>JACEFZ010017463.1:10000-136096 GCA_014155875.1 Cepaea nemoralis | reverse complement strand
CACGGGGAAAACTGCTGACACTTGCTCCTGCCACCATCAGGGGGTCATATGTCTATGAAATACTGTTCATTTTGGGAGTAGTCACCAAACTCAACAATCTTCTCAAGATTGAGAACAACCCCTACTGGCAACGCTGATCGTATTCCGGCACTCAGATTGGAAGCACTATACTCGAGGCTTGTGTACGGGGGCCAGGACTTGTCCCCCTGATCTTGTGTACCGGACCCGGGATTTTGTCCCTCTGAGCTTGTGTACTGGGACCAGGATTTGTCCCTCTAGCTTGCGTACTCGGCTATAAGTGTTGCCAGTAGTGGGTTGTGCTAATTCCTTAAAACTTAAAAACCCGAAAAAACTTAATAATCAACAATCTTCATCATTAGGTTATCATGACAGAACCCGGATACTCACTGGACGACCCCCGTTTATTGAACCGAATATTCTTCATCTTGTGCTTTTGTCTAGACTGTTCTACATGTAACTTCTTTAATACCTTCCATCTACTTTTTATCAGAGTACTCAGCTACTTAAATCCCATTGAGTTATGTCAGACAGGATGAAACATGACACATGAAACATGTTTGACACAATAAAGATCACAATAAGCTGACCCAAAACAACATGATTCTTCAATATCTCGTGCAACCCCAAATCGAGCCATTTTGTAAAGAAGGAGCGTTGTATTTTTGCATGGAAACTGCCCAGTGGTAGACATCTTTAAAAGGGCGGCGGTCACTAGGGTGGAGAGATGAGCCCGGGCCCACAACAGCGAATCCACACAGCATTCTTTAAAAATTTAGAGCTAGACGACTTGCCACGATCACTTTCTGCAACAAAAGAAGGCGAGCTGAAGGAAAGGCCCACCTACAAACGCAATGGTCGTAGGCGTGATGAAGGGCTGGTTTCCCCTGGGTGTGGTGTGGGAATGCGGCTAATTGAGCAAGTAAGGCAACATGAAATGCAAAGGCATTCATTGGTGTATAGCGAATCGAGGATGTGGGAAAACAGCCACAGAGGCCACCACTTAAAGGGGGAGAAGCCGGCATCTTCTGGCGACGTCTAGATTCTGTGAGAAGGAACCGGATCACGATGTACCGGGTGTATGACGTTAGCCGTCACGATCACACGGATGGTGTGTCCTGTTAGACACACGGAACGGCGCACTTTTGGACAGTTGTAAGCCGTGGTGAACAAGTGTCTTAAAGCTGGCGTTCAGGTTGCGGAATCGCAACTCTTGGGTTGACCCGCGGCCCCCCAAAAGGATAAAGTGGCAAAACATTCATAGAATGGAGACCACTTCTGAGGATCAGAAACCGCGTTGTGTTTACTTTTTGATGGAGATAACTACTTGGTGTAACAATTATTGTGTGGGGAAAGGTCAGTTGGCTGCAGAAAAAAACTATTCCAAAATAAAAGAAAGTGGAACGTAAGATTTGGATGACTGAAAAATTGTACACTAATGGAAACAAGAACACAGAAAAATAGAATCCTGCCAAATATGATGAATTCACAGAAAAGTCTGTACATATGTAAGGGGGAAAAAGAAGCATGGCTCGAGAGAAACTACATAGAAATTGAAAGACAATACAACAGTAAAATTACCAAGCAAATGCACAAAAGAATTCAGGAGTTACTAATCAAAGAACACTTACATCAGCAGGCTCTCTAAAGACAAAATATGGAAAATCATAATAGAAAAAGATCATATTTGAAAATGTATGTCAGATTATGTGAAAAATCTTTAAGATGCTAACAGAGAAGAACAGTACGATATTCAACATAATAATGAAGGACCATCAATTTTGAAGATGGATGTTCAGAATTCTCTTAACCATATGAATACTGGCAAGCCCCCCGGTTCAGACAGCATCAAAACAGAAATTATTAATTAATGCATTAGAATAATATGGAATAGATGAAGTTAACAGACCGCGGGAATACAATATATGATACTGGAGCTATACCTCATGAATTCTACGTATATTTAATGCAATCCAAAAGGAACAGGAGACTTGGAATGTGATCAAAAATCGAACCATTAGTATAATGGGTCACGTCACAAAGATTTTACTTAGAATTTTCACGCAAAGAGTTAGGAAGAAAATACAACCTGAATAAGAGAAGAACAATGTGGGTTTGTAGAAAGGCAAGGGTACAGTAAACGTGTATATACTGAGAATAGTATTGAACGTTCTATAAAAGTAAGCAAAGATCTACACCTTTGCTTTATTGACTACACAAAGGCTTTCAAAAAAGTGAGACACGTCGATATCAGATCTTCAAACCCACACAATGTCTCATACTGGTCAGTTTATATATCAAAGTTAGATCTTACACCCACACAATGACCCACACACTGTCCATCCAACATGTCACAGTTGATCTTCTAAATCCATCCATCATGTGCCATGCCGAAAAATGTGGGCGGTCATGCTTTTACATCTCCCCAGAGTCGTGGATCGATTCGTGATCTGTCTCGACTATGCCATGTGGCCAAAACATAAAGGGTATTTACTTCCCAGTCTTCCCCTTGGTCTCTTCCCTTAGATCTTGCCATTTGTCACCTATTCCCCAAATTCATTTCTTCTCATAACGTGCCCAAAACATTTTGACAGAAACGTCTAATGTCTGTAATCAGTTTATGATCTTTTTTTGTTTCTTGAAGGGGTTGTTCATTGGTTTTTCTTTCTGTTAATGGTACTCTTTGCATTTTCCCCAGAAACCCTATTTCCACAGCCATCAGATGTTTTCAGCTTGACGATCATTGTCCACGCTTCACATCCTTTACACAAGTAGAGGTTCTATGTAGCACTTAAACTCTCTTACTCGTTTCAATTGATATCTTTTTATTAGTCAGTATGTTTTCCATCTTGAAAAAGGCTACCTTCGCAGTGGCAATTCTTGTTCTAATCTCTTCAAGGCGTCTCTCATCAGATGTTATGACTGTTCCGAATAACTGTATCCATTCACTTGTTTACGAATATGCCCATATACAAGTAAACATGGTGGTATTTCTTCCTTCCTAGTGACGACCATAATCTGTGTCTTCTTACAATTCAATTTTAACCCTAGCTGTTAACTAAATGTTGCAGGTCCTGTTCATTGTCTGCAATCAAGACTGTATCATCTGCATATCTAAAGTTATCGATGCATCGTCCCCAATGTTGATTCCTTCAAATCTTTTATATTTCTGAAAATATTTTCACAGTGCAGAAAAAAAAATTGTTCTGGAGACATTACACATTCCTGTCTCCATCCATCCATACCATCCACCATGTGCCGTCGGGGTAGCGTGGGCGGGTCATGTTCTGCCATCGTCACTCGATCACCAGAGTTGTGGATAAGCTAAGTGTTCCTGTCTCGACCATACCACGTGGCCAAGCCATCCAAGTATTTACTTCTCGGTCTCCCCTTGGTCTCTTCCCTTCAATCTTACCAGCTTCGCACCTGTCCAGTACAAACGGGGCTGAGTGAGGACCCTGTTTCACCGTGCTAGGAAGATATGCACCCAGGATACACTGACGAAAGAAATTGAAACTCTAAAGAATGTACTTACACATGAATGGGTACTCCACAGGATTTATAAAGCGCCACTAGCCAACAGCCGAAACCAAAATCAGACATACCTACGGTCCCTAAGCTTACGGTGTTTATACAGCTTACCTTTCGAGGGGATTGACGTAATGCCAACGCCTACAGGACCGGCATGTTACAGCAGTTGGCCGAACATTGTGTGCTGCAACTACCATTTCCCACCCCAGCAACCACACCTATTCCACCCCAGCAATAAAATAATCTACCCCTCTGAACGCCACATCTAATTGTATTTACAAATTCACATGCAGGTGCGAGTCTACCTACATTGGCCGAACAGAGAGGCAGTTACACACCAGGATTTTTGAACACGTACGAAACTGGTTGACAAGAAACTACACACAAGCGATGGGATCATGGGAAGTGTGACACACTACAATTATAAAGCAAAAGCAAAATCAGAAAATACTGATGCTCACGGTTTCCTCCTGTACAGCTCATCTCACCCAAAAGCTGCAAATATTCCATCCCATATTCCCAGTTACTTCGCCTTCGTCGTATCTGTCAGAATGATAATGACTTCCTCGAGAGAGCCCATGAAATGCTTGACTTTTTCCGCAGACGGTCCTACCCAGAGGACGTCTTGTCCACAGCTTTCTGTCGCATAACCCAAGTCTCGCGGGAAATGTCCCTCGTCAAACAAACGCGACCTCCTAACAATGAACCCAAGCTCATCCTCACATTCCATCCACATGCCTATGCCATCAAGCACATTTTCCTGCGATAATGGTCTATCTTGGAATCCGATCCAACCACTCGTGAGGTATTCTCCAGTGGCCCTAGGGTAATTTTCCGCCGTAACCAAAGCCTCAGAGACCACCTTGTGCATAGTCGCCTCCCCACGATTAATTCATCTGTGGGCACATTCGAATGCCATCGTAAGAACTGTCTGACATGCCCATACGTCTGATTTATGTCATCATCTGCAAACGATGTGACATGAAATACATTGGTCAAACTGGCAGACGTCTTGCTGAACGTTTTAGAGAACACCCCAGAGACATCAATCAGGGCTCTGACAAACCTGTCCCCAACCATTTCAATTCCTCCAACCATAATGGAGTCGGTGATGTATGTGTCACCGCATTGAAACCCTGCTACTCCAACAGCTCCGTTAGACTCAAAATTGAATGCCAGCTAATCAACAATCTAGGATGCGTCCACCCAGCAGGTATCAATACTGTTGTGGACACTACTGTATAACTGTGCCACCTTCTCCAACTGTTTACACTGTCTATTACTAGGATGTCCCCCCCCCCCAATATTCATACCTAACTGTCTCCACACTATCTATATTTTCATATCAGACTGTTTGCATATTTTTGGTGACGTAAATCCTATCTGGCAACCTACTATACTTAAACTCTGCAGCCAAAGAGTGCCTTCACATCTGACATTTCCGTCTTTTCTGCTCCCACATGGATACTTGGTGGTTGTGCTTTTTAGTTTTGTGGCTTTTTTATACTTCGTTGTCCTATTTATCCGTGTTGTCCTGTCCTTGACAAAGATTCTGAGAATCAAAACGTCGGCCATCCTGAGTATCGTATTGTTCGCGTTTGTGTTGTTTGTTTATTTTATTTTATTATTCATTTTATATATTTATTGAGTGCTTCTGATTTCGGATTTTCACCTGTATTTCGCGATACGATGGATCTCCTTGTAAGGTATGTGCAACGTGTTGATGTTTAGTACGTTTCTTCTCGCAGGAGCTTAATATACCTATTTGTTTCCAATTCATATTGTTATATCCTGCTGCAGCCGCTGCTTTTTCTTTCTATTCCATATCATTTAATTCCCTGGCTGCTACCCCTTTTCGTCGTCCGTTTTCTGTTGTTCTTTTTTTTTAGTTTTTTTGTAGTTTATATATCCATTAGTTTATGTTTACTGGCCTATAGCCGATCATGTCTGCTGACAGACGGACTATGTCATCTCTCCACCACACCATCTCCGACATATTTGCCCTCATACCCCAGGACATGTCCGGTGCAGCTATTAGCCTCGCACGTACTATTTTAAACATCACTCGCTTTTCTTGCCATTTGAATTTCCTGAACAACTGTCTCCGCCTCAAAATAATATCTGAATATGTGTATATTTCAGCTTGAACGATGATTCTAATTATTTTACTCTATGTTGTATGACATCAGCAGTAAGTACCTGACGAGATGCAGCGAAATGTGCCAGGCAATAAATCGTCCTATATATGGTTTGTGTCTTCGTTATTCAAATTCACTACGGGAAAACATTGTTTTGATTACCAGTTGTCACGAAGTTCTCCAAGTCATTTCTTCTCATACCATGCCCAAAAAAGTTTGACTGTCTACGTCTAATGCCTCTAATCAGTTTACAACCTTCATTTGCCTCTTGAAGGACTTGCTCATTGGTTTTTCTGTCTGTCCATGGTATTCTTTGCATTTTCCTCAGAAACCACATTTCCTGTTTTTCAGCTTGACTGCTTATTGTCCATGCTACACTTTCATACAAAAGTATAGATTCTATGTAGCACCTCAACACTCTTTTTCTCGTTCCAATTGATATCTTTTCATTGGTCAGTATGTTTTTAATCTTGCAAAGGGCTACCTTCGCAATGGCAATTCTTGTTCTAATCTCTTCAAGCCATCTTCCATCAGATATTATGACTGTCTCACGCCTATCTTAATAGGCTGATATTGACATACTTCATTATTAATTATCATGACAGTTGATTGTTTCCAATATATGTTTTTATTTTTTTACACGTCTAGGGTATATTCCATTAATTTGTAGATATTCAAGCATCCTTATCATGTCGACATGTCTCACTTTATCGAAAGCCTGTGTGTAGTCAATAAAGCAAAAGTGTAGATATTTGTTTACATCTATCGAACATTCAATTACTTCTCTCATTATATACACAGCATTTACTGTACCCTTACCTTCTACAAACCCACATTGTTCTTCTCCTATTTCAGGTTGTATTTTCTTCCTAACTCTTTGCATGATAATTCTTAACAAAATCTTCGTGATGTGACTCATTATACTAATTGTTCTATGTTGATCACATTCCAAGGCTCATGATTTCTTTTTTTATTGCAATAAATATATAGTTAACATAATTAATAAGGTATATTTCCAGTATCATTTACTGTATTCAATAGTCTGGTAACTTTATCTATTCCATTAAAGCATTCATCATTTCTGCTGTGGTGCTGTTTGAACCTGGAGTCTTGCCAGATTTCATATGGTTAAGAGCATTCTGAAACTCCATCTTCAAAATTGATGGTCCTTCAGTAATATTTTGAATTATTATACTATTCTACTCTGGTATCATCATAAAGGTTTTTACACATAATCTTACCATACATGTAAAATCTGATCTTTTTCTATTATGATTTTTCCATCTTTTCTCTTTAGGTAGCATCCTGATTTGTGTATTCTTTGATTAGTAACTTATTGAATTCTTGTGTGTATTAGTTTGGTATTTTTACTATAGTGTTGTTTTTCAATTTCTATGCAGTTTTTCTCGAGCCATGCTTCTTTTGCCTACTTACATAATATTTGACTTTTCTTCATATTTCGTAGGATCATTTTTGTTCTGTCTTCTTGTTTCCATTAGTTGTAAAATTTATTTAGTCATCCATGTCTTACAACCCACTTTCTTTAATTTTGGAATAGTTTTTTTTTTCTGCAGCACATCTGATTGAATTCTTCAACATTTCCTACTGATCATCCACATCTTGAAATAGGATCTCTAGATACGACAATATATCATATTGGTTCTTTCTTCTTCGTTAACATTATCTTGTATTTGCTTGTCAGTTTCTAATTTGCACAAATCGTATTTAGGGCTTCCTTTTGTATACTTGACTTTCATTTACTTTACCCTCAGTGTGCCTGTAATTAATCAATGATCACTGTAACAGTCTGCATTGGGGACTGTTTTTACGAGTGTTAACGCATTTCAAAATCTTCTGCTAATCAGGATGTAATTTATCTGGTTTTAACCCTGTTGTTTCGATTCCTCCATGTCCATAATCTTCTAGGATACTGTTTAAACCTAGTGTTTCATACAACCATTGCTTGTTCTTTTGCCCATTCTACAAGTCTGTATCTTTTTCGTTTCGCTCTTCCAAACCTTGCCAACACTGCATCCGTTGCCTTGATTTCCCACATTTGCTTTGAAATCACCCATTATATTGTTTTATTTCTGATTGTTTACAGTTCTTCAATACCGACTCGATGTCATTATAAATGCTTCTATACTTTCTTCACTGCATTCAGTTGTTGGAGCATATACTGGAATGACATTTATTTTAAAAGGTCCTTCCGTTTAATTTTACTAATAGAACTCTACTCTGTCTGACACGGCCCAATATCCATTAATAGAATCTGATGTTTGCCGATCCAATATAATGGCTACCATTCTTTGCCGCTGTTCTGCCCCAGAATAAATAATCTTACAATCATCTCCTGTCTTGATCCCTGACCCTTTCCACCTCGTTTTGCACATTCCTAAAATATTAATCTTCTCTTTATCAATTTCTTGTTTGATATTTTCTAATTTTACATATGCACTCATTGTTCTAGCATTCCAAGTTCCTACTTTCAATGACAGTAATCGTTTGCACTTAATAGCCTGCTGACGGTCTGGGGTCACCTGGTGCACATGACAATCCCTACCGGGTGAGGCTGCTCCTATGGAGCACCCATTTTCGGCGTTTCTCTAATTTTCGATGAGACCACACAGCATGATTTTCTTAGCATCTGTAAAGAAGGTAGTTTGCCATTGCTTTCCTTCTTAGAAGTGGCCATACTGTTCCATGACTGTAGCCATTGTCTCCTCAAAAAGAGATCCTCTGCCTACCGTCGTGAAGCTGGAAACCATAACCTTCAACTATCTGTCGGCTGCTCTTCAGTTTCATCCACCACCTGCACCCATGGCTTCACGTAACCCTGATCGGGGGGCTAAACGGTTACTCCACCTTGCCCAAGGGAGTCCTGTAGGCTAGCGGAGAGAAGGCGATACCTTACTTCTCCTTTGATAGGGGATACCCCTAACCCGTCACCTCAATTATCACTATTATCATTATTATTATTATCATAATATTCATCATCATCATTTTCATTATCATCATCATTATGATCATCATCAATATCATCATCAATACCATCATAATTAACATCATTAACATCATCATCATCATCATTATCATCAATGCTGTCATAGTCATTATAAGCACCACCTGCTCTTGCCTTCAACCTTCCCAGATGCCGATGGAAACAATTACCTTGGAGTGGGGCTTGGGCTCGGGCTCGGTCTCGGCCTTCCAGTGCTAGCTTTTTTTATTGTGGCCGCGGTCTTGCTGGTGGGGAAGAAGACAACGCCTACACAGAAAACACATGAACCTCCCCTGTCCAGCTCCCTTGGGACGAGTAGTCGCTTCAGTGAAGGCTCCTCCGACCTGGATCAGAAACATTACATATACACGACGAGCGTCAATGGTAGGTGCATACCAGTATATCTCTGAAATACCCTCACCTACAGGTGTATACCAGTCTATCTGTGATGTACCTCCACCTACTGGTGTATACCAGTCTATCTGTGACTTACAGGTACATGCCAGTCATTTCTGATGTATCCCCCCACTTTTATGTGCATGCCAGTCCATCTCTGTTATGTCCACACCTTCAGGCGTTGCTTCGAAAAGGTCTTATTTAACATCAACTGTAGATATTTCCGGAACCCTTTTGGTTATATGGTGCTAGACCTGTACTTTTATAGAGCAGGTGATATTCGGTGAAGGATGTAGTCAGGCCAACGTTGGCCATCTTGACTCACTGTTCCATTTCCGGGTGGCGGTAAATACCTTATATAACATTACTGGCAGGTGGTTGTTGTAAATACCTTATATAACATTACTGGCAGGTGGTTGTTGTAAATACCTTATATAACATTACTGGCAGGCGGTTGTTGTAAATACCTTATATAACATTACTGGCAGGTGGTTGTTTTAAACATATTTTATAACATTACTGGCAGGTGGTTGTTGTAAATACGTTATGTAGCAATACTGGCAGGTGGTTGTTGTAAATACCTTATATAACATTACTGGCAGGTGTTTGTTGAAAATACCTGATATAACATTACTGTCATTTGGTTGTTGTAAATACCTTACATAGCATTACCAGCATGTGATTGTTGTAAATACCTTATATAACATTACTGGCAGGCGGTTGTTGTAAATACCTTATATAACATTACTGGCAGGTGGTTGTTTTAAACATATTTTATAACATTACTGGCAGGTGGTCGTTGTAAATACGTTATGTAGCAATACTGGCAGGTGGTTGTTGTAAATACCTTATATAACATTACTGGCAGGTGTTTGTTGAAAATACCTGATATAACATTACTGTCATTTGGTTGTTGTAAATACCTTACATAGCATTACCAGCATGTGATTGTTGTAAATACCTTATATAACATTACTGTCAGGTGATTGTTGTAAATACCTTATATAACATTACTAGCAGGTGGTATTTATAAATACCTTATATAGCATTACTGGCAGGTAGTTGTTGGTTCTTGTTAAGGAAATTGTATTTTTAATCCATAAATTAATTAGGTTCTAGCTAGATTACAATCAATTAATTGGATACTAGACTTCCTTTAATTAATTAATTTGATGCTAGATTTCGTAATGAGCACTGTCAATTTTTGAAATTGTTGTAGATTTATCAGACCTGGAGAACACATTACACAGATGAATATTTGATGTGACATAAAACACTCGTACACAGATGCATATTTGATGTGGCGTAAATTATACAGATACATATTTAATGTGGCGTAAATAACAGAGACATACATTTGATGTGGCGTAAATTATACATAGGCGCATTTGGTGTATCGTAAATAACAGATGCACATTTTATGCCTCGTATATTACTCTGGTGCACATTTGATGTGGCGTAAATTACACTGGTACACATTTGATGTGGCGTAAATTACAGACATACACATTTTATGGGGCGTAAATTACACAGATGTATATCTGATATGGTTTAAATTACACAGATGCATATTTGATGTGGCATAAATTACAGATATACACATTTTATGTGTCGTAAATTACACATAGGCGCATTTGGTGTGGCGTAATTAACGGATGCACATTTTGTGCGGCGTAAATTACACTGGTACACATTTGATGCGCCCGTAAATCACACTGGCACACATTTGATGGGGCCTAAATTACACAGGTCCACATTTGACGTGTCTTAAATTACAGAGATACACATTTGATGTGGCGTAAATTACACATAGGCGCATTTGCTGTGGCGTAAATGACAGATGGACATTTGATGCGGCGTAAATTACACTGGTACACATTTGATGTGGTGTAAATTACACAGTTGCATATTTGATGTGGCGTAAATTACACAGATACATATTTTTTGTGGCGTAAATTACAGAGATACACATTTGATGTGGCATAAATTACATAGATACACATTTGATGTGGCGCCAGTTACAGAGATTCACATTTGACGTGTCATAAATTACACAGGCGCACATTTGATGTGGCGTAAATCACACAGATGCACATTTTATGTGGCGTAATTAACACAAATGCATATTTAATGTGGCTTAAATTACACAAATTAATATTTAATGTGGCGTAAATTACGCAAATGCACATTTGATTTGGTGTAAATTACTCAGATACACATTTGATGTGGTTACACAGATACGGTGTTTGTTTGTTTTTTTTGCGTAAATTACACAGAAACACATGTTATGTGGCGTAAATTATACAGATACACATTTTATGTGGCGTAAATTACACAGATACACATTTATGTGGCGTAAATTACGTAGGTGCACACGTCTCTTGGTTTAAATTACACAGTGAAAATCACACAATTATAATAGTTAACAATTAATAGCTCTAAATAACATTGGTTTAGATATGAAGGAATCTAACTAACTTAGATGGAAAAGTTATTTGTTATACATAACACTAATTCAGTTTAGCTTTGGGCTCGTCATATATTTGTGTGTCTGTGTCCCTTGACCAGCTTATTTCTGAGATTATAAATATCAATATTTGTAAACATCCTCGTGTGGTGACCAGACACAACCGACAGCATCAGTATGCTGTGACGTCAGTGTTAGATTACACATTTTCAGCTTGACGAGCCCAAGCTTACCGGATGTGAGAACTCGATAGCGACCTGTTTCAAACAATCAATTTTACTGTTCACAGATGTTTGATTGATTGATTGATTGATTTAGTGTTCACTGATGTGAGAACTTGATAGCAACCTGTTTCAAACAACCAGTATTACTGTTCACAGAAATAAGAAATATATATCGACGTATTTCAAACAATCACAACCACCGGTTACTAATGACAGACATGTTTACTTTCGTGCCTCTCAGGTGGCTTCATTCCATCCATTTCTGGCAGATCTGGGCCGGGATCTGTAAGCGGCAGCTCAGGTAATGTATAGAATCTTAATGAGTAATAGAATTGTTACCCTGGCCTCATCCGTATTTTTAAGGTTTTCACAGTTCACGGCTGTTATCATAGTATCAGATAATGAATATGTTTACGTGGCTTCAATCTTTGTGGCGTGGCTCTTGATGCTTATCGTCAAAAGTATCTTGATCGTCATTATAATCGAGGTCATTATGATAATCATCACAGTCATGTGGTGATAAACGTAGTTAAATGAACCGTCAAAGGTTGTAAAGTGTTATAAGTTCATATACACTAGGTTTGGACAAACTACCGGGTGTTTGTAAAGTCTCACTACACTTTGCATGTAGCACAAATTTGGAAAAACAGAGTGCATGATGTCATCAAGAAATGTGCTCCATAGTCCATAGCGAAACAATATGCAGCCAATAGCTGTCGTCTGCTGGAGTAATTCTTTACACTCCAAACAGAATGATGTTATCAACGGAATAAAGGATTTTTTTAAAAATTTGAACAAGTGTTTCGAAATGTCCGGTCGATACATACGGATGGATTTTCAAAGATCTATAGCAAGATTACACGATAAACAAACTCCTCATCGCATTACGGTTAGAAATTTGTTGAATAAGTTTCTTGCCACGGTAATTGCGGAACATGTTCCGCGATCTAGTAGGACTGCTGTGTCTGAAGAAAAATGGCTAGATATCCAAGACAACCTGAAAAGTCCAAGCAAGTCCTTAAGGAAAATATTGCAACACGTGAGCGTATCAGTGAGCACGGTGCACACAATTCTTAAACAACGATTACATTTTCATCCATACAGGATTTCTGTTGTGTCTGAACTGAAAAAAAGAAGCGTAATATCAGTTATCAGTTATCAGTTATCAGTTGGGGTATCTTCATTGCACTCCGGACATGTCCATAGGTGCTCAGATCCTCCCCCCAGCATATGCATCAGCGTCCGGTGGCTAATAGTGCCAGTTCTGTGTTGGTTGACGAGGCGCTTTGTTTTCCCGATGTACCTCTCGCGTCTGGCCGTGCCGATTCTTACTCCCAGGTCTTTCATCCTGGACAGCGATGTGGAATCACTTGACGTCAAAGTCCTCTGTTCTCGCCATATCTTTAAGGACGTTAATAACATCGGCACGATCCATGGGCTGGCCATCTACAGGGGGTGCAGAGCCAGCCAGTTTGTCAGCTCGTTCATTTCCCTCGACTCCCGCATGTCCCGGGACGAAGATGAAGGTGACTTTACGGACAACAGACTTCCGCAGCGATTCAGTCCACTGTCTACGTACAGATCCAGCTTCGACCTTCTGAATCATGCTCATTGAATCACTTAGTACACACACGTTGGTATAATGCTGTGACTTCCAGCCATATGAAAGCCTGTGTAACTGCCATCACCTCCATCGTCATGCTGCTCGTGGTCATAGAGTGGGCACCACTGGATTCTTGAACGGTTCGGCCCGCTGAACGGGCTGTAAATGCCCACGCACTTCTCTGCTGCTTTACAACAGATCCATCTGTATAGATGAGCACTTCGGGGCTATCTGAGTGTTCATAGATGAGCGCGTTAACCTCTGCATTGACAGCGGCAGGGTTCTGCTCTCTGCACCGTCTGTCGAGTGTGATAATGCAGGAGAAAGTGCATTTAAAAGCTGGAGGCACCGGCACCCATTCCTTGCCGGGGTTGATACTGGAAAGACTGCAGACCTGTCTGACGACATCTTCCGCCCGACCCATCCATGATTTGCCCCTCTTTAGCCTGTCACCCTTTTCTCTGAATATAGCGTCATGCAGAGGGTGCTGCTCATCTGCACTTATTTTTAAGTATGCACGAGCTCTCCAGATCTTGATCCTGTGTTCCATTGTCGGGAAGTCAAGGAGGTATCTCATTGCTACACAGCTGGTGTCTCTCGTGCAGCCCAAAATGATGCGCATGGCTTCGTTTTGTACCTTTTCAAGTCTTCCAATCTGTGTAGGGCTGACAGTGAGGATGGCCAGGGCATACTCAATGCGTGAAAGCACAAGTCCTTGGAACAGAAGTATTAGCAGTCGATATGGATGAAAGGCATATCATCTACTGTGGGGACTTCAATGCCAGAGGCAGTCAATGGGGGAATTGCATCACCAATAGACAGGGAGAAAATCTGGAGGACGCCCTGGCATCTGCTGCCTTAATCTGTCTGAATGATGGGAAGGTCACTAGAATAGCCACTCGACCAGGTGACTCTGACAGCATCATTGACTTGGCTCTGGTGTCGCCCACCATCGCACCAAGGTGCCGGTGGGGTACACTGGGATACCACGATAGTGACCACTACCCTTGTGTCATCCTGATCAAGAAATACGGGGCCATGAGTCAAAGAAACAAGACAAATGCCTTCCCGTACGAGAACACTGGTCAAGACGCCATAAGCAAGATCAGAAGAGGGAAACTAACTTCCTCCCGCAGGAGACAAGAAAGATGGTTGCAGCCACCATGGTGGAATGGAGAGGTCGAGAAGGCATGGCTGGGAAAGAGGCAGGCTGTCAAAGACTGGCAAAAGGCCAGAAAGGCTAACATGCCACAGTTTGAGTTGGCGAACCTGAAGACGGAGGTCGATAGGACGACGACTTTATTCAAATCCTGCGCCAAACAGGCCAAGGCCGAGAAATGGGATGAGCTCTGCAGGAAGGTGTGCTTCCGAGCGATCTCTTACGACATTCTGGCGCCTCCACAAGAGCATGAACGGTGCTGCACAACGTAGGGGTATTCCAGACTTTCAAGGCACAGACCTCGCATGGAAAAAGTCGGATGCGGATAAAGGTAAGGCCCTTCTTGCACGCTACATAGAACAGACTGACCAGAAAGACGAGCCGCCAGACAGAGGACCACAACAACACTCTCTCAGTTGTGCGAGGGGGTAGGGACAGACGAAGAATGAACAATCACAGCTGAGATAGTGCGTGCGATGCTCAAGAAATCACCTAACACCGCCCCAGGCCCAGACGGCATCCGATATGGTGACCTAATGGTGATATCAGATGATGACATGGAAGAACTGGCCAGAGAATTCAACACCAGAGGGGTCAGGTCAAAGAAGAATGGCTACACAGCTACTTACTGCCGCTGCCAAAATCGAACAAAGACCATTCCAAGATAAGCGGCTACAGAATCATTACGATGCAGAATACTGTTGGCAAGCTACTGGAGAAAATTGTCGCACAAAGACTTGCTTGGGACTTGGAACAGCTCGGCTGCTTCCCGCCCACACTTGGAGGATACAGACGCAACAAAGAGTCATGGCTGAATGCAGCGGTCTTTGCTCAAGATGTTTACGAAGGATTTCAGGTCAGAGAAGAGACATGTGCGGCCGCCATAGACTTAGAGGACGCATAAAACAGAGTATCGTTCGAGCACTTGATGCAAACCCTCCTCAGACTGAAAGTGCACCCCCACCTTGTACGATGGATAGCTGCAGTTCTGCTCCAAAGGAAGGTGGTGCTAAGATGCGGGAGTTGGTCTTCTGAGCCGATAACGATATGTCCAGGATTGCCGCAGGGTTCACCACTGTCACCAGTACTATTCAACGTGTATACGGTGCCGATCACTGAACAACAGTTGGACGGAGGGGTAGGACTCTGTCATTCGTTGACGACATCCTCGTGTATCGACAGGGTCGAGATAGACAGGCGGTTGCCAATGATATGCAGGGCGAACTAGATCGAATTTCCTCATGGTGTTCTGATGCCGATGCCCTTGTCAACCCTGCAAAGGCAACGGTTACATGGTTCTCACTAAACAACCATATTGTGAAAACAGACCTGCCGGCAGTAAGAATGGATGGGAGCAGTTTTAGTAGAACCCAGTCAATGACATATCTTGGCGTGAGGCTTGATCGTAGCCTGTCCTTCAGAGATCATGTCGATTATGTCATAACGAAGGCTCGAAAAGGTTTGTCAGCAATAAGAGTCATGGCGACTGCCAATATCGAGCAAAGAAGCGTAATAATTAATCCAGAATCAACTACTCCACGTGGTTTCAAGCATTTTTCGCAAAAGAAAAGTCAGATCTCGAGGTAAATTTTTTCTCTGATGAGGCATAGCTTCATCTATGTGGATACATTAATAGCTAAAATAGTCGATTTTGGAGCACTTTTAATCTCAGTGCATTTCATGAACGAAATCGGGGTATATCAGTGGCGAAGAAGTCACGGACGCAGTTCGTACTCCCGCATACGCGCGTTCGAAACACAGCTGCGTTGGATTTTTACGAAACGGTATAGGTGTCGGTCGTTCAGAAAGCAATGGCAAACTATTGAACGTAAACTCACAAAGCGATCACAACAGCAAACACAGCTGGCATTGACTACGACGTCCTGTAAAGAATATGCAACTAACTAAAACATTGTACCGTCAGTAGAAAGCGTTTTATTCGACCAATTTTCTTTATCAACACTATAAATGACGATCGTTACCGTTCTGACATTCTATACATTTCTTTAGAACAGCTGAACGAACGTGGTCCCAGCAACAGATGGTGCAACTGCACACAGCACCACTGCGTTTTTTTGTTTGTTTTTTTGGAAGAAATTTTCGCAAATCACATAATATCACATGGAATTTAGTCTCCTCGTTTTCCAGATATAACTCCATTAGATTATTATCTATAGGGTTTCTTGAAAGGAAATGTTTACAAAAATAATGTACACACAATTGAGGACCTGAAAGAAGCAATCAGAATTACCATTCAATAAATAACAACAGGCACGTTGCAGAAGGTATTTGACAATATGAAGAGACGTGTACAGTCATGTCTTGAAACCCGTGGCGGACATTTCCAACACCTGTTATAGTGAAGACTTCATTGGTAGATGCCAGCTTCCCCAAAACAGCGTTCGACCATAGCAGTGACTATTGTAATTAATTTAATAAATACAGTTTTTAAGCAACTTTTTGACGACGTCATGTACTCCATTGTTCAAATTGTTTTACACACAAAGTGTGGCGAGAATTTACAAACACCCGGTATTATGTGTATCTTTGTTGGTGTCGGAAAAGCAACAAGTCTTGACAGTTTTCAAGCAATTTATCCAGATGATATTGTCGGGTCTTTTAGTGAGACGCACGCAATATGTAAATCCATACAATAAAAAGCTGCCTAAACAACAGATTTTATTGATTACTGTCGCACAATAAACATAATGTCGGCGTGGCTGAGCGGTTTAACACATTGGTCATTCCTATTCTTACCGAGGTGTAGTGAGTTAGTTCCACACACTGAACAGTTGGACTTACATATCGACTTTGGGACGTAAATTACAAAGACCTTAGGAGTCGAAAAGAGGTTCGTTTGATGGCAAGGGGCACTGGTAATAGGCAAAGCCTAACTCATGTGTACTCAGTAGTAGTAGCAACGTGTAGAGATAAAAGAGAACGAACACAAAAGTAAATAAATAGATAAATAGATAAACATATATAGCGTGACCTGACATCTCATGCCGGGCACCACACAATATAACACTTATGGCTGTTTCACGGTGACAAATTTACGCTCCTAGCCTAGAATCATGGCGACTGTCGTCTGTGGTAGTGGCGCAATGCACACGTAATATTCGCAACCTTCAAGCCGGACAAATATAGCGTAGCTTTACTCAATTTACCAGACGGATGAATTTAATATATGATACCGGAAATATACCTGATGAATTATGTAACTCTGTATTTATTGCAATCCCAAAGACATCGTAAGCTTTGGAATGTGATCAACATCGAACAATTAGTATAATGAGTCACATCACGAATATTTTGCTAAGAATTATCATGTAAAGAGTTAAGAAGAAAATACAACCTGAAATACGAGAAGAACAATGTGGCTTTGCAGAAGGCAAGGGTACAGTAAATGCTGTGTATATACTGAGAACAGTAATTGAATGTTCGATAGAAGTAAACAAAGATCTACACCTTTGCTTTAATGACTACACAAAGGCTTTCGATAAAGAGAGACATGTCGACATGATGAGGATGCTTGAAGATCTACAAATTGATGGAAAAGATCTAAGACTTGTAAAAAAAAAAACATATATTGGAAACAAAAAGCTGCCATCAGAATTGATAATGAAGTAGATCAATAGCAGCTTATTAAGAGAGGTATGAGACAGGGATGTGTAATGTCTCCAGATCTTTTTTCCCCTGTACAGTGAAAATATTTTCAGAAATATAGAAGATATGGAAGGAATCAACATTGGGGGACGATGCATCAATAACATTAGATATGCAGATGATACAATCTTGATTGCAGGCAATAAACAGGATCTGCAAACTTTAGTGGCTGCGGTTGTTGCACACAGTGAACAACTATGGTTAGAATTGAATTGTAAGAAGACACAGATTATGGTAGTCACTGGGAAGAAGGAAATACCACAATGTAGTATGCACGTAAATGGGCATATTCTTAAACAAGTGAGTCGGTACAGTTATCTTGGAACAGTCATAACATCAGATGGGAGATGCCTTGAAGAAATAGAACAAGAATTGCCATTGCGATGGTATCCTTTTGCAAGATGACAAACATACTAACCAATAAAAAGATAACAATTGAAACGAGAAAAGAGTGTTGAAGTGCTACATAGAACCTATGCTTTTGTAAAGCGTGGACAATGAGCAGACAAGCTGAAAAACAGCTTATGGCTGTGGAAATGTGGGTATTGTGGTTTCTAAAGAAAATGCAAAGAATACCATGGACAGACAGAAAAACCAATGAACAAGTCCTTCAAGAAACACATGAAGATCGTAAACTGATTAGAGTCATTAAACGTAGACAGTCAACATTTTTTGGGCATGTTATGAGAAGAAATGAGATGGAGAACTTGGTGACAACTGGCAAGATCGAGGGGAAGAGACAAAGGGGGAGACAGAGAAGTAAATACCTGGATGGCTTGGCCACGTGGCATGGTCGAGACAGGAACACGGAGCTGATCCACGACTCTGATAATCGAGTAAGATGGCAGAACATGACCGCCCACGTTTATCGGCATGGCACATGATGGATGGATGGATGTATATTGTTTTAATATTGCACTTAACTTGCAGATAGTTTACAATGGTAGACGTACGTTATATATAGTCTGCAATGTTAAACTTACCTTACATACAATTTGCAATAGCAAACTTACGTTGTATGTAGTTTGCAATATCTTACAATTTTTAATGTTACGCGTAATATAATATATTTTGCAATGTTACACTTTAGTTACATATAGTTTGCAATGTTAAACTTAAGTTGCATACCATTTCCAATGTTATATGTATAAAATCTAGCCCGTAGTGTATAATTTATGTTATTCAATGAAGTAATTGTAAGTTATACAGGAATACGTCTCTAATGCTCTAGTAATGTGTCTCCACTATAAAGGAATACGTCTCTAATGTTCTATCAACGTGTCTCCTCAGGTTACATTACCCCGGACATCTACGACACCGTGGACTCAACAGCCGGCAGTGTAACCTCTGGCGTGTACGAGTATGTGGACCTGGACGATACTCTCACAGATCGCAACTTCAGTCAGAGACAATAGAGCACAAACATTGCCAGTTTCCTGTTTTCGCGAAAGTAGTTCAGTTAATTATATTGAGTAATAACTCAGAGCTTTATAGTTTTGTATTTAAGTCGCTAGGTTAAATTCTCTCCCCAGAGTATAGCTGGTGAGTAGTTGGTTGGATGATTGCTTGTTTGAATGGTTGGCTGGTTGAATGGATGTGTGATTACTTGGATGTTTGGCTGTGTAATTGCTTGGATGGTTGGTTGGTTTGATATGTGGTTGGTTGGGTGGTTTTTTAGGTGGTTGGTTGTTTGGATGATAGGTTGATTGATGTATGGTTGGTTAGTTGAGTGGTTGGTGAGTGGATGGGTGGTTATATGGTTGTTTGGTTAGATGGGTGGGTTGTTAGTTTAGTGGCTTTAAAGTCTCTAGATGACTTAGGTTTAAAGTTTAACGGTGATGAATTGGCGTTGTCATTGTCAGAGCCCTAATAAGAGCATATTGAGTAATATTCATTGTCTATTGAGTGATGTTCATGTAGAGTCGTTTTCTCCCCACCCGTTACCAATGTACCGTCTCCGCTAGGATTGTGTTGTAGGGCTCTCCTTACCAAGTTCGCGTTCAGCAACTAGTAGTTTTTGCAAGGATGTTATTGGAATGTAACATCTGGAGGGATATTAGCTCATAGCCTGGTCATGATTTACCACACCAGATCGGACACTGTGCGATTAGCCCATAGACTGGTCACGTTTGGCCATGTCAGACCGGACACCAGACCTGGACTGGTCAACTTTGACGGACGCTAGCGAAGTTGATGGCGAACTGCACTGGTAATGTCTTGAGTACGGACGCAGGCGGGTTGGACGCCTGGGCTCGTCGCTTGTCAAAGTGAGGGATATACTTACCACCTATCCTTCCTGGCTCTCAGGCCGACAAAATGGATGGCGCTATCAGATCGCAGACCCATAGCAGGAAACATCTGTAGGACATTGTATCTGCGGAGATGTACATAAGGTTGGACCCACGTCAGATGGGACTGGCTGGGACTGGGGCCACGTCAGATGGGACAGGCTGGGGTTGGAGCCACGTCAGATGGGACAGGCTGGGGTTGGAGCCACGTCAGATGGGACAGGCTGGGACTGGGGCCACGTCAGATGGGACAGGCTGGGGTTGGAGCCACGTCAGATTGGACAAGCTGGGGTTGGAGCCATGTCAGATGGGACAGGCTGGGGTTGGACCCACGTCAGATGGGACAGGCTGGGGTTGGAGCCATGTCAGATGGGACAGGCTGGGGTTGGACCCACGTCAGATGGGACTGGCTGGGACTGGGGCCACGTCAGATGGGACAGGCTGGGGTTGGAGCCACGTCAGATGGGACAGGCTGGGGTTGGAGCCACGTCAGATGGGACAGGCTGGGGTTGGAGCCACGTCAGATGGGACAGGCTGGGGTTGGAGCCACGTCAGATGGGACAGGCTGGGGGTTGGAGCCACGTCAAATGGGACAGGCTGGGGTTGGAGCCACGTCAGATGGGACAGGCTGGGGTTGGAGCCACGTCAGATGGGACAGGCTGGGGTTGGAGCCACGTCAGATGGGACAGGCTGGGGTTGGAGCCACGTCAGATGGGACAGGCTGGGGTTGGAGCCACGTCAGATGGGAACAGCTGGGGTTGGAGCCACGTCAGATGGGACAGACTGGGGCTAGAGCCACATTTAAATATTGCAATTAAACTGAAGTGTGCCCCTTTAAATATTATACTTAAACTGAAGTTTGCCCCTTTAAGCATAATTAAACTGAAATTTGACGGTTTAAATATTGAAATTAAACTGCATTGTGTCCCTTTAAATATTAGAATTAACTGAAGTGTGCTCCTTTTAAACATTAGAATTAAACTGAAGTGTGAAGGCAAAATTCCAATCCACACACTTTCGTCTATCAAGACGGCAAGGTGCTACTCACTATTATCGGTCTGTTATAATTTGTAATATAATGTTATTGTAATATATTGTGATTCTAATGTCTGTACACTTGTCTGTCTAACACGAACGACATCATTAAAATCACTGTATTAAACACCATTCCTGTTATTTCTCTCTACTTTGCTAATGCTCTAGTTTGATTCGGGAATAATCACACCGTGCCGAATATCAAAGTGAATGGTCATTGACTAAGTGTTGTGGACAAATTTACCTATCTTGGCAGCATTGTGTCACAAGCTTCCAAAATTAATGATGAAGTGAATGCAAGAATCTCCAAGGCCAACGCGGCCTTTGGCAGACTGAACAAAAATGTATGGGACAGAAATGGAATAAGCCTGCAAACAAAGCTGAAAGTCTACAAAGCAGTTGTATTATCCACACTGCTATATGCTTGTGAAACCTGGACTGTTTATCAGCGACACGCTAGGAAATTAAACCACTTCCGCACAGTCTGCCTTAGGAAGCTATTGAAGATTAAATGGCAAGACAAGATCCCAGACACTGAAGTTCTAGAAAGAGCGTCCATGCCCAGTATCCACACTCTACTAATGAAGAATCAGATTCGCTCGGCTGGTCACTTAATTCGCATGCCAGATCACAGGCTCCCTAAACGATTTTTTACGGTGAGCTGCGTTGTGGTAAACACTCCCAAGGCGGCCAGAGGAAACTCTTTAAAGACACTCTGAAAATCTCACTGAAGGCTTTTGGAATTTATCTTGACACCTGGGAGACTGCTGCCAAAGACCGTAATCCGTGGCGTACATCATTACGCAAGAGTGCAGTCACTTGTTAAGCAACCAGGACTGCAAGACCTGTGAAGAAAAGGCTGGATAGAAAAACCACTGCAGAAGATCCTCCTCCTGGAACGTCAAGCATTCTTTGCCCACATTGTCAAAGAACATTTGGAGCCAAAATAGGCCTTATCAGCCATCTTAGAACTCACGGCTCCATATTTTCAAACCTCACTGGACGAAATGAATGATCATCATCATTCTTGATGGACAAAATATAACAGTTTGATTCACCGTGTATAACGTCACTACACAGGTCATATTTAAGAACCCAGAACATCTCTTGTTATAAATGCAGATATAAAGAAAGGAGAACGCACACAGATTCACGGAATAAATAAGAACACACAGGAACAAGTTAATTCGTGTTATAAATAAAGACATATAGGAAATAGTTCATTCGCGTTATAAATAAAGACATATAAGAAACGACTGATACACGTTATAAATAAAGACAGAAAATAGTTTATTGACGTTATAAATCAAGACATATAGCTGATCCACGTTATACATAAAGACGTATAGGAAATGGTTGATACGGAAATATTTATTTGATAATCATCATTTAGTGCCTTTCCAGCTGGCGTGGGAGATCATGCTTCTTCACAAATTGTGCTAACCGATGGCATGGATCATCAATTAGTGTGTTAACTCCCTTCCGCGCCATGTATGTTAAGATCCATGATGGCCAAAACTCTCCAGCAATTATAGAGAACAATACCAGAAGTAAATGAAAGAAACAGAGACCGGAAACAGTACGTTCATCACTGAGTCCAGACATGACTTACGTCTCTAAACTTCTTCTTTCCACGACAGTTATTACATGAGCCCACCCCATACCAAACACTGACAGTTTGCGAGATCTGAACAACGAAGTAAACTGGCCCATAAACTGTACCCTATCTCGGATACTGATATACTTTGGACATATCAAACGTCACAGTGACTTGGAGAGAACATTGATGGAAGGTTTGGTTCCTGGAAAAATTGGCGGGATCTACCAGCATGAATATGGACACAGAATATTGAGACACCTTGGGAAAGATCATGTTTGAGGCAGTGGATCTGGCAATGGGTGGCGAATCCTTTGAACAAACTGTAAATAGAGCTGCCTTCTGCAGAGTACCAACTACTGGATGACCATCCACGTTGTTACTTGAACTCTTTAATTGAATAATGTTATCATGTTAACTCAACGAGGAATAACAATGTATTCATGGTTAATCAGCATCGGAATGACACAGTCGCTATACACTGATGCCTTTACTGCCGAGGAGATGGGAGCACTTAAGCGTGTGTCCGGAGCGCAATAACGATAATTAGATTTAAACTTACCTGAGTGATTCATGAGGAATCTTCAAAGCTGCTCAGACTCCCTCATCTCTTGTTGCACGGAGTAGATGCTGATTGTGTCAAATAACACTCTGGTTATACACACTTTGGCTGTGTTCCTTCTACTCTTCCTCCTTCCTTCTAGAACCACACTTCAACTTGCAGTCAAGCATCTTTAAACATGTTATTTCACCCCTCGACCGACGCTGTGGCGAGGAGCTTGCGAATTCAATTCATAATCCCGCATACTACGTTCGAAACACAGCTGTGGACGATTTAGCAGCAGACTGCATCGCGCTATTTGTCAAACAAAAATATGATTGCCGGTCGTTCAGAAAGCAATGGCAAACTATTGAACGTAAATTGCCAAGAAATCACAAACAGCCAATACATTCTAGGGTTGACTATGACGTCCCGTAAAGGATATACAACAAACTGTTTCAACGTGTAGTGTGTCATCAACCAGCAGGCGCTCGCAGCCAATCTTCCAATCGGCTGCTACCCCTGTTGATGTCTGCTGAATGTGTCCACGTCAGAGCACTATCACCGTAGCCCCGATTGTGTACGCAAGCTGGGTTCGTGCCTGGTTGTACAGAACTAGGGTCTCCGTGGCCAAGTGGTTAGCAAGCCTTCCTCGAGCTCCGAAGGTTGTGTTTTCGATCCCGGAGCACGTCATTCGGTTCATGAGTGCCATTTTCTGGGAGACTCCTGGGGTGGTCCCTGGAGCTACGGAGTTCGTGCTTTGTGAGACGCTTTCGTCAGGCCACGCTGCGGAACGATATACTAAGAGATCTAGCATTGTGTGATAAATCTGGTGCAATGAAGTCAATCCTCTTGTCTTTTAAACTGTTTATTTTATGTTAAAGAACTCATGGATACAAATGGAGCAACATATTAAGTAATCGTTTATTACTTTGAAATAACTTTGTCTAAATAAATATAGCTCCCGGTGATATCAAGAGTTAGTTCCGATCAGGTTGACACCAAAAGTGCCCAAATAAAATGAGAAAGCCAGCCCGATATTTGCTGTTGTATTTCACATATACAAAGATGGTAGCTGTGGAATTGATGGCAGCTAGAACGTTCTGCACGGCTCGGACAAGCCGATAGGACTGCATGTACATCCCCGTGTTGCCAAATTCGGGAATCATGAGACTGATGAGAAAGCTGGCTATATCTGGTAGATTACACGCCAAAAATATGGCCGATAACACCACAACAGCCTTAATAACTCTGAGTTCATTGGCACTGAGATAATTTTTCTCCTGTGTTTTATTTCCCTCGTTGAGTGTACTTCTGTTTGTCATTGCGTATCTAATTCTCGAAGCTTCCTGAAGCTTCCTGTTCATGATAATCAAACTAGCAGTTAAGAGAAGGATGGAGGAGAAGGGAAGTATGACTCGGTTGAGTATTTCGAAAACTTCCAATAAGTGCTCACGTAGTGGATTATTGGGGAAAGAGTACCTTGTTCTATTGGTTGCTGGGTCAAATCTTGGAGCTAAGGCGCTGGTGAATAATATTGGTATGTAATATAACATCACTATCACATACATTGCGGATATCACAGCCGTAGACAGATGATACGTAAATATCTTTTTGAACCGGAAAGGCATGGCCACGCATGCGCACTTTTGGAGTGATGTAAACACGGTGATTAAAATAGAAATGTCAACACAGATGAAAGCGAAGTAGTTGATATAGTAAGCTAGGTGTCGGAGGTTGATTTCTGTGGTGAGCTTAGCGGTCAAGTCCACACTCTCAATCACCTGATAGACTAATGTGAAGAAAACAAAGCCAAAATCTGCGAAAGCCAACCCGAAGAATGCCACGGTGACACTGTCCTTGAGTCCCGTCTGTACAAAGACGATAATGTTGATGATGTTGGTCCCGACGCCGATGACACAGATGACGGTTTTGACGAACGTTTCGGTCAGGACCCTCAGAGTGTACTGGATGTTCTCGCTAAGTAAACCACTTGGTTTCTGTAGATAAGTACCGTATACGTGGGCATCCGTAATGGCCGTGCCGTTCATTGCTGACATCAAAAGTTATCGCTGATAGTGTTGCAGTAAGTGCAGTACCTGTCTTGTTCAGAATATAAAATATCAGAATCTATCAATACCACGTTATGTTACATAAAAACTCACTAACTACTGCCTATCTTATCTACGTTGTGTAATATACCACAATCTATAAATACAACATTATGTTTGGATATAGAATGTAACTCTATATCTATTACGTTTCTTATCTGTAACGAATAATATACAGGATCTATCAATACACTTTAACTTGGATACAGGATATAACTCTATAATTATTGCGAATCTTGGTTTTAACGAATGCTTGTACTAGACTCTATAATTAAAAACATTATCTTACATAACGAATGTAACACAAAACTATTATATATCTCATCTATGGTTGGAAAAACTGGTAGTGAGACGCCCAATTTTCCCGACAAACCTACTCGAGGGTTCAAAATCAGCTGTGGGCAATTTGCAAGCAAGGCGACTTTGCTTTGATTTCGATGGTATGAGGCGTTGGCCTCTCAGAAAGCAATGGTAAACTACTTCGTATAGTCCATGCAGCGTGTCGTTGGTGATCATGTATGTCTACAGCCTTCTGTTTCTTGTGGTACCAATCTTGGTATAGTCCATATGGTGTGTCGTTGGTGATCATGTCTGTCTACAGCCTTCTGTTTCTTGTGGTACCAATCTTGATATAGTCCATGCAGCGTGTCGTTGGTGATCATGTCTGTCTACAGCCTTCTGTTTCTTGTGCTACAAATCTTGGTATAGTCCATGCAGCGTGTCGTTGGTGATCATGTCTGTCTACAGCCTTCTGTTTCTTGTGGTACCAATCTTGATATAGTCCATGTGGTGTGTCGTTGGGGATCACGTCTGTCTACAGCCTTCTGTTTCTTGTGCTACCAATCTTGGTATAGTCCATGCAGCGTATCGTTGGGGATCACGTCTGTCTACAGCCTTCTGTTTCTTGTGGTACCAATCTTGGTATAGTCCATGTGGTGTGTCGTTAGGGATCACGTCTGCCACACCCTTCTGTTTCTTGTGCTACCAATCTTGGTATAGTCCATATGGTGTGTCGTTGGTGATCATGTCTGCCACACCCTTCTGTTTCTTGTGGTACCAATCTTGATATAGTCCATGTGGTGTGTCGTTGGGGATCACGTCTGTCTACAGCCTTCTGTTTCTTGTGCTACCAATCTTGGTATAGTCCATGCAGCGTGTCGTTGGGGATCACGTCTGTCTACAGCCTTCTGTTTCTTGTGCTACCAATCTTGGTATAGTCCATATGGTGTGTCGTTGGTGATCATGTCTGTCTACACTCTTTTGTTTCTTGTGGTTGTAGTGAAAAACTGAAGAGTTAACGATTCCCAGATGGACGACTGCATACACCGACTACCCAGGTAGGAGAAGGGTTAACAAGGGAGAGACAAGGCGCATGGGTTTCTAGGTCAAGCCCCAGAAGGAGGCCAACAGTACAGGTAACCTGTCGCGTGGAAAAATTGGTTTGCAACAAAGGCAGACAGCATTATTGGATAGCATATTGCGGTCTGAATGTATGAAGAATGGAAACGGTTCAGAGCGGTAATTTTTCCACTAATCAATGATAATGCAGTCTGGATGTGAGGTGTCCAGCAATGTCAAGGACTATGCGGCATAAATGACCGATATAAAGAGGGTCAATTCTTTGTGTAAAGTTAGTGTGTGTTCCAAACAGACCTGAAGGAGATATGTTCTTGAGTGGAAATAGAAATACACGTCCCTAATGATGGAAAGAGGGGATAATAGTGTGTTATTCGCTAAGTGTTATTTCGATTCCAAGAACATAGATGCCTAAATAAGGTTTCCATACCAGTGCGGGACTTATCAACTAAAAGATAACACAGATGGCTGTGGTCAAGATCACCCAGTGTTGATAACCCACAAGAAAGCACTTTAAAGTAATAACGCACGACACTTGTGCATAAGAAAGGAAGGAAAAGAAGTGGCATATTAATAAGTCAGGAGGACAGAGAACGGAAAATAGAGATCATTTAAACTAATAGAAAAAACCCAATGAACTCAGTATCGTAGAGTTGCAAGGTGCATACAAAGTGCCTATATCAATTAAGTGTAGAACTTTTACAGGACAAAAATAGAGAACACTAGAAACTCGATGTGTTTTTCCAGGATGGAATTAAGAACGCTATAAGATAATAAAGACCATACAATTTACGCTGACAGCATATGGTGATCGGGTTAAATACATTCATACAGTGGTGAACATTTTTCATTACAAAAAACGGATATATCTACCGACTCAAGCAGACGGAGCTGTCAGGGTGAGACCGTTCTGTATCTATGTCATGTCCTGTACTCTAGCTGAGAGAAGAGACGAGAGAAACCACGGAGACTATCTATCAACATCTTATCTGGCAGCCACACTAGAAGAACATACAAACTACATAGACAATATCCATACATACACCAGACATAGTTTTTTATTAATAAATCTTTTATCTTATCGTTGAAAGGAACTGTTGTCGGAGTATGTGTTGAGAGAATAATAGAGAGAGAGAAAGAAATAGATATATGGAAGGGAAGACAGAAGAGAGGAGTGTAGACCAAAGTCAGTCAATAATCCCAACAGATAATAAGTTTAAAGATGTGCTTGTTGAGTCCAGTCTTCTCTCGGGATTTTAACATAGGACATAATTGGTGGAGCGAGCGGGATACGTACATACAGGATACCCATATGACCTGAATGCATAACATGGCAGATGCATAAAGGGGTACTTGCATATTGGCACAGGCATAGCGGAGTACCTACATGTTGGGACATACTGATTGGAATAAATATAAGTATACATTGATGACTTTTAATGGAAGGACGTCCATTGGATATATGGTGCCATTACATTTATGGTAGAAACATTTCATTAATGCTGGTGACTTTGCAGTGAGAAAGTTCCAGACAGAGTGAATGTGGATAGGTGGTAAGACACATTACATACCTAGTCACACGGTCACACGTCTACATAAGTCTTTATCCTATATCTCCTCTTGTGGATGAGAGAGTGGTTGTGATGTACTGTGTGGTGTTGGAGATTTATAATAATTAATAGATATAGATAAATGATATAGGTTCTAGGTAGATTATCTGTTTATAGTGAGTACTCTTTACTGCTTTGAGGTGTCTTTAGTCAACGTGCTGACTTATCTGCTGTAACTATGGCAACTCCTAAAGTAACTACAGCCGAACTGAGGGCCAACGGGGAGGCAATTGGTTTAGCTGGTTCCGAGCTAACGGATTACATACAAGAAAGAGAGCGAGAACTTCGTCAAGCGGAAAGAGAGGAGCGGAAGACCCAGTTGGAAGCAGAAGAAGCCCACAAGATAAGGGAACATGAATACCGCATGCGAGAACTGGAGCTCAAGACACAAACTAAGGGAGAAATAGATGGAGTGGAAGGAAATTCTTCTTCACCTGGTGCAACCCATATGAGTGGACATGGTTACCATGCCATGAAGTTTCCCTTAGCTGTCTACGATCAGTCTAAGAAACGCTTTGACCAGTACGCATCTCGTTTCGAAGCAATGTCAGTCGCTATGGGGCTGGATCGGAGCAGATGGGCTCTTAAACTATCCCAGGGTTTAATCGGTTCGGGATTTGACGTGTACACACGCTTACCACCAGGACAGGAAAATAATTACCAGGAATTAAAAGCCGCTTTGATGAAACATTTTGACATAACCGCACAAACGTATAGGCAGAAGTTTAGATCGTCTAGACGAGAGCCGGGAGAACTATTCGCCGCCTACAGTCTGAGGCTGAAATCCTATCTCCAGAAATGGATGGACTTGGCAGAATTCACGAGGGATTATGAGAGTCTCAAAGAGATGATGGTGGTAGACCAAATGCGAAAGCAAATGTCGAAACCTCTCAGAACCTTCTTAGGAGAACAAGGGGCGGAACGGATTGATGTGGTAAATAAGCTGGCGGAACGATTCGTGGAAGTACATGGTGAAACTGAGGAACTAAGTACACAAACCAAAGGTCAGGAGAAACCAGAGAAAAAGAAACATAAAAACTGGGAAGGAGAAAAAGGGGAACCTTATATAAAGCACACAGAGGAGAGTTCAGAGAAGGTGAAGGTAGGAAACCAGAGCACCTCGAATTCTCAAGCGAAACGACAGTGGTCTGAAAAGTGGTGTTCATTTTGTAGGGCGGCCTCCCACAACACCAAAGACTGCAGATCGAAACCTAAAAGTTCTTACTTCGCAGCATGCAAAGTGATTCCTACATCGGTGATCACAGACAAGGCTGAGGTCGGCGAAGGAGAAAGGAACAAAAAGGACACAGGGAAACCTAGGAAGGGAACAGAGTGCACTCACTGCCAGTCGACAACACATAATACTGTGGACTGCAGATGCAAGGCCAAACACGCCAATTGCATAACCAACCTCGAGGAATCAAAAGAGGAAGGCAAGGAAACGGTCAAGGAGATGAAAGACACTCAGGATTAAGAGAGACCACCTGTGGTTGAACTTATTGAAGTCAATGGCCAGCAGGTTGCTTGTCTCTACGATACCGGTTTGGATGGGGAAGCGGTGATGGACGCCAGCTTGGTAAGCCCAGACCAATTTACAGGGGAGACCATAGAGATACAGCCGGCAATGAGGAGTGCTGTTACCATGACGCTGCCAATCGCCAAGGTGGAGATTAAATCCAGGTACGTCACTGGCATTATTCCAGCTGCTGTATTATCTGACTCCTTATTTCCAATGATCATTGGCACGAAATATGTCTTTTTGGGGATGCCCAAACAGCCAGCCCAAAAGGGAACAGTAGTCAGTGGATCTCAAGGGAAGGAAAAAGAGGCAGAGACACTATGCGACAACTCAGGGAAAGGAGAATTGCATACGGCCCAGAGGCAGGATACTACGTTGCATCCTTGCTACAGGAAGCTGCAAAGAAGTGCTGAACCACCAGAACGGGGACAGTACTTTCTGAAGAATCAACTACTCTATCGGAGAGCTGGGAGGGGAGATAACCTTCACGAGCAGTGGGTGGTTCCAGAGACCCACCGTCCTCACATTCTTCAGAGTGGACACATCATAGGCGAGAATCGACATATGGGTGTCAGAGAGACCTTGCAGCAAATATCCGGCCATTATTGCTGGCCAGGAATGACCGGAGATGTACGCCGGTGGGTGAAGTCTTGTTCGGAGTGCCAGAAAGCACCACCCAACAAGCGAATTAAGAGGAAACTAGCTCTTAAAGTGGAAGACAAAGTGGAAGTGTGGAGTCCAGCAGAGACCAATATACTCCAAGTAGGATGGAAAGGACCTTATCCTGTGGAAAAGGTGGTGTCCAAGAACATCTACAAAATACGGATCGGGGAAGAGAAGAAAAATCTCCTAGACATCTCATTAGGAAATATGAGGAGAGATCCGGGAGCAAAGCTTCGCACTTTATGGTGATGGCAGCCATTGGGACAAAGGTTACCAGTCCAGACGAAGACCAGAGATCGCCAGTACAACATAGGAGGGCCTATGGGACAGTACGTGATAGGTCAGATTTACCCAACGACAGGAGGAGGGAAATCACAAGTCAGGGAAAGGACAAGAGTGAAAGTTTCACCGGTAACCAAGTTCAGAAGGGGTGGGTAACGTCGGGAAAAGCGAGAATTACCCAGGACTCCAACCAAAGATTGGCTGACCAGATACAATATCGCCCAAGATGGTCCTGGAAGCAAAAGCCCAGGAGGATTGGGAAAGACGACTCGGTCCGACGAGGACGAGGCGGAACATCCCCAGAGGAAAAGCCGGGGGAAACCAAGAGGACATGGAAGCAGTGTTACAATCAGGATGGGACAATCCGTCTGTATTGTGAGCCGTCGCTGACTCTAGTCGAAAGTAGGTCGACCAGACGTACAGGAGCGAGGAGCCAACACTAGTTTTTCAGTCGTGAGTAGTATAGTAGGGTGTCAATTAGAGCGCCTACTGGATAATGAGATGAGCCATGTGAGGATCCAATCATATCATCAACACGTGATGTTAATAGCGACTTAGCAGAAGCTCAACGCACGGTGGATGTGATGGACGTTGTTGCTGCAACTGGATTTCACAATGGAATACATCCTTGGTAAGGAGAATGTATGAGCAGATTTCTTATCCAGACATTCAGCTCCGGAGGAAGAAGACTAGGATTGTGGATCATGGGAATCAAACCTACAGTGAGAAAGATTCGACGCGGTCTAATCTCTTAAGAGGGGGCCTCTGTAGTGAAAAACTGAAGAGTTAACGATTCCCAGATGGACGACTGCATACACCGACTACCCAGGTAGGAGAAGGGTTAACAAGGGAGAGACAAGGCGCATGGGTTTCTAGGTCAAGCCCCAGAAGGAGGCCAACAGTACAGGTAACCTGTCGCGTGGAAAAATTGGTTTGCAACAAAGGCAGACAGCATTATTGGATAGCATATTGCGGTCTGAATGTATGAAGAATGGAAACGGTTCAGAGCGGTAATTTTTCCACTAATCAATGATAATGCAGTCTGGATGTGAGGTGTCCAGCAATGTCAAGGACTATGCGGCAGTAAATGACCGATATAAAGAGGGTCAATTCTTTGTGTAAAGTTAGTGTGTGTTCCAAACTGACCTGAAGGAGATATGTTCTTGAGTGGGAATAGAAATACACGTCCCTAATGATGGAAAGAGGGGATAATAGTGTGTTATTCGCTAAGTGTTATTTCGATTCCAGGAACATAGATGCCTAAATAAGGTTTCCATACCAGTGCGGGACTTATCAACTAAAAGATAACACAGATGGCTGTGGTCAAGATCACCCAGTGTTGATAACCCACAAGAAAGCACTTTAAAGTAATAACGCACGACACTTGTGCATAAGAAAGGAAGGAAAAGAAGTGGCATATTAATAAGTCAGGAGGACAGAGAACGGAAAATAGAGATCATTTAAACTAATAGAAAAAACCCAATGAACTCAGTATCGTAGAGTTGCAAGGTGCATACAAAGTGCCTATATCAATTAAGTGTAGAACTTTTACAGGACAAAAATAGAGAACACTAGAAACTCGATGTGTTTTTCCAGGATGGAATTAAGAACGCTATAAGATAATAAAGACCATACAATTTACGCTGACAGCATATGGTGATCGGGTTAAATACATTCATACAGTGGTGAACATTTTTCATTACAAAAAACGGATATATCTACCGACTCAAGCAGACGGAGCTGTCAGGGTGAGACCGTTCTGTATCTATGTCATGTCCTGTACTCTAGCTGAGAGAAGAGACGAGAGAAACCACGGAGACTATCTATCAACATCTTATCTGGCAGCCACACTAGAAGAACATACAAACTACATAGACAATATCCATACATACACCAGACATAGTTTTTTATTAATAAATCTTTTATCTTATCGTTGAAAGGAACTGTTGTCGGAGTATGTGTTGAGAGAATAATAGAGAGAGAGAAAGAAATAGATATATGGAAGGGAAGACAGAAGAGAGGAGTGTAGACCAAAGTCAGTCAATAATCCCAACAGATAATAAGTTTAAAGATGTGCTTGTTGAGTCCAGTCTTCTCTCGGGATTTTAACATAGGACAGTGGTACCAATCTTGGTATAGTCCATGCAGCGTGTCGTTGGGGATCATGTCTGTCTACACCCTTCTGTTTCTTGTGCTACCAATCTTGGTATAGTCCATGGGGGTGTGTCGTTGGGGATCATGTCTGTCTACACCCTTCTGTTTCTTGTGCTACCAATCTTTGTATAGTCCATGTGGTGTGTCGTTGGGGATCACGTCTGCCACGCCCTTCTGTTTCTTGTGGTACCAATCTTGGTATAGTCCATATGGTGTGTCGTTGGGGATCATGTCTGTTTACAGCCTTCTTTTTCTTGTGGTACCAATCTTGGTATAGTCCATATGGTGTGTCGTTGGGGATCATGTCTGCCACACCCTTCTGTTTCTTGTGCTACCAATCTTGGTATAGTCCATATGGTGTGTCGTTGGGGATCGTGTCTGCCACACCCTTCTATTTCTTGTGCTACCAATCTTGGTATAGTCCATGTGGTGTGTCGTTGTCGTTGGGGATCATGTCTGTCTACACCCTTCTGTTTCTTGTGGTACCAATCTTGGTATAGTCCATGTGGTGTGTCGTTGGGGATCACGTCTGCCACACCCTTCTGTTTCTTGTGGTACCAATCTTGGTATAGTCCGTATGGTGTGTCGTTGGGGATCATGTCTGCCACACCCTTCTGTTTCTTGTGCTACCAATCTTGGTATAGTCCATGTGGTGTGTCGTTGGGGATCATGTCTGTCTACACCCTTCTGTTTCTTGTGCTACCAATCTTGGTATAGTCCATGTGGTGTGTCGTTGTCGTTGGGGGATCATGTCTGCCACACCCTTCTGTTTCTTGTGGTACCAATCTTGGTATAGTCCATGTGGTGTGTCGCTGGGGATCATGTCTGTTAAGTCCTCAGTCATGTGTGCTGCCAATCATTCATTGCTGATACCGACGACCCTCTATGCTATTATATCAAATTGTCCAGTATCTTCTCTCTAGGTCTCCCTCTGCCTCTCTTCCTCTCCAACCGTCCCATCGTGACAACATACTCCAGCCTTCCTGTTCTCAAGACATGGCCAAGAATGTTGACTGTCTGATTCTGATGCGAGTAATCAATTTTATTTGTGACTTACCTTATTTCAAGTTATCGTCTTTGCTCTTTCTGTATCGCTCGGCGTTCTCATCATATTTTATAAAACCGCATCTCGGCAGCTTCCACATAATTCTTTACGTTTCTGCTAGTTGTTCGTGATTTGCTTCCGCACGTCAGCATTGGCATAATATAGCTCTTAAGAAGTCTTTTCTTCATATCGATAGACAAAGATAAAGTACAGAAAATATTCTGCATCATGTGAAATGCTGCCTTTGCTTGGGTTTTGCTACATTGAAATTCCTTAATACATCTTCCATCTGCTGTTATTAAAGTACCTAAATACTTAAATACATTGATTTCTTTCATTTTGGTTTAATTCACTTTGAAATTTCATTTTGACACATTTTGCACATTTTCTTTGTAATAATCAATACCTCTGTTTGCTTTTTCTTTTCTTTCTGTTCCTCAGACTAAGTTCTTTGCTTTAAGTTTATGTTGCAATTATTTCTATAACTTCGTGTACATTGGCTTTTGATTGATTGATTGATTGATTGATTGATTGATTGATTGATTTAAGAACCGACATCACGGCATTCGGGGCATTCCCATAAGCGCTCCGTCCCCATCCTCAGAAGCCAGCGAAGTGTTCCAACCCCATTCGTATACATTCGCGTAAATTGGTTTCATTTTAATTAGCCATAAGCATGTCATTAGCATAAAGCTGGTTGTTTCATCGGGTCACCTGGTATATATCCACTGTTATAGATGTCATTCAACAAGTGTGTTATCACTCCTATATCAAATTCACCAACAGCTTTAATTTCTTCAACAATGATATTGTCTGGCCCCAGAGATTTACTTTTCCTCTTGTGTTGTATACCATCTTCAACTTCTGCTTTCCGTATTGATAGTCCTTCACATTGATCGTAATTGTTTGTTTATGATCAATTATTATCACCATCTAACTTTTTTAATGTAGTCTGTGCATCTTTCAATAATCTTTGCTTTATCCATTAATAAATTACCTTGTTTTATTTTCAAACAACTACTTGCATGATAGTTCCCGCATCATTTTGTGCTTAGATTTATTTATTTATTTACTTATTTATTTTTGCCTTCTTATTTTTTCTCGACATGATTGCATTGACTGTTAAGCGACTACTCGCTGCTTTACATTGTCGTACTGTTTCACTATGTATTCTTGTATTTTCATCTTGAGTTTGTTTACTTTTTCTTCTAATGTCCATCAGTTGTAGATTGGCCTACCTCATCCATTTCTTCTTCTTATTTATTTCTGATATTATTTCCTGTGATGTTTATTGCATCGACTCTTTTAGCATCTTCTATACTATGTTCCTCTATGCTGTCTATTTTTCTATAACACCATACTGCGCATAGAATGCCAATATATGTTCATTATTATTTAAATACCTTAGCCGTCAATGTTTAGTTGCTCTAGTAGTTTGTTTATTTCCTCATGTTTCACATTGTCAAACGCTGTTGTGTGGTCTGTGAAGCATAAGTACACATCTGTTGTTACGTTTATAGCTCTTTTTATTAGTGTCCTGAAAATAATAGAGCCTTGTTTGTGGCTTTTCCCTCTACAAATCCACACTTTTCATCAATAATTACAGGTTTAATCATGTTTCTTATTCTCCTCATAATTATTCTCAGTAACAGCTTTGGCATGTGACTCATAAGAAATAGATAGAAATCTGCTCAGACAATTACTATTACTGTTCACAAATTTGAGAAATAGATAGAAATATGCTCAGGCAATTACTATTACTGTTCAAAAATGTGAGAAATAGATAGCTACCTGTTTCAAGCATTCAATATTAATGTTCACAAATTTGAGAAATAGATAGCGACCTATTTAAAGCATTCACTATTACTGTTCACAAATTTGAGAAATAGATAGAAATCTGCTCAGGCAATCACTATTACTGTTCTCAAATGTGAGAAATAGATAGCTACCTGTTCGATGCTCTTTGCATTCTAAAGCTCCTGGTTTCTTTAACAGAATTATAAGCATAGACTTAAATAGGAATGTACCCACTAGTAAAGATGTTGTTTAGACATGTTGTCAATATTCGATCCCAAAATCACCCAGAGCCTCAATTTCCTCTACTGTAATGTTGTCTGGACCGGGTGCCTTTCCTTTCTGTATGCGATGTTGTGCATCTTCAACTTTTGCTGCATATATTGATGAACCCTCGCCATTGTTTTGAACATCCGGTCTCCTATCATCATAGAATTATTGTCAACTGTCATCTGCTGCCTATAGTACCTAGCAGTGTAGCACGGGGGGGGGGGGGGGGGGGGGGGGGGGGGGGGGGGGGGGGGGGGGGTCCACGAGTCTGAGGATTTAAGGCCGCCTGGCTAGTGCAGTCGCCACGAACAGTGCAGGTTACGATTTTTCTGTTTGCCCCCGTCAGAAAAAAATGCACACCTTACCGAGGATTCGAACCCGGGTCTCCCGAAGAAGACCGGGCTTTTTTAGCCACTCGGCCAGTCGCTCCCCATAGAATTATTAACACTAATAAAGTATAAAAACGTCATTCATTTCACTAGACACAGATATCACGTCATTAAGTTTACCAGACACTGGTGATCAAAACGTTAAGTGGTTGCAGTTCGGCTTACGACTAATTCTGTACAATTTACAACAGACAGACACATACAAACAGTTCTAACCATAGCAACAATGAACGTGGAACTACCGCGACAGTGACGCGCATATCTGAGGTGTATACCATCTGCCAGTCGAGAAATATTTTGATTTAGTTAAATCGATAATTTGACAGGGGAGGAAAAACCGGGAAAACTGAGCATCCCGAAAACATTTTTCGAAACTGTGAATTACTTTATTAAAAGTCCCGAAAGACCAATATACTGAAGTATTGGAAAGATCAGGTTGTGTGACGGTGTATTCCATGCTCAGTCTTCGTAGACTTAGATGGAAAGGACACGTTAGGAGGATGGATGATGGTAGAATACCAAAGGACATCTTTTTTGGTGAATTACAGACGGGTAGGAGATCTCAGGGTCGGCCTCTACTACGATACAAAGATGTGTGTAAGCGGGACATGATTGATACAGGCATTGATAATGCACATTGGGAGCACGTCGCCGCTGAACGTGTTGCATGGAGGGCAACTATCAGAAACGGAATAAAGACAAAGGAGAAAATGATTGCAGATAAAGCACACACAGAGCGTGAGAGACGTAAGATGGTGCAAAATGGTGGAAATGACCATGTTTTCACATGCACCTACTGTGGGCAAACATTTGCAGCAAGAATTGGCCTTACCAGCCACACTCGCCACCGCCATGGATCGTAGTTATTAAGCCTTTTTAAAGCACAATGTACCAAACTATCGTCTGTCAAGACGGAAAGGTGCCAATGATATATATATATATATATATATATATATATATATATATATATATATATATATATATATATATATATATAATTTATCTTGGATACAGAATCTGAATCAGCAACTCGTACCTTTCATTTTTTTTGAACCAGGTCAATAAAATATTCTCTTTTGCTTGTTCCCTAGCCACAGAGTGTAGCTCGCATCTAGCGAAGATTTATTAAGTGTCTTGAGCTTCAATGACACTAGATAACCCGAAATATTATGGGAAGTAACAACGACTGACGAGGTTTTGACCATATCACCCTTAGAATGCGGACTGATACTATGAGTCTAACGCCGTGTACCAGCTATGCCTTATGTTGTGTCAAAGGGTCGTTTCCATTGTGTGACCTATTTACTGGTTTCTTTATTGTAAGAAGTAGAAAAACTGAGATATTTGGTATACGGTGCTAAACACCAATCAGCGCTAGATGGGTGATGTGGCCAATACGTAGCCGGCGTCCTTTACTGTCCATGCAATTTCCTGGTGAATATGTATGTCTGTGTTAATCTGGGAGCCCAGGTGAGTTTTTTATGGTTTTTTTTTTTTTTTTAAGCGACATTGGCCTATATGGGAATTCGAATAAATGACAACTGGGCCGGCAGGAGAGAGTTCCAACCACCTGCGTGGACCACTGTTCCTCTTCCTAATCTTCACTTGCTTAGATCAGCTTGCCGTGAGGTCATGTGCCAAACTTGACTGTCTGCCACATGAAATGATCTTTCGCGCTCTTAGCCCAGCCACTATAGCTGAAGACAGCTGAGCGACTACAGACAAAGACAGCGGAACGACTATAATCGAAGACAGCTAAACGGCAGAGACCGAAGACAGCTTAATGACAGAGACCGAAGACAGCCAAGCGACAACAGCCGAAGACAGCCTACCGACAATAGCCGAAGACAGCTGAGCAAAAGTAGCCGAACACAGTCGAGCGGGGGAAGGTGCAATCCAATGACAATAAATGTAAACAGAAATCCCAATCTTTAGGGGCGATGAGTCAATGTCTAGTCTAAGTTCCTTTAATCATTAAACAAAACATCACATGAGGGAATTGACGGATTAATTAACACTGTTTGTTTTACACCAGTCTCGTTAGAGTTTCTTACCAACTTCAAACTTCCATAAATGGAGAGGAAAGATAATTGCGATGTTATGCATATCAATAATCAATTTCTGGCGTGGCATATAGCGATAATTAACGTTTCCTTATTTGCATATCACCTTTGATGTCGATGGTAACTATTTATATTAACATTTATTTGGAATGAGTAGACGTTTAGGAAATACATGAAAAATAATACATTACCAACATTCCTAAATAATGTATTATTTGACATGGCCTGTTATATTTATGTGATGGACTTGTAATGAGACTGATCTTAAACTTTTATTTCCATATTTCAAAGTAACATTTGCTGACTTTAATAGCCCGATGTAACTACCTTATTCATAGATACTCAACATTGTGGCTTCGTTATTTAAACATAAAAAGGAAAGAATAAAAGGGCTCCATATTTGTGTAAACCATTCGGAATTTGACGGTTGATGATGTTAATATCACAACGGCCACCTTCACTACCCATGTAATGTCCTAGTGAGCATTTAAGTCTTCTTCTGCCTGAGAGCACAGATTAGTTTTGAAAACAATACGTCCCGCCTCCTAGGGACACGAACACATGACTATCACGCAGGCAGGCAAGGCTATTTGAAAATGCGCTATAATGTTTAATTTGTTGAAAATGTCTGTGTGGTTACAATGCGATTTACAAACCAACAACAGCAACAACGGAAACTGGCTCGTAAAGGATGAACTAAAGATCGCCCAGCAGAACATGGAACGAGATGTGCCACAGACGGCTGACATCCAAGTATAGACTGAATTACTGAAGAAGCTACAAGAGTAGAAAGCTCAAACTGAGCTACTGACAAACGAGAGCCAGAACCAATCAGCTCAGACAGATCTTTTCCCTAGGACATGCTGGCGTGTTGGGAAATGATCAGGCTGACAGACTGGCTGATTCTGCACCTCTGGGTGGGGTATTGGTGTGCGATTAGACCGATGTGGTCAGAGCGCTTAGTGATCGTGTGTGTATTGTGGAAGAACAGGTACACGGTCGTTGTCTGGACAGAATGGTGCCCCAAGGAGTGACCAGAAGATCTGGCCGACACTCAGTTCTCCAAGAAAAGGCCAAACAAATGCATATTCAGACTGCAGCTGCTACAATTAGTATTGGGACTCTTCGATGGCTGTTGACGATGAGGACGGAGTGAGTATGGGAATGATCCTACTGTTGTGATGTCGGTTCTTGACTCAACTCAACTCAGTTCAGCTCGAACAAACAACAGCGCAAAACGCGGAAAGCCCAGATAGAAACGGAAAGATCATAAAAGCAGAAAGAAATAGAAAGTGACGATGGATGCGATAAATAAATAACGCAAATTTTGAGGACAAAAGAAACCTATACGCCACCGAGAACAAAGGGAGAAGATACCAGATTGACAACACAAAGTCGACACCCCTAAGGTACAACGATAGACCAAGACAGGGGAAAAACAGTTGGTGTCTACATATCAGTTGTGAATCTTTCCCAGGAGCAACGGCACAAATAGAAGAAGCGGGAATCATGCTCGGACACCACCAAGTCGTAGAAGTGTACAACCAAATAGATATGACTGGACGGTAACGAAGCAGAAGACAGTACCAACACAACGAGACACAGGGTAGCATAGACAGAGCAAGCAGCAGCAATGTCCTGAAATCAGAGATTTGGAAGCGAGTAGCGTTTTTTTCCCCTATAGTATTAACGTCGGCTATCAGAAAGCAAGGACAAGTTGCCACAAACAGCCAATCAATGCTGGGGTTGACTGCAACGTCGTGTAAACTAACTTGACTTTGTGTGTTGTCGGAGCTCTAGGGAGGACAAATAACAGAAGCACTGCAACCTATCAGCATGACGACACAGGCCACCTAGGGAGGCTGTCTCAGTGTGTTGCCGACACCATTAAGGGAAGCAAAGAATAGTCAAACAAGTTAACTTACCATACATGTCGTAAAAGGCCTCGACTGAGGCTTGGGCATGGGGTTGGCGCAACCATTTTATAGACAAACTTTAGCTCTAAACTCAAATCAATCATGAACGAGCCTAAAGATTAAGAAAAGGGAACAACAGAAGTCAGTCCACGAGGAAACGGGGCTAGGCTAGAAGAGCTATGACATGAAGCAGAAAGCCGCAAGGAGTTTGTATCTCTGATTGTCTTCCTTTCATCCAGGATGGGGAGGACATGGCCGGAGCAGCATAGGATAGCTAAAGATATTCAATGACGACATAAAGTGTGATGTTTGAGGCCGTATACCCCACCAACTGGGATAACGAGCGAAAGAATAACGTTAGTAGAACGACAATCGAACGACAATCGAACGACAATCGAACGACAATCGAACGAGGCATCAACAACTTTTCTCACATTCTGGTTTTTAACGTCTGTGCAAGAGCATAATTATTCACCATATTTTAAAGTATTTCTTTGTATTTTCTGTTTTTACATGTTATATTGTTTCGTTGTTGTTGTCCTATCGATAAAGGAAAGAAGAAGAGAAAGAAGAACATATCTTAGTCATTGCTTTCCCCTTTTTAGTCAACAATGGTTCCCAATGTTGAATAGGAATGTATGATAGTGTTTGTTATTGTTTGTTTGATATACCATCAACGGGCCTGCAGGCCACGTCTTTCCACTACGCCTAACATATGGTTGATGTAGATTATACCATATATTATGTATATAGACTTGCTCCTAAAGTTAATGCACACCAGCTTTTATTGATCATGGCGATGACAGTTGACCACTAGTCGGTCCCAAAGTTTACAATTATTCGGTCCCAAAGTTTACAACTAGTCTGTTCCAAAGTTTACAACTAGTTCTTCCCAATATATACAACAACCATACAGGGACAAGTTACAGCCAGACCGTCTGAGGTGTTAGAGCAGGAATAGTACGGATTGACCGTGTCGAGAAGCAAGGGTCGAAGAGAGGAAATCTACAGCTAGCCGATCCCAACATTAAGGCACGATCAGTATATCTAGTGAGAAACAAGTATCATGGAGACCAAGTTTGCAACTAGCCGATCCCAACATTCATGCAGATTCTGTGCTGATCTATCTTAGCGCGTAGCAAGAGCTGTACAAGAGCAGCTTATAGTTTGTCTGTCCCTAGGTACGGCACAACCTGGACTTATTTATCTTAACAAGAAGCAAAAGTCGTAGAGAGCAAGTTTACAACTAATCGATCCCAGTATTAATGCCCGAACTGTACTGATTTATCTGAGCACGAAGCGAGGGTCGTACAAGAGCAGTTAACAACAGTTTAAGATCTTAATGTTAATAAAATAAATGTACTGATTCATGATGGCTAGTCGGCTTTCAGCGCTACATACGCAAGGAATCCGGTCCGTGAAAATCTGTAATAATTGTTTTTTATGTCAACTCTTACTGTCCTAGAACATTACACAAAATCTGTAGTATCGGAGCCATAAAGAGAAAACTTACATTGTATTCTACCATACATGTCGTAAGAGTCGATTAAGAAGGGTTAGTCTGGTTTTGGCTAACCCCATCCTGTTGAAAAAGTTGTCTCCACAATCCAGCAAACCATAGAAATATCTAAAGATAAGGAAAGAAGAACAGCTCAGCCAATCAAGAGGAGGCTAGTCTAGAACTATGACATCATGCGGAGACAGCCACAAGGATTCTGGATCGCCGACTTACCTCCTATAACCCTGGAAACTACAACCAGGAATGTTAGAACTGTGCACGTATTGGAATAAAACAAACAGTAGATATAGCAGACGAAATTAACTATTATACGATTTGCATTTGTGGATTATTTAAAACAAAAGTAAATACAACAGGATCAAACCATCTAACCACACTTGAAACAGTGTTGTTCTCAGACGTTGTAGAGCAAAAAGCCAAATGAGTGTTCCTTTGCTGTCTATAGAGGCACAGAATGCACTAATAGTGTGCGAAGCAGTGAGTGTTAATATAACATTTACCTTCACACACAAAATAATGTAAGCATGAATGTGATCCAGTGTTATGCACCAACAGATCACTTAAAGACTCATTTATACATGAGATTTCACAATATAATAACTTGACAAAGAAATGGCAATATCAACATTTTCATGGGTAACGTGAGTGCAGAATAGGATCGGATAACCACAGAGGATGACGGACTTGGGGTAATGAAAGAAAATATAAAATTATACAGGAGTATGTTCGCAGAGGCATATGTGTATAGTGTTTGTGTTCCCCCCCCCCCCCCCCCCCCCCCCCCCCCCCCCCAATATAAACATCTATATCTCAGTAACCAACTGAGGGAAAATTATGAGATTTAGTATATAACCTTATCATTATGTCCACCCAACAAAAATATTTTTGTTCTGGAGATTGTACAGCAGATTTCAAAGTTTGTTTATATGCGTTATGTAATTTACGGCATAGAGATTAAGTCCATCATTTTAAAAGTATTACAGCTTCACCAAGACACATCCGCGCTTTTTTGAAATTGTCTCGTGATTTTCGTTTTGGCACAAACTGCGCGGAGTTAAATGGGTTTGTTCAGAGGTGTCTCCTATGTGGGTTCTTTCATGAAACTTGATTATATAAATAAACTAGCTGACTCAGCCAGGCTTGGCCCAGGTCCTGGCGGGGATCTATCTATCTATCTATCTATCTATCTATCTATCTATCTATCTATCTATCTATCTATCTATCTATCTATCTATCTATCTATCTATCTATCTGTCTGTCTGTCTGTCTGTCTGTCTGTCTGTCTGTCTGTCTGTCTGTCTGTCTGTCTGTCTGTCTGTCTGTCTGTCTGTCTGTCTGTCTGTCTGTCTGTCTGTCTGTCTGTCTGTCTGTCTGTCTGTCTGTCTGTCTGTCTGTCTGTCTGTCTGTCTTTTGTTCGTTCGTTCGTTCATTCGTTCAACCAGTCCACGCTATTAAGTATTGACAACAGTTACTGGAAAACATGTGAGGACCATGTGTTGAAAGATGAAGAGGACTATTGGAAAAAGGTTGGATTGAATTTTATTCAATCATACACACACACACACACACACACACACACACACACACACACACACACACACACACACACACACTCACACACACACACACACACGCACACTAAACGCATTGAATACCAACGAATAGTAATATTGCAGTGGAAACTGACATATTGTGGCATAACAAGAAACGTGAGAGCAAACACGTTGTCAAATTAGGGGACAACACACGTGCATACGAATCAATCTATAAACTTCAATGAAAAGAGGACCAACATTTTGGTCGTTAAGAAGAAAGCCCACTACAGAGACAGAGACAACTATTTTCATAGTGCAAAACAGGTAATCATGTTCCGTCTCTGAACGGTAAACAGCAGAGTAGACAATCTTTCACTCAAAGCGGGCCTGTCACCCATGTGAACGTGTGAACAAACTACACAGACAGCTGAACAGATCCTTAAATATGGAAACATGATGACTAAATTGCGGCATCATTTCTGGTCACTCCATACGCATATTAACGCACAGCTATTTGGAAGCTTTCACGAACTCAATATAAAAAGCTAACATGAATACTTGTGTACACTTTGTTAACCAGCAGCTGAAGAAAAAAGGAGGAAATGAAACATAAGGTAAGAAATATATTCCTTTTACTTTCATGTTAATTTACAAATTATTTACCCCATGCCTCTGTAAATTCTATGTCTTTACTAATATTACACATTGCACCCCTCTCGGGATTCTCTGTGGTGAAGTGGTCAAGCCGTCTGACTCGGGCTCCGAAGGTTGTATGTTCGATTCCGGGCCGCGTCCTTCATTTCACGAGTGCATTTTTTCGGAGACTCCCGAGGGTCGTCGCTGGAGCTACGGAGTTCGTGCTTTGTGCGACGCTTTCCGCGCTGCGGAAAGAAACTGAGCCATATGGGATAAAAACCCGGTGCAATGCAGCCGACCCTGTCGACTTTTAAGCTAGTTCTTTTATTGCACCCACTCCCATACGAATCCGGATACGTCTTGTGTGTCATCTGAATTGGCGGGGCTTCCATTGCTGTACACATAAATTTGTTAGCGAGAAATCACTAGTTGTTCAGCAAAACATCAAAGAAATGTCGCCGCTTTCGATGATTTAAGATATTTTTGGACCTATCAAAGACATATTCCTTGGGTGGGGGTAAATATAAGACGGCTGGAAACATTTCATAATAATTGATCTTGAATGAAGGCATTCTTTGTGGGACACACTATAAGTGTTTTCCAGCATGAAATAATACGTAATCATGGCTGGTACCAGCAAACCACAATACATAAAATTAAATTGATCAGGTGTGTATTACCAAGAAATGTATATCATCTCTACATGACGTAAAAGTTTGCAAGAGTGCAAATGTAGATTCAGACTAACATCTGCTCATAAGTAAGAAAAAAAACACCTGTCGATCGAGACACATATACAAACTATCATTCAGTATAATGTAGAATATCCCACGAAACAAGCATAAAGTTCTTGCAAAAGGAGAAAGTCCGAAGCTCTTAAAAAGAGAAGAAATGAATAATAAAACCCACATCTACATAATAGCAAAATAAAAAAAAATTTATTGTCTGAGCCAATGAAAACTACACAGAAGTTGCTAGAGAAGGTAGGAAGCAGATATGGGCAGACAACAGACACAATTAGATAGCCTATAGGGAGAAACATAAGTAGTAGCAGGAACCTTTGCAGTACAACAATGAAAATAACAGATAAATATAATCAACCAAAGAGACTGATCCGTTAAAGAACCCTGACTTCTATAGGTGAAAAAATACACCAATATATGTAGAATGTAGAAAACTATCGGTACCAATACAGACATAATTAAATAAGAATTCAAATTGCAAGAATAACTTTAAAGGGGCTAGGAGGAATATTGTTGAATTCAAGAGAAATTATACATAGTTATAAAGTTACAATATTTAACTCTAATGTTAAATCATTACTGATGTATGAATCAGAAACACGGACAATGCCTACATCAGTTACTAATAAACTACACACATGCATTGGCTGGTGTCTGCGCAGAATGGAAAGACAAATGGTACCAGAGAATCACTCAGGCAGAGTTAAGTGGGACAACTCGACAAATTCCATGAGTCTAAAGGTAAGGTCAAGTCCCTGGGCTGGATAGGACACACATTGAGAACACCGAATAATATGGGGGTGGGGGGGGGGTGATATGCGGGGAACTGAGGGAGATAGCAACGGCTTGATGTAATTTGGCTGAACGCCTATGCTCGACAAAGGACACAAGAAGACAACTACATATGTTCAGTATCAATAACAGTTGCCAAACATATAGCAGTTTGTTAGCAATATCGAAATTGAGTACTCAAATCAGATCCTGGCTAAAGTACCCAACATATACTGTTCAAACAAAGAAACGCAACATTATTGCAGTTTCCGTCTCCAGTCAATCCCAACGGTCCACTGACGATGCTGATTCGCCCACTGCTGTCGGTTATGGCAATGCGAGTCTGTAAGAACAGGATCTCTGTAAGGTCTTCTAGTCCAAAGACCGGCGTCGGCAGCCTGTTCCTGACCGTATGATATGGAATTCGACGAGCTCCTGGCATTGACTGGACTGTGGAGGACGCAGATGCAAATCGACTCCTAAGGTGACGCAGCCGTATGAAGCGGTCTTCGGCAGCAGTTGTGATTCTGGGTCTTCCACTGCGAGACCGGTCTGCAACTGAGCCAGGTTCTTGAAATCGCCTACAAAGGCGACTAAAGGTTCTTCTAACCACATTAAATTCTATGGCTACTAAACGTTGTGACTGTCCCGCCTGTAAACGACCACTGATGATAAAACGTCGTTCTGTAGTGAGATGAGCCATACTTGCGCATTGAATTTTCAACTGAATTTATTCGAGCAGCGTCAATCTTGTATAGGCATTCAATAATATTGTCAGAGAGTTTTGTGTTCAGCAAGTTTCACGGGATTATCATGAACCTTTTACGAGTTGTTGTCAAAAATGTTGTTTTGACCTTAACTTCTTTCATGATCTCGCGAATCATGAGGTGAGTACAATTCAGGTAACCACGAGAAGTTAATGACCAGGTGGACACAGGCGATAGGTTGACTGATGTCCAATCAGCGGATATTTTTTTATAAAAGTAACACCAAAAATGTTGCGTGTAGTACTAGCTGCAACGATTAATATCAAACACACAAACACACACAGTGTTTTGTTATATTTGTATATTATATGAGACGGTATCCTGTGGTAGTGTATACTATGCGGGTGTATTGTGTAGGTATGCACGAGTGGGCGTGATTTATTCAGCAGCAGAGAAACAGGCAGTAATACAGCCCAAGCACAAGGCTGACATAGACTGGATATATTGTATCCTGCATAGACACAGCGGATACAGACTATAAAAGATATTTTATAAACGCTCGCAGATGTCTAAAGACCATCATCAGGTCTAAAACTGGCCATGATCTTCGAACATCTTTAAGATGACCAGGCACTGGTCACGACCTAGGAGCACCTCTACAATGATGAGACACTGGTCACAACTTGGAGCACCTTTACAATGATGAGACTCTGGCCAAGATAAAGGAGCGCCTCTACAATGATGAGACACTGGCCACGACTTGGAGCGCCTCTACAATGATGAAACACTGGCGACGACTTGGAGCACCTCTACAATGATGAGACACTGGTCACGACTAGGAGCATCTCTACAATGATGAGACACTGGCGACGACTTGGAGCATCTCTACAATGATGAGACACTGGCGACGACTTGGAGCATCTCTACAATGATGAGACACTGGCGACGACGTGGAGCATCTCTACAATGATGAGACACTGGTCACGACTTGGAGCATCTCTACAATGATGAGACACTGGCGACGACTTGGAGCATCTCTACAATGATGAGACGCTGGTCACGACTTGGAGCATCTCTACAATGATGAGACACTGGCGACGACTTGGAGCATCTCTACAATGATGAGACACTGGCCACGACTTGGAAATCCTCTACAATGATGAGACACTGGTCACGACTTGGAGCACTTCTACAATGATGAGACACTGGTCACGACTTGGAGCACCTCTACAATGATGAGACACTGGCCAAGATAACGGAGCACCTCTACAGTGACGAGACACAGGCCAAGATAACGGAGCACCTCTACAAAGACGAGATACTGGCCAAGATAACGGAGCACCTCTACAATGACGAGACACTGGCCAAGATAACGGAGCACCTCTACAATGACGAGACACTGGCCAAGATAACGGAGCACCTCTACAATGACGAGACACTGGCCAAGATAACGGAGCACCTCTACAAAGACGAGACACTGGCCAAGATAACGGAGCACCTCTACAAAGACGAGACACAGGCCAAGATAACGGAGCACCTCTACAATGACGAGACACTGGCCAAGATAACGGAGCACCTCTACAAAGACGAGACACTGGCCAAGATAACGGAGCACCTCTACAATGACGAGACACTGGCCAAGATAACGCAGCACCTCTACAATGATGAGACACTGGCCAAGATAACGGAGCACCTCTACAGTGACGGGACACTGGCCACGACTTGGAGCACCTCTGTAGCATAATGTCTTCAGGCGTTCGCATCCCCAGTCCATTTACATTTCTCAATACTTAGAAGTTAACCACAGTAAGCTGTATTGATACCCTAACTAAAAATAGAATCGTAGATTCTAGATCGAGAGAGGGTAGATGAATGGTGGGGTCTCAATTTGATTGGGTAACCCTTGGGCTGGTAACGCTCCTTAATACATAATTAGCCCGCCAGTCGAAGCCTTGATTCCATCCCGTAAGGACATGTTCAAGATGCAGTGGTAAAATTTGCCCAAAAGCATTCTTTAAGATGTGGTCCTCTGCACATCAGGTACCTAAATCATTTAATATGTTATGTGTAAACCTGATGAAGTGAGAGAGAGACGAATGGCCGAGTATTTTCTTGAGAAAATGTAAAAAGAAGACAGGACTTCGGTACAGTGACTCTAAAACTGCCGCTCAAAACCTGTCATGTCTACCGCTGTGAAACATTCTTACCATGTCTATTGTCTGTCTGATTTGATGATTTGCATATGCTTATGACTGTAAACCACGCTCAATGCATATGGCAAAACCTTTGTGCGCTCTGAACATTCGTTGAGTGCCTATCATGACCATTCTTAACCAAACTGTACATCGCTCTTGAGAGTTACCTTTGGCAGTTATGTTTCAGAATGTGTGATGCTATATACTGCATGTAATTTCTCCCTTATAATGGCTGAGAATGTTTGAGTGAATGAGATGATAATTATATAATTAACTTCTCATATTTGTAAAAGTAAAGACACTTATCAAATCCATGTTTGCAGGACTGCATTGCACTGTAGAAATTACAAAGTCCATGTAATGTCTAGTGACAGTATTACGATCAGGAAAATTGTCAAAAGCACTCATAAAGAGTTGCCTGGGATGCAATTTCTCTTTGACGTTATGCACTGGTCCTTTGCAACAATAGTTTAGGTTTATATGAGCTACATTCCAATGCGGAGCAATATGTGGCATAACCTACAGTGTCTGTCAGCTGAATACATGGGAAGGCTCATGCTATTTGTCAGGGAAAATTCATGTTTTCTTTCATTATGTGTATTCCACATGTGAAAGCAATTCTAGTGCATGATTTCTGCCATACAATGCCTACTTCTTGGTGCTTAATCACACTGTCTGTTCTCATGGTACACCGGTCCCTGTGATCTACTCATTGTGAGAATTTATAAGATAATTGTGTGAAGCTGCCTCTGATTAGGAGTATGTGCCTATGACTTCACGGTTTTGGGGATGAACCTGAAGAAAGGATATCACCCCAAACCCCCAAATAAAATTGCACTTCATCATCAGTGAGAGGCGGGTGTTCGAATATCACACTCCCCCTGCCCCTCCCATTACTCTCTGAATCTGTGATAGTACTGTATAACTGTGACAATGGTTCAATAGATGTAAAACACATGTTGTGCCTTTGTTTATTAACAGAGAATGAGGAAGATGGAGGAGGCCCTTTTCAATTACCAGGACAACTCCAGGGAAGTCCTGAGCTCTAGCTTCAACTCCAGCTGAAAAGTCAGACTCCAAAAAGACCAAAATGAACAACAGGTTGCAAGGATTGAGCCGGAATCCACTAATTCTGGCCTATACAGATGGCACTGAAGAAAAGTCTTTCTTAAAAGCCTAAGACAGGGATACTCTCCAATTTTGTAAAAGCTTCAGGCTATATCTTCAAGATAAATTCAGGAAGAAACCTTAAGAGGAGAGATCACCTGGTCTTCAGCATGTCACTACTGGCTAAGAGTGGACATTAAAGGTGCACTTGGAGCTGACCCTATCACAGCTTAATATAAATAATGGCTGAAAGCTGAAGGAGCAGAAGTTCATTTATAGAGCAAATTCTCAAAATGGATTGGTGTTAAGTCCATCAGAAATCTTAGGAGTGATAGACTGTGAAGAAAGACAGCTAGGACATATTGTTTCTTTTTAGATCTTCTTCCACTGGAAAAGTAAAAGAACAGTCTTAAGTGTCAACTTCATGAACAGTCAAATTTAGGTGAGATAGACAGAAAGAAGAATGCTGGGACATATTGTTTCTTTTTAGATCTTCCTCTACTGGAAAAGTAAAAGAACAGTCCTAAGTGTCAACTTCATGTACTCACCAGTGAAAAGATAGAGCTTTAAAATTTCTTTCAAGATTGTGACAGCAGGGAATAGCCTGAATTGGAAAACCATCATGGGGAGAACTGTAACCTGAGCTGTCCAACACCATCATAGGTGCTAAAAGGATTAAACAGACCAGTGGCGCAGAACGTCCCTATGCTTGCCCAATTTATGACTTATCTTGTGTTTCCCTCATTAACAGTCGAAGAAAGGATTTAAGTCTAAAGTGTGGTGTAGGATAACTTATGGAGTAGAGAAGTGAAGGAGGAGGGTTATTTAGATTAATGTCTCGGTGGGATTTGGGTGTTGTATTTAGGTTCATAATTATGTCAATATATTACATATTAACTAAGAATTTGAAGTGTGATGATTGACTATATGAAGCCTGAGTCTTCACCTGGTCCAGAAACATTAATAAATGATTAGTAGTAAGAAAACAGTTTTGAGATATATGTCTCTGTGGTTGTCTTGTCCAACTGGTGTCAAGCATCTTTATGGTGACTGTTACTCTACTGTTGTGGTTGGTTACAGAGATTGTGAAAGTTCTGTGTGGTTGTTGTCAAGTATCTTTCATGATGTATGACTTGTCTAATCTGTTGGTGTGATCATTCCTTTATGAATGTTTGTCCAACTGTTGGCAAGATCTTCTCATGTTGTCTTGGTCAACCAGTGTAAAATACAGTTGTTGTTGTTATGTTCAATACAATGGTACAATTGTCAATGTGATCATTTGTCCAAGTGTCTTGTGTCACTTGAAATAATATTAATTAGATCAAAACATGAGGTTGGCGACCAGAGCACAGTCAGCTGGAAGATGAGAGAACTGCTTTCATTGGTTACTGTGGCTAACTGCCAAGATCTCTAAATATGGCCTAGAAGAGAAATCATCTATAAATAATTCTGTGTAGAACTTAACTTAGGTCTAATTTCTCACAGTGGGGGTACTCGATGAGCCTAAATTCTGAATGGTTTCTCTACAAGGGTTATGCGAGAATAAATATCAATACCTCTAGACACTACTTGCTGTTACTAACCTGTATCTTTTATAGAGAGATATACTTTATAGAACTTCACTCATTGGAACTTCTGTAATTCTCTATAAACTCACAAAAAAACCTCACAACCTCTACAATGATGAGACACTGTCCAAGATAACGGAGCACCTCTACAATGATGAGACACTGGCCAAGATAACGGAGCACCTCTACAATGATGAGACACAGGCCAAGATAACGGAGCACCTCTACATTGATGAGACACTTGCCACGACTTGGGGCACCTCTACAATTACGAGACACTGGCCACGACTTGGAGCACCTCTACAATGATGAGACACTGGCCAAGATAACGGAGCACCTCTACAGTGACGAGACACAGGCCAAGATAACGGAGCACCTCTACAATGATGATACACTGGCCAAGATAACGGAGCAACTCTACAGTGACGAGACACAGGCCAAGATAACGGAGCACCTCTACAATGATGAGACACTGGCCACGACTTGGAGCACCTCTACAATGATGAGACACTGGCCAAGATAACGGAGCACCTCTACAATGACGAGACACTGGCCAAGATAACGGAGCACCTCTACAATGACGAGACACTGGCCAAGATAACGGAGCACCTCTACAATGACGAGACACAGGCCAAGATAACGGAGCACCTCTACAATGACGAGACACAGGCCAAGATAACGGAGCACCTCTACAATGACGAGACACAGGCCAAGATAACGGAGCACCTCTACAATGACGAGACACTAGCCAAGATAACGGAGCACCTCTACAATGACGAGACACTGGCCAAGATAACGGAGCACCTCTACAATGACGAGACACTGGCCAAGATAACGGAGCACCTCTACAATGACGAGACACTGGCCAAGATAACGGAGCACCTCTACAATGACGAGACACTGGCCAAGATAACGGAGCACCTCTACAATGACGAGACACTGGCCAAGATAACGGAGCACCGCTACAATGACGAGACACTGGCCAAGATAACAGAGCACCTCTACAATTACGAGACACTGGCCAAGATAACGGAGCACCGCTACAATGACGAGACACTGGCCAAGATAACGGAGTACATTTACTATGACCAGACACTGGCCAAGACCTTGGAGTATCATGATGATGGAGCACCTCTGCACAACCTATGTGCATACTGGGTCCATAGATTAACATTCCAAATATCGCCACCTCTCTCCTCGGATGCACTTGTCTTGAAAACTGCACCGCATTCTGAGCTTGGAGAGGGGAAGCAGAGCTCTCAAGCACATCCCCATTGTTACCTGGTCTGGAGGAAAGTCTTCACACCAACTTCACCCCGATAGATACAAGCCCACATCTGAGCTCCCTAGAATGAAATTCAATGCATGGAACATAAAAGATTAAACCAGCTGTATGACATTTCACTCACACCCACCACCATTATAGCATATTGACAATACAAACACGCAATGAATATGAAAAACAACATTATACTTGAATATACTTAACAAGATAAGCACACGTAAATAATGCATAATAAAAACACTCTTATGAGAAATCAGCAGAGTTAAGATGAGTTGAGTTGACCTGAGTTCAGTTCAGTTCAGCCCAGCTCAGTTGAATTGAACTGAGTGAAATTGAGTTGTGTTGAGCTGAGTTGAGATTAGCAGAGTTGAGTTGAGATAAGTTGAACTGAGATGAACTGAGTTGAGTTGAGCTGAGTTGAGTTGAGCTGAGCTGAATTGAACTGGGTTGAGTTGAATTGAGTTGAGTTGAGCTGAGCTGAGATGAAATGAGCTGAGCTGAGTTGAGTTGAACTGAGCTGAGTTGAGTTGAGTTGAGCTGAGGTGAGTTGATATGAGCTGAGCTGAGATGAGTCAAGAACCGATACCACAGCATTCGTGACATTCCCATACCCATTCCTTCTCCTTTTTTCAATAACCAGCGAATAGCCACAATACCGATGGTACCAGCTGCAGTCTGACTTGGTGTCCGCCTGGTCTCTCCTTGAAGTAATGAGTGTCGGCAAGCTCCCATAGTCACAATTTGCCGCGACAGTCTCTGCAGACCATGCTGATTTATCCTTTCTTCCACACTTTACGCATGATCTCAGAGGCCCTTGACCACATCTGCCTTATCATGCACCAATACACTATCCAACGGAGCATCCCAGCCAGTCCGTCCGCTTGCTCTTTTCCCAAGACACCAGCATGTCCTGCGGAAAAGATCCAAGTGATGCTTCCCGATTCTTGATTTTTGAAATCAAGCATGACACTCTTCACCAAGCATACCTGTCTTCACTTTTCTGAACATTCTCTTAAGTCCATTACAATCTCGATATGTGGGCACGATTTGTCCTCAACCCAGAGAAATGCCTATAGCTGCATTGTAAGACTAAATGTTATGGTTTCGTAAGCCAGGCTTCCGACACTAAACACCGTATATTAAACCTTTGCTATAATGCCCACAGACAGCTCTTAGCACAGAGCCATCTGTGAAGATAGGCGAAATCAGTACTGGTGAATCGAAACACAAAACTAGTGAACAAATTATTTAAGCACATGTGGCGAAAATAATTACAGACAATTTTGTCTTTGTATAATGTAATTATTATTGAGCTTAAAAGGGAAATGATGTATTGTATCAATATCTAAGCGATATTTCTCAGTAATATTTTTCTAGTTCTCGTTCAGAGAGCAATGGCAAACTACTGAACGTAACATTGCCTATAAAATCAACCCAGAGTTGATGGCAACGTCCTGAAAGAACATTATTTAAGTCCATGGGTACACAGCCACTGAGATATCTAACTGAATGAATCCTGACAAATGGTGTGAGAACAGAGAAGAGAATCATTTGGTTGACTTATCACTTGGAGTGATAGTTAAATATAGCCCGACAGACCAGACGGTTGACCACCGATGATCAGGTGTCTGATATCCAGCTGTGTTGTGGTGGGGTAATGTGCTAACAAAAACGGTTGATCTTAAGGACAATCGCGTTAGCGAATATCTCAGAACACAGTCATGCATAATCCAGACAATCCATTACTTGTCCCACTTTACATGTAAACTTATCAGGAATGATGTCTAAAGTCAGCTTTCAGCTGGTCATGGTACCTGGAGTTGTACTTGAAGTACACCAGAATGTTGACTGTTGCGTTGGTCACTGCCAGCACGTTCTGTACAGCCCTGGTTAGTCTAAACGAATACCTATAGATTCCGTTGTCACCGAAGTCCGGGATGAGAACACTGACCAGAAAACTGACCATGTCCGGTAGGTTACACGTAACAAATATGGCGGAAACCAAGAACACTGCCTGCATGGCTTTCAGTTCGTTGGAACTTAGTTGATTATTGCTGGAGTCTTTACGTCCGATCTTTAGGCGACTCTTCTTTTCTCTTGGTCATAGCGTGTCTGATAATAGAAGCTTCCACAAGTTTTACAGTCATGACTGCCAGACTAACGGTCACAAGAATTATGGCTGAGATGGGAATGATCATTCTGTTGAATATTCTGAAGATGGCCAGAGTTTCTTGTTGTACGTCTGAGAACGGTAACATGAATCTAGTTCTGTTGAGCTGCCTATCTAACTTCTGTGTTAACCCGCTGGAGATGAATATGGGCAAGTAATATATCAACATAATACTGTACATAATGGAGAGAACACAAAAAGAAAGTGTTCGGGTAAAAATATGTTTAAATAAGAACGGAATGGCCACACAAGCGCATTTTTGAAGGGATGTAAACACGGTGATGAGAACAGACATGTCCGCAAATAAAAATGCATACAGATTTAAAACAAATGCTAAAGAACGAAAATCAACTTCCGGCTTTAACCCTGAAATGTCCAGATTTTCGAACAACTGATAGCTGAAAGTGAAGAAAACAAAGCCAAGATCGGCAAATGCCAAAGCTAAAAACGAAATGGTGACGCTATCTTTGAGGACCAATCTGGATAAAAACGATAATGTTGATGATGTTGGTGCCAAGGCCAAGAACACAGATGCTCATTTTGATGAATGTGTCGATGAGCATGCGCAAGGTGTACTGGATGTCGCCGGTGATTAACCCGCCGAGATATGAAGACAGGGAGCTTGGGGGAGTTAGAGTAGTAGGGGTCTCATTGTCTGCTTTGCCGTGGTGTGAACTGTCCATTGTGCAGTCTGTAAGCTACAAGTGAGATGTATCTTTGGCTGTATTGCCACTTTCACCCACAGCTGTTGACGTCCTGATGTTCAGTCTCCAAGCTGATTAGAAGTATCTAATATCTGTCTTCAGTCTATGGCAGACGCGTTTTTATGGGAATTAAAGGCGATGAAATAACGTACGAGATGTGTGTAACTGTTTATACAACTTCAGCTTATTAAAGCTCTATATTTTCAATGACCTAGATTATTACAACTGAGTTCCCCATCCACTCTACGGTGAGGCAATTACATATATAATTAAGAAGACCAAATAGGACTGAAAGTATTTGTGAATAACATTATATTTCAGATTTCACTGTAAACAGTTCGATGTATATTTGTGTACACATTTACTCTTGGGAGAATTTCAACAATTAAAACGCCGAACGCTTATCGCAACTTCACAAATTCGATCTCTGCAATGGAGCAATTCAGTCCGTTTGAGAATTTTGGTTAGCGAGTAAGTTTAACTAAACAATGGGTCATCCAGTTCCACGCAAATATATATTTGAACAACATTTAACAGTTAGAAATTATTTTTCACTTAGATAGAATAAAGCTTAAGAAAACTAACATGCAATGTTTACTTAGATGATACAATGTACACAGAGGTACATGCCTGCATAAAACTATCTTCCAAGCCTGCTCTCGTAGCACTGAATCATTTACTTCAGTCAACGGTCGGGCGCAACGGTGTTACAATTTTATATTGCTAATTGCTACTACTGATAATTGATGGTAATTATATAATACACTTCATTTAGTTGGAAAAACTGTTGTTGATGTTATACATTTTGCTAATCAATTTCTTTAGAACGAAGGGATAATTCGTGATGTATAGTTTTCTATGAGGCCACTTCAGCATCGCGTAACAGCGGTAACTCAACACGGAAGCAGCCGTTACCGGTTATGTCTTATTGCTCGACCGGCGTGGAGCAAGTCGCCAGGGGTTGCTTCCGACGGTGAGAGAGATCATTGTATCTCACTAGACAACTACCGCCCGCCTAAGCTGGGCATCCTCCAGTCAATAAGGTGCTGTCTGGCCACGGTTCATCAGTTTCTGAGGGTGTGTGGAGCTTAGGGACGAAATCCTGACACATGGACCACAACTTATACACCTAGCAACAAGAAGAAGAAAAAAACGGCCCGAAGGCTGGGAACATGGAACGTAAGAACCATGACCCCTGTCATCTCAGGCGATCTAAATGAGATTGTCGATGCCAGTAAAGCAGCAGCGATAAACAACGAACTACTGAGACTGGGGATAGACATTGTCGCCCTGCAAGAGACCAGACTCTCAGAATCTGGAAACATCAAGGAGAGGGACTTCACTATCTACTGGCATGCAAGCCGCACGAAGAGACCAAGGAGCATGGAGATGGCTTCGCTATCAGAAACAAGCTACTAAAATCTATAATACCACCAAGCGATGGCATTGAAAGAATACTGAAGCTCCAACTCCAGATAGAAACAGGCCAAGTTAGTATTACAAGCGTTTACACCCCAACACTAACTGCAGAATCAGAATCTAAAGTTAAGTTTTATGACGACCTCGGCAAAGTGGTCAGTGAAACATCAGACAAGCAACACCTTTTTATCATGGGAGATTTATAACGCCAGGTTGGTTCCGACCACAATTCTTGGTCTTCATGTCTAGAACTGTTTGGCGTTGGGAAGATCAACGACAATGGGCAATTCTCTTGAATTCTGCAGCCATCATAATCTGTGCGTTACCAACACATTCTTTGACACAAAACAACACAACAAGGTGTCATGGAGGCACCCCAGATCACAGAACTGGCACCAACTCGACCTGGTGCTCACCAAACGCAACCATTTCTGCAATGTACGGCTGACTCGCAGCTTATCATAGTGTTGACTGCGACACCGATCATTCACTCGTTTCCATCAAGGTGAAGAAAAAGCCCAAGAGAATCTACAGAAGCAGAACAGAAGGAAGACCACGCATTGGCACCAGCGGCACCCAAAACAAAGAGAAGGTCAACAAATTCACACAGGCTCTAGCGGAGACTGCCTTGCACAACAGATGGAACTGCCACCGAGAGATGGAGTCAGTTTCGCGACACCATCTACAGTGCAGCACTATCAACATTTGGCAAGACACAAACTATGTCCATCGACTGGTTTGAAGCACACTCAGAAGAGATGCTCCGAGTCCTGGAGATAAAGAGACATGCATTCTCAGTGTATAAAACATCACCATCAGAGAAAACATTGCAGGCATTGCGAACGGCCACAAATAGAGTACAACAGACCGCAAGAAAATCTGCGAACAGGTACTGGCTACAGCTCTCTCCATAACTTGTGCAGACACTGGAAATATAAGAGTAATGTACTAGGGCATCAAGCAAGCTGTCGGTCAATCACACAACTAGATGGCCCCTTTAAGATCAAGAGACGGGGAAATCATACAGATCGAGCGAAACCAATGGATCGCTGGGTAGAACTCTACTCAGAGCTATACTCAGCGGAGAACACGGTCGGAGAAGAAGCTCTAGAAGCCATTTAACAACAGTCCACCATGCATGCCCTGGATAACGAACCATGTCTCACAGAAATCAGTGAAGCACTAGCCACTCTCTAATCCGGCAATGCACCAGGAAAAGATAGTATTCCACCTGAAATTCTAAAATGTAGCAAAGAAACAATCATCCCAGAACTGTATGCAATACTTCAGCCATGCTGGAAAGAAACATCAGTACCACAAGATATAAGGGACAGAAACATTGTTACTATTTATAAAAATGAAGGTGGCATACTGCACCAACTATCGCGGCAATTCCCTACACAACATTACAGGCAACATTTTCATTCGAGAAATCCTTAAAAGATTACACATTCTTGCTGAAAGAATCTACTCCGAATCGCAGTGCGGATTTAGACCCAACAGGAACACATGTTTACAATTGATATGATTTTCTCACTCAGGACAGCTCCAGGAGAAATGCAGAGAACAGAGGAAGAAATTACATATTGCCTTCATTTGACCTCACAATGCATTTGAGAGCGGAGATGGTCGTCTTAAGATCCTTGAGAAGATAGGATGTTCACCCACCCTGCTAAGCCTCGTGAAATCATTTCATGAAAAAATGCAGGGGACCATTTTATTCGATGACACAACATCCCAGTCATTCAGCATCAGCAGTGGAGTAAAGCAGGGGTGCGTGCTTGTTCCTACACGTTTTGGTATATATCTTCTTCGTCGTTATCTTAAGTCAGTTATTTGGGACTGCTACTGAAGACATATACATCCATACAAGATCTGATGGCAAACTTTTTGTCCCAGGGCAAACCCTCAAGGCAAATACCAACATAAAATCAAGATGTATATGAGAACTACTTTTTTAGACGATGCAGCACTGACTACTCATGCAGCAGAAGATCTACAACGGCTCACAGATCGCTTTGCAGCTGCCTGCAAAGACTTTGGGCTAACCATCAGCTTTAATAAAACACAGGTGATGGAACAAGATGCTGGTGCTCCCCCATCAACCAAAATTTCTAATTACGAATTTAAGTTGTCTATGAGTATGCGCATTTGGGGTCGACTATATCAGATAATCTTTCATTAGAGACAGAAATCGACAGACGCATTGGTAAGGCAACCACGGCACTTTCCAGGCTAAATAGAGAGTTTAGGAGAATAATAGACTAATAGAGCGTACAAAAGTGCAAGTACATAAAGCTTACGTTGTTAGCAAACTACCCTATGGTTCTTAAACCTACCAGACCGCTGTACCGATTATTCGGTAATTTAATAATCTGCTGCTATACCTGTCAGAGTCCTGGTGAGTGTGAGAGAGGACACAGCACAAGGACAGGACATCGGTAGAGCATGGATAGAGTAGGACAGGACTGTATACCCAGTGGGAGACCTTGGACTAGACGACCTGAGGCATCAGCCATCAATAGACGGGTGAAGGACAGGACGATACCAAAATACCGAGACACCCGTCTTAGCACGGACGACACGTGGGTCAAACACCACGTGAACACAGATCGAGGCAAGGACGAGCAGACTGGATCTGACTGTGGTTGAGAGAGGAGTGTTTTTGGGTTACCTGAGAGAGAGAGAGTGCTAATTGCCTCATGCTAGAGATTTACTATTGTTGTGAGAGTGTTGATATTAGATAGCCTATGCGCTGATATACGAAATGAATTGTGATGCGAGAACGCATGAGTACTTTGCGATATCTTCTTCTTCTTGTATTTTGTGTAAGTATTAGAACTCCTCCTTTATGTCCGTCGCGGTCGAAACGTGTGGCCTGATATCCTCTGATTGAGAATTTGTGATTGGCGTTTAGGTGTGTCTCTTGAATGCATGTCACATCTATACTATCATTATGCAGACGCTTTGTTAGGGAGACTTTCTTGTTATAAACTCCATCGGCATTCCACTGTAGTATGTTGAGTGTCCGGGGTGTTTGGTCAGTAGCTCTTAACCTACTCCTCTGTGCCTTAACTCCACAGCACAGGGGAAGATGACCACCAGTAGCCATGGGTGGACCCCCTCGAGGCAGGGGGCCTGGCACTATCACCGCCTGATGGGACTTCGCGGGATTAGCACTGTCAACGTCTCAAGGGGTTAGAACAGTGGTTCTCAACCTTTTTTGGTCCGTTCCCCCCTTCATCATATTTTTAGGAAGTCATTCCCCCCCCCCCTCACCATATTTTTAGGACATCATTCCCCTCTTACCATATTTTTAGAACGTCATTCCCCCCTTTTGTATTTCCTCCCTAACAATTTCCCCCTGTCCCTACACAGTATACGTAATAATTGAAGCTAAATTTAATAGCACATACTAAAACAAGTCTAGACATGTACATCAAATGTGATTTGCGGATCTACTTACGTTATAAAATGAATTTCAGAAGGGTGATGCGTACAGAAGCGTAAAGTATGAAAGGAAAAACAAGATCAAGTAATCGGTTCTTGTATTAAAGCGATCTTGAAATAATCTTCATCCCCCCCCCCTGGAAACCACAAAATGCCCCCCCCCCCCTGGCGGTTGAGAACCACTGGGTTAGAAGATGGGTTCAGACAGGCAGATGGTGCGAGCACAGATGAGGCATAAACGCATAAACATATTAGGCATATTTATTTACAAACCTCATCATTTAAATATCACAAGATTACAACAGTATACATAAACGAATCAATATCACGCCAATACTTGCTCTCGCACCAATTCTCTCAATATTCTCACACGGTCCTCGCGCTCTTATCACAGCTAAGCGCACTCGTATCAAGCTTCGCACACAAACACACGTCTAGTAGCGGTCACATTCATTTGCACTGAAGTCTAAGTGTAAGTCTATTCTGTCTCTCCACTCAGTCATGCATCCTCTCTCAGTCGTGTCCAAACGCCCGTCTGACTTCTCCTCTACAGTCCGGTGGTCACGAGGTACTGGACCCTCGTGCAATCCGTGGGAAGTCGTACTGTCACGTCTGTCTCGCACTCGCCTGGTTAGGGCTAGGCGTACTGCGTAATTCTGTCCAAGGTGAACCTGTCACTCAAGGGTACAGTCCATCTCTACTGTCTTAAGCGTCTAGACTGTTCTCCTACCCCCGTACTCACCCCATGTCCCTATGTCTGTCCTCTGTCCTCTGTTATGTCCTGTCAGGACCTTGACATACTCCCCCTCCTCCCTTCCGTGTGGCACTATTGGTGGCACAGTGTGGTATTTGTTTAATTAGTCTGCACTAACTCTGTCAAGGGCCTAAAGGGGAGTAATTAGTAATGTCACGAGATCTATGGGTTAAGGGTGGTAATATAGTAGGTGGCAACTGTCTGATATCTCTCGAAGCACTAGCCATCTAATGCTATTCTTGTACTACCAATTTGGGTGGTTGTCAAAGAGTCTCATACTCTCGCCAATCTTAATATATCAGGACTATCCAGACCGAAGTAACAAATGTCTCATATTGTAGACGATCGCCCACAAATGCATCCTTCTCAGACATCCAAAATGATGCCATGGACAATGGGCTCTTTTTACAGAAGCTCATCAAGGAAAATTTTCCCTTGGTCCCATTAAGAATGCTTGCAACCCATTGTCCCAAATGTGTAACATTATAACATTTTTTTTACTCCCGTATGTTGGCAGTGTATCTAATAAATATCATTGGTTTCCATCTAGAAATTACTTATGTCCTTTGTTGTCTTGTAAGTGTTGACTACTCTCCCGTTGCTCTGCTATAAAAGTGTGTGTACTTTATCTGTTTTTGTGGAGTATTTGAGTAATATATTTACACTGGTGTGTGTATTATTTGTACTATCTGTGTGTGTTATAGTGTGTGCTGTCTTAATTTCTCTAAGTGTCAAAAGCTAGAATTTCCGAAGTCACGAATCACAGTATATGTGTAATTCATGAGATAGATCTTCGAGCTATGATTCTTAGATTCATAATCTAATGGTGTAGTGTATAAGTTATGAATATAAACAAAATATAGCACGAATCACATATGTTACAAAAGACGTATACAATATACAAGCTCAAAACTGGTGCATACAATTTGCACGCTATGCAAACAATCCCTTGTTTTAATTCATGTACGCTGCCTTTCATACACCTTTCATTCAAAAATTAGTTCTTCCTTCTCGGTTAAAATATAAGTGAAGTTGAGTATTAGGTTTTGTACATTTTTGCCAATGCGAAAAAGTGTTGGCAGTGATTTACAAAAGGAAAAATTTTACAAACGCGATTAACATAAGTAGAAAAAGATTATCAAAAATTAATTTAGGCTGCATTTTTGCTATAGCCATAATTTACGTTACCTTTACCGAAAAATCGGCGAATACTATATGCATTATATTTACAAAATACATTTCAAAACAACATTTAATCTAACTAACTAATTAAATGATTCCTGTCCTCGATGAAGAGTGTAGATGAATACTGTCGAAAGTTCGTCGCGTCTTCTTAGTAGGAACGTTATGTTTCAAATATTCGATGGTTTTGAAGAAACTTTATAACAATGTTCTGGTGGATTTGAACTGCTGCTGTCGGGTTTAGGCATCCGAATAAAATATCACAGTTCGTAAGATCGGGCAGAGAGGTCGGTGTTTCATTCGACTGGTGAATCAGGCATTCTCGTCAAGAGATCTGGTAAAATATTTTTAGCTCCCTTAATGTGCTGAATGTCATAGGAGAAATCTTGAAGCAATAGGGCTCAACGAGCGATTCTGTTATTTTTGGGTGTCCCTTGCTTGATCACCAGTAAAGGTGAGTTGTCGGTTTGGATAAGAAAGTGGGTGCCTCTGAGATATTTGGATAATTTAAGGACACAATAGACCACACTCAGTCCTTCAAGTTCCGCAATACTATAGCTTTGTTCTGCTGGCTTTAGCTTCCTGCTGACGTAGACGACTGGATGTTCGATGCCCTCCTGTTTCTGCATGAGTACCCATGCTATGGTGGTAGTGCTGGTATCTGATTTCAAAATAAATGGAGTATTTATATCTGGGAAATGAAGAATGGGTGGATTTGAAAAAATTAACTTCAATTTCTTGATTGCATCAACTAAATAGACACTCTTACAAAATATCTTTATACAAGATTCCATAATTGAATATAGAACACAATTAATGGAAACTGTAAGAGTGGATGTGAATTTACTATAGAAATACATTACTGTGGGTGTGAGTATCACAGAAAACTCATTTGTCAACAGGATTATGGTTGACGATAACTTCTGATGTATACGCAGTGCTGTTGTTAGTGTAGTTAATAATAGCAGTAATGTGAGTAGTCTAAACAGGTCGATTGTACACTTTGGATGACTTTGGGTGTTTAGATCTGTCGGTTGCGTTGTGTGTCTTAGAGAAAGTGTTTTTGTCACTGTCAGTACTAACTAGTGAGTTCTAACTCCGTCTTGATTTTGTCAATTGTTTCCCTGCTGTTGAGTGTTGAGGAAAGTCGTTCTTTGCTACTATTTTTACGATAAACCGGTTTGTTTGTATGTGGGAGTAGGACATTTAGTTCTCGTCTTACAGTTAAACGTTTGCGTTGTTTAGTTTCCATGTTGTTTGTTTGCATGGTCGCTGTCTTACGATGTTACTTTGGTAATGGTGACAACTTCTGTAGGTTTGTCAGCAGTATTGATGAACTATTTTCTTTGTCACTTTGACTTGATAAACTTGGGCGGAACAAGTATAATGAACTCCACTTGTTTCTTGTCTCGTTTTGTCATTGATAGTCTCCCTTGGAGTTTTTACTTGTACGTCTTCTTTTTGGTATTTATAATGTTGTTCAATTGCAGTCGGTTTTGTTACTGCCTTAATGTTGCAATGCCTTTGTTCCCAAATTTTGATGTATTTGTTAGAACATTTTTTTACATCTGGAATATTTCCAACAATTAAATCTGCGCATGGATTATCTAATACCGCGCACAATACACGGCCTGACAAGAATGGTGTGTGAATTTATGTCATTGCCAGGGGGTATTTTTCGATATTCCCTGCAAATGTGCGACAGGTGACAAAGTTTCCTGTATAGTCAATGTCACGTACAAATGTTTTTCTGACCCCACTAGGGTTGCTCCGCTATCACGAATGATTCGGCATGGCTGGTTATTTACAAAGCCTTTATGAAAATCAAGTTTGCCTTTAGATGACAAGGCGGCATTAGCACTATCAGGTGCTACTGGGATGGCATGGCCGCACTGTAAAACCCGTCTGTTTGAAATTTACTACAGGTGTACAGTCATCATAATTAAAAATGTCAATAAGTTCTAAGGCATTTACATCCTGATGTTCACTTTCACTCTCGCTTTCATCTTCACTGCTCACTTGAAGTGGTGTCAATCAGAGCAGCATTTGTCTCTTTTATCATGCGACGACCCTCACAGTTAGAGGAATAATGCCCAAATGCCCTACAAAAAAAAAACACTTAACTGCTCTTCTGTAGTCAGTACCTTTTGTTCTCTGCTTTTTCACCATCATTTCAAGGTGATGTCTATAGTTCGGATTTTTATCACACATCGAGTACTGGTCATGTGAAAGTTTGCAGTAATTGCATGGTGAAGGCTTTGCTTTGGGTCTATTTTTATAATTAAATGGTTTTGATTGTTGATGTTCATAGCAGCTGCTACCTCGTTCTGACTAGTATTTAAGGTAAAAATATCCCTATTCGCTGTGAAAAATGCGGACCTTCGGTGTTCGATTTCATGAATCGTTTGACAACCACTTTGCTGCAGAAATTTGGCAAAAGATGTGGGTATGGATGTTATGATTTTATTTATAATCATTAAATCTTTCAATTTGTCAAAGATTTTATCAACTTTAGCTGAGCTAATCCACTTACAGAATGTGTCTTGTACTGTTGAAACATAATCTATGAACGTTTGATTAGCTTTTGGGTACAACTTAGAGAATTGTAACTGATATCCAGCAGCATCTAGTGAAAAGTGTTGCATTACTCTACTTTTGAGGTATTCATAGTCTGTTCTCAACTCTTGAAGTATTGTTTCTAATTCTAATTTTTTTGTGTTCACGTTCTAAAGCTCTTTCCTGTCGTTCTTGCTCTTTCTCTTCTCTTAACCCATTTTCTGCATGTTCTTTTCACTCCACTCTGCTAGCTTATCTCCTGTGTATCCTAATTTTTCCCCTAACACGGTACATTTTTCTATAGTCGACATTTTAGAAATTTACAATATTCAATATAGAGAAGATTAGCATATTAGGAGTATCGGAAACGGGATGGAAAGGAGCAGGGATAAGGACAGGAGAGGATTGTAAGATTATTTACTCTGGGGGAGAAGAACAGCAAAGAGGTGTAGCCATTATATTAGATAAGCAAACTATCAAATTCTGTCAAAGGATATCATGCTGTGTCAGACAGAGTCAAATTAAACGGAAGATCTTTTAAAATAAATGTCATTCAAGTATATGCCCCAACAAGTGAAAGTAGTGAAGAAAGCATAGTGGAATTTTATAATGACGTGGAGTCTGCTTTGAAGAACTGCAAAAAATCAGAAATAAATATCATAATGGGTGATTTCAACGCAAAAATAGGACAGCAAGGCGATGGATGCAGTGTAGGCAACCATGGTTTGGGAGAGAGAAATGAAAGAGGATACAGACTTGTAGAATGGGCAAAAGAACAAGAAATGGTTGTAGGAAACACCTGGTTTAAACAGCATCCTAGAAGATTATGGACATGGAGGAGTCCAGACAGCGGGATTAAAAACCAGATAGATTACATCCTGATTAGCAAAAGGTTTCGAAATACGTTAACAGTCGTAAAAACAGTTCCAAATGCAGACTGTTACAGTGATCACAGACTAATTACAGGCACATTGAGGATAAAGTTAAAGAAAGTCAAGTATACAGCAGGAAACCCTACATATGACTTGTGCAAATTGAAAACTGACAAAGAAATACAAGATAATTTTAACATAGAAGTAAAGAACAAATTTGATATATTGTCTGATCTAGAGATCCTGTTTCAAGATGTAGATGATCAATGGGAAACGATGAAGAATTCAATCAGTTGCGCAGCAGAAAAAACTATTCCAAAAGTAAAGAAAGTGGGCCGTAAGACATGGATGACTGAAGTAATTTTACAACTAATGGAAACAAGAAGACAGAACAAAAATAATCCTGCCAAATATGAAGAAATTCGAACCTTATGTAAGGAGGCAAAAGAAATATGGCTTGAGAAAAATTGCAGAGAAATTGAAAAACAACACAACAGTAACAATGCGAAACTAATGCACAAAAGAATTCAGGAGCTTACTAATCAAAGAACACGTACATCAGCAGGCTGCCTAAAGACAAAAGATGGAAGAGTCATAATAGAAAAAGATCAGATCTTACATGAATGGTCAGATTATGTGAAAAACCTTTATGGCGATAACAGAGACAAACAGTATAATGTTCAAAATAATAATGAAGGACCAGCAATTTTAAAGATGGCGGTTCAGAATGCTCTTAACCATATGAAATCTGGCAAGATCCCCCGGTTCAAACAGCGTCACAACAGAAATGATTAATGCTTTAGAAGAATATGGAATAGATAAAGTTACCAGTCTGCTTAATACAATATATGATACTGGAAATATACCTCAGGAGTTATGTAATTCTGTATTTATTGCAATCCCAAAGAAATCAGGAGCCTTGGAATGTGATCAACATCGAACAATTAGTATAATGAGTCACATCACGAAGATTTTGCTAAGAATTATCATGCAAAGAGTTAGGAGGAAAATACAACCTGAAATAGGAGAAGAACAATGTGGGTTTGTAGAAGGCAAGGGTACAGTAAATGTTGTGTATATACTGAGAAACGTAATCGAACGTTCTATAGAAGTAAACAAAGATCTACACCTTTGCTTTATTGACTACACAAAGGCTTTTGATAAAGTGAGACATGTCAACATGATAAGGATGCTTGAAGATCTACAAATTGATGGAAAAGATCTTAGACTTGTAAAAAACATATATTGGAAACAACAAGCTGCCATAAGATTTGATAATGAAGTAAGCCAATATCAGCCTATTAAAAGGGGTGTGAGACAGGGATGTGTAATGTCTCCAGATCTGTTTTCCCTGTACAGTGAAAGTATTTTCAGAAATATTGAAGATATGGAAGGAATCAACATTGGGGGACGATGCATCAATAACATTAGATATGCAGATGATACAGTCTTGATTGCAGACAATGAACAGGACCTGCAAAATTTAGTAGATGCGATTGTTACACACAGTGAACAACTAGGGTTAGAATTAAATTGTAAAAAGACACAGACTATGGTCATCACTAGGAAGGACGAAATACCACAATGTAATATACAAGTAAATGGGAATATTCTTCAACAAGTGAGCAGATACAATTATCTCGGAACAGTAATAACATCTGATGGGAGATGCCTTGAAGAGATTAGAACAAGAATCGCCATGGCAAAAGTAGCCTTTAGCAAGATGAAAAACATATTGACCAATAAAATGATGTCAATTGAAACGAGAAAAAGAGTGTTGAGATGCTACATTGAACCTGTACTTTTATATGGATGTGAAGCGTGGACAATGAGCAGCCAGGCTGAAAAACATTTGATGGCTGTAGAGATGTGGTTTCTGAAGAAAATGCAAAGAATACCATGGACAGCCAGAAAGACCAATGAACAAGTCCTTCAAGAAACAAATGAAGATCGTAAATTGATTAGAGAAATTAGACGTAGACAGTCAAAATTTTTTGGGCATGTTATGAGAAGAAATGGATTGGAGAATTTGGTGACAACTGGTAAGATCGAGGGGAACAGACCAAGGGGAAGACCTAGAAGCAAGTACCTGGATGGCTTGGCCTTGTGGCATGGTCGAGACAGAAACACGGAGCTGATCCACGACTCTGGTGATCGAGTGAGATGGCAGAACATGACCGCCCACGCTTACCGGCATGGCACATGATGGATGGATGGATACAAAAAAATTATCTCCGTTACCAAAAACGTTGCCGTACAAAAGTAGATTATGTTCCTTTACTTAGGATCACAAAAAATGGTACACAAATTTACATGCCTCAAAAAGAAAATTAGTGACTATTTAGGATCACAATCAAAGAAATAAACTTTAACTTAGCTGATTTCCGAGGAGTTGCTCCAGCACTATCACTGACTTCTGTACTTGACGTCTTAAGCCACCCTCCTACACTTGTTTTGAAGCAAAATTATATTACACCAACTTGTTGTGGGAAAGAAAAACATTAGTCTCGTCGTGAAGTCGTGTCATTGTCATGTCTGTGTTGAGAGAGAATATTCGATAGATAGCTGAAGAGTGGAGTAAAGACAATTACATATAAAGCTGTTAAATTGTCGTTGTCGTGTGGTGTGTACGCTTATAAATTTTACTTGGCTAGTCCAAGAACCGTCACAGTATTTTCTATGTGACTGATTAATTTTAATTGTCGTAATTAATTGTCTTGGGACTCGCCATAACGGACTTGATCCCCCATAACTAGCCTGTCAACGTCTCAAAGGGTTAGAAAATGGGTTCAGACAGGCAGATGGTGCGAGCACAGATGAGGCATAAACGCATAAACATATTAGGCATATTTATTTACAAACCTCATCATGTACATATCACAAGATTACAATACTATTACATGAACGATCAATATCACTCCAATACTTGCTCTCGCACCAATTGTCTCAATATTCTCACACGATCCTCGCGCTCTTATCACAGCTAAGCGAACTCGTATCAAGCTTTGCGCACAAAGACACGTCTTGTAGCGGTCACATTCATTTGCACTGAAGTCTAAATGTAAGTCTATTCTGTCTCTCCACTCAGTCATGCATCCTCTCTAAGTCTTGTCTAAACGCTCGTCTGACTTCTTCTCTACAGTCCGGTGTTCACGAGGTCCCTGCCCTCATGCAGTCCGTGGGAAGTCGTACTGTCACGTCTGTCTCGCACTCGCCTGGTTGGGGCTAGGCGTACTGCGTAATTATGTCCAAGGTGAACCTGTCACTCAAGGGTACATGTTCTGTCTTTCCTGTCCTAAGCTTCTAGACTGTTCTACCTCCGTACTCACCCCATGTCTCTATGTCTGTCCTCTGTCATCTGTTATGTCCTGTCAGGTCCTTGACAAGCACCATAACGATTAATTTTCATCTGTGGCATCATGAATTTATTAAGTTACGTGGCACTGCTTTGTCAAGCCTGTGGCTCAGTACATCCGATTTCGACAAGCATTTTTCGGGGTGCTTTCCCTAGCCTTTGACTGTCCCCAGTCTACCTACAAGGCAGCAGGTTTGTGTGTCTCTTCGTCTGGTTCCTCTCCCTTGACTTGTCCGACATGGGTGACCCTACCAGTAGCTGTGCTACCGTCGACATAGCTCTTGGGGTCATTGGAACGCTCAAGCCCCTCTACCCTCGTCACGGTGGACACGCGGCAGAGGGGGATTTGCGATATAATGATTGCATGATTCGCCAGAGATGTCAGAGCGTGATTTTAACTAATGTTAAATGATTACGTTGTAAATAAATAATGATACATGTGATACATTTGTTGGTAAATTATTTTGCACATGTATTACATTACTCTCACGTCTTCGACGACGAGCTATGACTGATTGAGACGCTCACAGTTATGCTTTACCTAATTTTAGGTATTTAGCCTAGTACGTGGAAAAAATTCGTCACAAACTAAACATAACCAACTAATCGTGGTCAAACCTCATTGTTAGCTATTGCCTCCATAGGTTTGAACTGATATTCTGTGGTTTAACGCGAAGAAGAAATCTGAAAATTCACAATGAAACGAGCGGCTGATGAACCAAGCACTTCAACAAGAAGGCGAAGTAGGTCTGGGCTTTTCACAGTCCAACAGATGATCGATACTTTGGTTTATTCAGACTGGATTAGCACACAAAGGTGGAATATTGGCGCTAGATAATAGGTAGACCTATTTTCTACAATGTCTCCAAGTTACATCTAATTCTAACCACTTGTTTGCATGTAACTAACATTTTCCCATATCATGTTGGTTTTTTCTATTTAATGCTCAGGATCCAAGGTATAGGGGACAGGTTCAGGGCCTCAGGTCTGGTAGGGTTAATCCTGGATCTTGTACTCACGACAGGAAAGGAAATTGAATTCCTTCCATATGAGATGTCTTTGATGTATTCTGGGCATAGAGCGGAAAGACCATATAACAAACAAACACGTGCTTGAAAGAGCGGATATTACCACAGTGCACTCCCTCCTCAAGCAGTGCTGGGCTGGGCGATGTATCTCGAATAGAGGATAAACGTATTCCCAACGGTCTCCTATACAGAGAACTAGCCAAAGTTAAGAGGCCAACCGGAAAATCTGGTTTATATACCGGTTTATATCGCAAAATGCGATATAAGGATGTGTGTAAACAAGCTATGAAAACCCTTCGAATAGACCCAGACACGTGGGAAAGAGTTGCAACAGACAGATATTCCTGGAGAAGAGATGTTCGAAACGGACTGACCCTCTTTGAGCGCAATCTGATCCAATATACTGAGGATAGGAGGCACACCTCTATAGTCTTTAGGACTGAAAGAGGCCTACTACTATAGTTATCTACAAGAGTTATAAGAGTTATATATATATATATATATATATATATATATATATATATATATATATATATATATATATATATATATATATATATATATATATATATATATATATATGCAAAGAGGCAAAAGAAGCGTCGCTTTAGGAACATTGTGGGGATATTGATAACCAACACAATACCCGGGATACCAAAGTAATGCACAAAAGAATTAATGACATTACTTGCAAAACAACACACACACACACACACATCAGAGTGTTGCGTAAAACACCCAAGATGGCAAAATCATGATAGAAGAAGATCAGACTTTAAATGCAAGGTCAGATTATGTAAACGACCTTTATAACGATATACATACATATGTATATATAAATAATTAAAGAATGTAAAATATACACCAAGAAACACAAAATGTGATGTATACAACTAGGGTTAGAATTAAACTGTAGGAAGACAAAGATTATAGTCGTCTCTAGGAAGGAGTAAATATAGGGTGACCCAAAAAAAACGGAACCAACAAATATGTGAACGTTTGGAATTATTGGGACGACACAGAGAAAAAGAAATCTGAACGATCAATATCACTGATCGAGATCAGCAGTGGTTCCAGCAAAATGGGGCCACCGCACACACAGCAAATGACTCGCTATCCTGGCTGAGAGAGCGATTTCAGGGAAGACTGATCAGCATGAAGTGTGAATTGGAGTGCGCACCACATTTGGAGTGGGCACCACATTCACCTGACTTGAACCCCCTAGATTTTTTTCTATGGGGCTATCTCAAGGAGAATATGTACCAGAACAATCCTCAAACGATTGGTGAAATGAAGGCAGTAATCACAGCAAAGATCAGGTAAATCCCTAAAGAGGAATGCAGTAGAGCAATTGACAATTTAGCGCAACGTACGCAAGTGTGCATCCAACCCTAAGGAGACCATTTGAAGCGTAACTTTTATGCAAAGCGACCGAGGGAACTGAAACTTTTGGAAATGATTACGCACAGTTTGAAGTTTACTTTGGAAATGATTGTACACATACTGAAGTTTACGTTCACCAAATTTCAAGAAATTTGCTTGACCTTTGTAGCATTTAATAAACGTTTTATGGTTGTTGTTTTTATTTTCCACCCCATACCGCAATGTACTATACGGGTAAGTGTGATATATTTCTAAATTAGTAAATCGGTACAACTATCTTGGAGCAGTCATAACATCTGATGGCAGGTCTCTTGAAGAGATTTTAACCAGAATCGCTGTGGCAAAAGTTGCCTTTTGCAAAATGGAAAACAGACTGACCAATAAAAAGATATCAATTGCAACGACAAACATATTATTGCAGTGCTACATAGAACCTGTACTTGTATATGGATGTGAAGCGTGGACAATGAGCAGACAAGCTGAAAAACATCTGATGGCTGAGGAAATGTAGTTTCTGAGGAAAATGCAAAGAATACTATGGACAGACAGAAAAACTAATAAACAAGTCCCACAATAAACAAATGAAACCCGTAAACTGATGAAAGAAATTGGACGTAGACAATCACGATATTTTCGGCACGTTTTAAGAAGAAATAAACTGGAGAACTTGGTGAAAACTGGCAAGATTGAGGGGAAAAACAAGGGAAGATAGAGAGGTATATATCTAAATGTCTTAGTCACATTGACAAATCGAGACAAAAACAAGTGCTGATCCACGACTCTGGTGATCGTGTGAGATGGTGAAACACGACCACTCAGGTTTATTGGTATGGCACATTATAATGATGATGGACATGGGAAAGGGAACACTAATCAGTCATGCCAGAAAAATCTTCTGGCAGGTCACGGTTTAGAAAGAGATACGGCGGTTTCGACAGATATGTATACAGTTGGGCAGGAGCATGCAGTAACAATAGTATGATTGATAACAATATTATGTCGGCTTTGAAAGATGTTAGGACCCGCCATTCCCCATTGGAAAGGTTCGATCGTAACAGTGGCTTCTGTTTAAGTTCTGAGACGTCATGGAGGATGTTGTTGATGTTTAGATCCAAGGTCTTCGCCCTGTGGTGGGTTGGGTTCGCTGTGATCAGCGTCTGTCAGATGTCAGCTGGTGGACTGGTGCGGTGGAAGTGGCCTCCTTGTTTCGGAAATGGTACTGGAGACGCAGGTGGCGGTGGGAGAGGTGAGCGTCTCGGAGCAGAGTGTATTGATCCTCATGGGGTCCTTTGGAGGGAGCGTTCATCTTTCGAAAGAGGCAGGTCTGGTTGGATGCAACCAACCTAGGTTTCAGCCACTGGTGGTTGGGTGGGTAATGGCAATTTCGGTCAAAAGAATCCTTTATTGATGTGACGAGGTGACATCTAGATCGCTATGAGCACATCGTGAATACAATGTGAACTGATTTTTAAAGTAAATCCTCAATTTGGTATAGCGTCAATGTGACAAATAAATACGCCAGACTGTGACGTTATGCGACGCGCTGTGGTAAAATACTTAGCGCTACTGGGGACAGCATTTATTTCCACGGCATCTATACAAATGACGTCGCATTCTGCTTTCCTTGTCTCCGACCCTTATCGTCAATACCAAGTCTAACTGACTGGGGATATAGTTGCCAACCTTTAGCCCGATGGGAATCAGGCGATACGCTATGAATACCACCGGACCGGAAATTGTAACTAAGGACTTCCGTCCGTTTCAAAACGAGCATAGCTGTTGGACAGAACAGACCGTAACGAATTGAGCTACCGTATCCAATTGTTCATCCTTGATAGATGAACTCAAAAAGATCCTAATCTCTGCAAAAAGTCGCTTTGAAGTCGCTTAAAAGTCGACAGGGTCGACTTCATTGCACCGGGTTTTATCCCATATGGCTCGGTCTCTTTCCGCAGCACGGAAAGCGTCGCACAAAGCACGAACTCCGTAGCTTTTGGCGACGACCCACAGGAGTCTCCGAAACATTTAACTCGTAAACCTAAGGACGCGGCCCGGAATCGAACCCACAACCTTCGGAGCATAAGTCAAACGGCTTGACCACTTCGCCACAGAGACTCCCAATCTCTGCAAGAAGACTTGGGGTAAGTGTAAAAATAACAATAGATAAGATTAAGGAAATGAGAGTGTGCGAATTTATATTATGATATGGGGAAAACACAGAATCTCCCTATATAGATATTTATGAAACATTGGATGTGAAATGGGAGACATTGAGGGGCACATGTGGTACGTATATATTAATTATGTATAAACCTTAATGATTATTTTCATATGCATTTGTGAATGTATTTATCTATATATTTTGAGAGTATGAAAAACATATGATTTCGGCCAAGTGGGAAGCCAGAAAATCCCAAACCTGGCGATGGCCTGATTAGAGGGCTAGAAGAGATATGTGGAACATGATTCTCACATGCCGGCAATATTACCAGGCGATCTATATTCGAACATACATTTACTTAACCCTCATCCAACGCCATGCCGAACAGCGTGACATTGAAGATCAGAAGATCAACGCATAAACCATGTGTTGGGGAATCTGAATGTGGAGTTAGGGTGGGGGTAAAGAATTCAAAAGGGGATAACTGAGACATCCTAAAGACTACTCGATTGTCTCAGCCCACTTGCCTGATTCGCCTTATTCTTCTATTTTAGCTTCTATAAGCTTTGGGGGTACACTTCACGACTACTTGGCGACAATCGATTGCTTTATGTCCTAGTTTTGATGTGTGAAGAGGCTGTAATATTGTTGGCCTTTACTGAACTATCTAGGGAACTATCCTGACTGCCTAGGACTTACCCATAATGTTGTTAATAAGAAAATGTCCACTTATTTACCTTTTTCCACCTTGTATCACCATGTCATACAACATACAGCCGGGCTATAAAGAGCTATCGACGCCTTTGCTTTTGATGCAGAATAACAGAATGAACTATGTTTGGTTGCACACACAACATACACGCAACACCAGCACTCAGACACTTTACCATTGCCAAGACACTTTTTTTTTAAAATTATTTAAGGAGCCTTATTGCTGATACTGCTGAAACTTAAACTGGTGAACGGTTAGCGAAACGCAGAGCCACTAATTAGTGGAGATGGAACCTTGAATCCAGCATCGAATACCTGTTAGGGTCGACTTCAAGATACCATCAGGACTATAGCCAGCGCTAGCCCTAAAAAGGGATCAGATCGTCTCGGGTGACTCTGTATCTTCCTTTTAATTGTGTGTCTCAATGTCTGTATAGTGGGAGAGTGATGAGAAGCAACAGAATTAAACCTCACACAAATGTATGTACCAATCACTAATATAACTTGTACTATCCTGGTTGATTAGTTGAACGACGAATTTTATTAAACTACCTCTTTTATTATTAAAGAGTATTATTGTTTATAATTACAACAATTTCCTCCACTCTTGATCTTCTGCAACCAAGAAGTGCAGGTGTGTGAAAGTATAACACAGACAGGGGACTCCACCAAGTGACAAAGGACCACGGCCAGATAAACTAAACAATCGTATTAGGTCTTCACACATACACGAGTGTTCTTCACCTTCTGCCTGTGTCTCCTAAGTGAATCCCAGTCTCTTCTATCGGGACCATCCCTTTAGACAACATGCTTAAACAAGCAACAATTTAAAGAGACTGTCGGCTAACTCTTAGGTAAGGTTTTCTGTCTATTATAATAGAATTACCCTAACGGCGGGTGACAATTGATAATGGTAAGAAAGGAAGATAATTCCTAGTTGGTGGTGTGGATAAAGGAACAGATGATCAAGTAAGCTGCCCTCTTAGTTTCCGCGGGTGATTAGTTTCCCCAGGTAGCTCACTAGCTTAGAAATCCCTTGACTGAGAGCACTAACTCGAGGATATCTAAAATGCATACCATGCGTTGACATGCACATCTATCTTCTATGCGAGTCAGCTGTACGTTGTTCTGGGGAAGAGTCCCAAGAGTAATGGTAGTAACTGAATGCTAAATATGTGTCCGTCTCATCTCTTCTCGGAAAGTTGAATGTCGGTTCACATCTTGTAGTCACTCCCTGCCGCACCATTCCCTCCAGGTTATGCTAATTTATCTGTTCTTCCACACTAAACATACCATCCCAAAGTTCCCTGACCACTTCTGCACCAAAACGTCATGCAGCTGTGCAGACTCAGCAAATGTGTTCCTCTGCTCGTTTCCCACCACACAGTCCTGGGGAAAAAAATGAAACATTTGCTCTCTATCTTTGATTTTGCAATTGAAGCCTGCCACTCTGTGCGAATCATACCAGTCTTCGGTTTCTCAGCGCGCTCTGTGAGCAGACCGTTGTCGGAGTCCACACCCGAGTCTCTACGTTGCATGGACATGAATTGTGGATATCGGAACACGTAAATATAACAGTGTAGTTCTTGCTTTCTAGAGATGCAATAAGGCAAACCAGCTCATAGGACACATGTCACCAATACTAAAGAACAAACATGTATCAATAACTACTAAGAAAGCACTTTACAACGCCATCTTCCTACCAACTCTATGTTACCAATGCCAAACCTGGACAATGACCCAAAAAAAAAAAGAGAAACGAAAAATCACAACAACAGAAATGAGATTCCTGAAAAGAATACTCAATATATCAAGAAGAGATAACATCAGAAATGAAGAAACCAGAACTAAAGTGGAGGTAATAGCAGGGCTAGATTTTATTAGAAGGCAGCAAGTCAAATGGTTTGGCCATGCAAGTAGGTTACCAACTAACAGCATACCACAACAAGCAATGATGTACAGACCAGATGGAAACAGAGGAAGTGGCCGACCACGTAAACGTTGGACTGAGGGAATAGTAGAGTCCATGGGAATATCGATACATGAAGCCCATAAGCGGGCACTCTCCCGCTGTTTATACTTCGCCTTGACACCGCAAGGTACAAGAGGAACATGACGAGATGAGATGAGATGATATGAGATGAGATGAGTTCCTGGCTTTTTGGTGGCTGAGATTCGACATAATAACAACCATTGATACACCCATAGATACTCCGTCTGCTTCAGCAAATCTCGGAAGGTGTGGATGTTGATTGGTCTAGAAACACGTTGTTTGCACGTCACTAACTTCCACAATCAAGATTGAACACAGACTCAAGCATCCATCAATGTGATGTTTTATGTGATGTTGTGTCTTTAACCAGCAGTCGGTCACAGCAAGTATTCAGAGTGTTTGCTTTGTCTATAATAGGTGTTCCGGCTACTTCTTTTCTTGAAGCCAACAGATCTTCTACCCACTTATCTTGCGTTACAGCGAGGCCAGTATGTCCATGAAAGACTTATGTCTGAGAGAAGCGTATACATTTGGTACCCATTCTTGCTACATATGTGCATAGTGAATAGTATTCAACGTGGACTGAGTATCAGACACAACGATTCATCTGTTGACTCCAGTACCCGCTAGCCACCTCAAAGCCGCAGTGGTAGTAGCCACTTTCATCTTCTTAACTGACGTTGAAGAGTAATACTCTATTTAGCTGTGACCTTTCCCATGGTTCTAGCTGAGAACCCTCAGCCAGATCTCTCCCCACGGTGTACAGAACCACGGGTGTACACTTTTGCGTCATCTCTGTCGGAATTGTCAGCTTGTGGACATCCTATTATGTCGCTAGAAGGTATCAATATACAATATAATCAAATTGGATAGGACGAGATCCTACAGAAATACAACTGATGCATACTCTACATAGGATAATTTAGGAATTGTGGTCAAGATTACAAAACCATTGTCAACTCTAATACTGGCCACGACCTTGGAATCCCTCTACGTAGTCCCACATATCCATATATTGGGGACTTTGCCTAACGATCCCAGCATCGCCATGTCTCATATGAAATACCGAACCCGTTCTTGAAAACCGCACGGGTTTCTGAGCTTGAGGAGAAGCAGTAGGGCTCTGACACAATTTCTGTGCAGATGGTACTTGGGTACCGGATTGGGAAGATCTTTTCTATCCCAATTTAACCCCGAAAGATGTAAGCCATTGTCAATACTCATTTGAGCTGAACGTTAGTGCCACGGAATGTAATGATAAAGCTAACAGTCTCACGGGGATGATGTGTCTTCTTATTCGTTCACCGTCAAACGTCAGTACATTTTACGACAGCAGCAGTCAACTTGTTGACATATCCAAAGAGAAACAGCACAATAGCGTTCTCTGTTCAGCATATGTTAGACGTTCATGTCACAAATATATAACTGATCTCGCTAGCTTTGACCTCAAGCGTAGTCCATACTTATACTAACCATACTTATAGTAGCGCTGGACTGAATTTTGCGTGTGGATTTGCTTTCAATAATAACAGTGTCTCTTGCCAACAGGGAACCCACGCCGACTTCAGAAGTACTTGTAATTTACGTCCCAAAGTCAAGGACGATAGTTCACCATTTTTGTCCAACTGTCTAGCGTAGGGGTTGAAACCCTTACCTCGGCATCACCACATCGGATGTTTAAGAACACGCGTTCTTATCCATTCGGCCATACTGATCTATCCATTTAACTGATTCAGTGTCAGACAAACAGTAGGTTTGGACAAAACATGGTAGACAATCAAATGAACAAGTATAATGTAAATTTCCATTCACTGGTAATTGCAGTTACGGAAGTTGCCACGAAACGAAACAAATAACACGATGACTCCAGCATGGTAATATATCCTCCTTCTGATCTAATAGTGGCTTGCTGTGCTTCGGAGGTCATGGGTGGCAAGCATCACCTGGAACCTTTCTCCGGGGCATGCCGGTGTGCTGCGGAATGAACAGGCAGACAGATTGGCTGGGTCGGCAAAACGTGGTGGAGTATTGATGCATGATAAGGCAGACGTAGTTGCGGCCTTGTGGGAGCATGTGTACACCTCGGAGGAGCAAATGGATCACCACGGTCTGGTAAGAATGCGACAGCGAGGAGTGACGAGGGGATCTGGCCGACGCTCGACGCTCAGAGGAAAGGCGAGGCGGTCATATAATCAGGTTGCTGCTGGAACTATTGGTGTAGGAACTCTTCGCTGGCTGCTGAGGATGGGGACAGAGCGCTTATGGGAATGCTCTAATAGTTGTGATGTCGGTTCCTAAATCAATCAATCAATCAATCAATCTGATCTAATAGAAGGTCACCTGTGGTGATATATTATCCTATGGCACTAAATCTGTTCAATAGGTCAACCTGGGAACTCAAGTTCGCCTGGATTATAACCGGTGCTGTGTTGAAGGAGTAACGTACGCAGTCCATCATCCGGCATACCACGTTCGAAACACAGCTGTGAGCAATGTGTCAGAGACCGCTTTGCGGTGGTTTTTAAACAATTGTATGGGTGCCGGTCGTTCGGAAAGCAATGGCAAACTTTAGAGCGTAAACTTGCAAAGAAATCACAAATAGCCCCAAAAAAAATGCTGTGGTTGAATTTGAAGTCATGTAAACGATATGAAACTAACTAACTCGATTATAATTCGAACACGGGTCGGCAGGCAATGGCCAGGGATCATGAGCGTGTCCTACTCCTGGTGTCCTGATGTTGTTTTTGATGATGTGTGTTGGTTGGTTTTCTATCCAATCCAAGCGAACTAGACAAACTTCAGACATATCACTTTGAAATACCGTGAGTCTTTAATACACTACAGATAGGAGATGCTGATGAGTACACCTATGGGGCAAGCAGCGCGACAGTTGTTCATGTGACCTGATGTTGATGTGACGAGATGTTGATGTGACTAGATGTTGATGTGATGTGATTTTGATGTGACGAGATGTTGATGTAAATTGATACTGATGTGACGTCTGTTGATGTGACATTATGTTGATGTGTCGTGATGTTGGTGCGAACTGATATTGATGTGGCGAGATAATGATGTGACCCAATAGTTATGTGACCTGATGTTGATGTGATATTATGTTGATACGATCTGATATTGATGTGACGAGATGTTGATGTGACCTCACGTTGATGTGACGAGATGTTTATTTGACCTGATGTTAATGTGACAATATATTGATGTAACGAGATGTTGATGTGACGATAAACTGATGTTACGAGATTTTTATGTGACCTGGTGTTGATGTGACCTCGTGATGATGTGACCTGCTGTTGACAATATCCATAGAGTTCACACTGGTTAATAATAATACGGTATGACTAGAACCATTTACGCGATACGCCTCAATTAGTGTAAAATGATCCTTGTCTTTATTTTAGTTTACTTTACACTTCCCTTGACACTTGTACAAAACGAAAAATAAACTAGACTAAATAACCGCCTTTAAAAAATCATCATCATCATGCGCCATGTGGGCGGTCATGTTTCACCATCTTACAAGACCACCAGACAGGTGGATCAGCTATGCGTTCTTGTCTAGACCTGCCATGTGGTCAAGGCATTCATATATTTATTTCTCTGCCTTGCCCTGTTCTTTTCCCCTTAATCCTGCCAGTTTTCACCAAGTTGTCTAGAAAAGTGTTTGACTGTATGCGAAATACATACAGTACAACAAACATTTTAAAAACACGTATATAAAACTGAAAAACTTAACTTTATGCAATTTAATTTGTGCTGAGAACAATGGTAAATGCTGTATTGTAATCGCGGTCATTTACAGGATAATTGAATTTTAAGACATGTAACATCTTTAGCACAAAAGTCTTCAAAGTATGGCTTTACATCTGTAGCACAAATATCTTCAAAATAGAGACGTAACATCTTTAGCACAAACATCTCCGCCATTATAAGTATGAAACATGCGTCGTCGTCGTCGTTGTTGTTGTTGTTGTTGTTGATGTTGTTGTTGTTGTTGTTGTTGTTGTTGTTGTTGTTGTTGTTGTTGTTGTTGTTGTTGTTGTTGTTGTTGTTGTTGTTGTTGTTGTAGAGGACGGCTTGGGTTGATGTTGCTTGTTGATGTCCATAATAATGATTATATTACGCAATATATATCTTTACATTATTTAAACTCATGAACATTTTCTGAGCCGTACGCACAAAGCCAGTGTGAACTCCGTCATAATAATCCTCACACATGGTATGAGAATAGAAGAGAATTTTGCTGCACTTCTCAAACACTTGATCGCACTCATACATTGAATTGCAACTAAAGTGTGGCCTTCGTAAGGGCGGTTGAACGCCGTTGATGGGGTGTCTAATGCATAATTTGTTGTAATGGAGTTAGGAGCTAATAATGTGTTGTCCTGAATTCATACAAGGAAATAATATCTCAGAACCCAGTACTGTATTATCCCATATTTCAGTACGTGTTGAATTTGACATGTACACTATTAGACAAGGCTTCCAAAGTCAGCCTTCAGCTGGCCACGGTACCTGGAGTTGTACTTGAAGTACACCAGAATGTTGACCGTTGCGTTGGTCACTACCAGCACGTTCTGTACAGCCCTGGTTAGTCTAAATGAATAAATATAAATGCCTTGGTCACTGAAGTCCGGGATGAGAACACTGACCAGAAAACTGACCATATCTGGCAGGTTGCAAGTTACAAAGATGGTGGAAACCAAGAAAACTGCCTGCAAGGCTTTCAGCTCGTTGAAACTTAATTGATAATTTCTGGAGGCTTTACGTCCGCTAGTAGATGGATCTACTTGTTTCTTCGTCATAGCGTGTCGGAGTTTCGAAGCTTCCAAAAGTTTTACTGCCATTACTGCCAAACTGGCAGTCACTAGAAGGATCGATGAGACGGGAATGGTCATTCTATTGAATATTTTTTCCTTGTTCAACAATTCTTGTTGTACCTCTGAGATCGATAAGATGAATCTTGTTCTATTGAGCTGCGTATCAAACTTCTGTTTTAATCCCATGAAGATGAATACAGGCAAGTAATATATCAACATGATGCTGAACATAACGGAAAGAACACAAGAAGAATGTTTTCGGGTAAATATATTTTTAAACAAGAACGGGAAGGCCACGCAAGCACATTTCTGAAGGGATGTAAATACGGTGATCAGAATTGACATGTCCACAAAGAAAAATGTGTACACGTTTAAAACATACGCTAAAGAACGATAATCGACTTCCGGTTTTATCCCTGAAATGCTGTCCAGATTTTCGAACAACTGATAGCTGAAAGTGAAGAAAACAAAGCCAAGATCAGCAAATGCCAAAGCTAAAAACGAAATGGTAACGCTGTCTGTGAGGCCAATCTGGACAAAAACGATAATGTTGATGATGTTGGTGCCTAGGCCAAGGACACAGATGCTCATTTTGATGAATGTGTCGATGAGCACGCGCAAGGTGTACTGGATGTCGCTGGTGATGAACCCGATGAGGTATGAGGACAAGAAGCTTGGGGGAGTTTGAGCAGTAGGGGTCCCATTGTCGGCGTGCCCGTAGTGTGAACTGCTCATTGTGCAGTCTGTAAGCTACAAGTGAGATGTATCTTCGGCTGTATTGCCACTCTCGCCTACAGTTGTAGACGTCCTAAGGTCGGACCTAGTGTCAGACAATGTGTTTGTCCTCGAATGACAAATAATATACTATGTTATATTATCTTCCAATTCCCGAGCACAACATATACGATCTTACTTTCCATTCTTTCTGGGCAAAAAACTACAACAGATCTTATTTTACTACTTTTTATAATATTATGCAATCTTATTTTCCACTGCTCCTAGGTATATCAATTAAACGTTATTTACCATTTTTTTCTTGAATATATAAAATTATACGTTTTTTCCACTATTTATTTCCGCGTATATTAAATTATACGATGTTATTTTTCATTGTGTGACAGAGGGAAGTCACACACCACAATGCTATATCATCCGCTTTATGACACAGATCCATGGGAGGAAATAAAGAAGTTTTAGAATGTATTAGTACGGGTATCACGGATATTTAATTAAGTTGATTACAACTGTCTACTCCTTTGTTCCCTTCTAAACCATTTACAACAGTTTACTCTCCCTCTCACATTTTCCTTAAATTATTTAATTTTGCTCTTTAATCTTCCTTAAACTATCTAATTTTCCTCTCCAAGCTTCTTTAAACTATTTAATTTCCCCCTTCAAGATGATTAAAATTATTTAATGTCTTTCTTCATGCTATGTCAGAAATGGTTTGATAGAAATTACGTAAGATAACATAAGATCAAATAACGCATGAAGTATTAGTAGCTGTTCTATGCAATTTCAGCTTTTTAATGCTTTCTATTTTCGACGCCGCCGCCCTCCCTGGGTAGTGGTTAGCGTCTTTCTCTGTAATCCCGTATATTCTCATGAGTAACGTAACCTGAGATGACTCAAGAATTATCGCAAATTTACCAAATCCATTTAAAGTGGAGGCTCCCTGGCCTAGGTGTTAGCGACTTTCTCGGTAATCCCGTATATTCTCGTGAGTAACATAACTTGCGCGAGAATCGGTAGCGGTTCTCGCCGCTTTGGTAACTTACGGGGTATGTGAGCCGGCCGCTCAGAAAGCAATGGCAAACTACTGAGCGTTATCTTACCAAGAAATCAACAATCAGCTGTAATGATGCTGATGTTGACAGCGATGTCCTGTAAAGGATATGCGGGGGAAAAAAGTAAATTTTCGATGCCCAAGCTTATTGAAAATGAATTCCCTAGCAACTCTACGTTGGGGTGATTACATATCTAATTAAGATGACCAAATAAGGTTGATATTATTTGTGACTAACATTCATTTAATATCTCAGTGTAGGCAGTTCGCTGTGTATTTGTGTATCCATCTGTATCTCAGACAAATTCAACTATTGACTATTAAGACGCCGAACGCTAATTCCAACTTAACAAATTCAATCGTTCGAATAAAGCAACTGAGTTCGTTTACGCATTTTGGTTAGCGAGTAAGTTTAACCAAACAATGGATCATCCAGTTCCACGCAAATAGATATATGAACCATATTTACAGTTTAGAAATTATATTTCACCTAGATATAATAACGGTAAATAAAACTAACATGCAATGTTTAATTAGATGATATAGTTTACACAGAGGTAAATGTCTGCCTTCCCAAACCTGCCTTCCCAACGTCTCTGGAAGCACTGATAATTCACTTTAGTCAACGATCGATCGTAACGGTGTTACAATTATATACTGCTAATTGTTACAACTGATAATTAACGGTAATTATATAATATACTACTTTCGGTTTGAAAAACCTCTTCATGTTGTTAATGTTATACATTTTGTTAATCATTTTTAGAACCAAGCGACAATTCCTGGTGTATAGTTTTTATAAGAAGATTACAAGTGCCATCATCATCATGCAGCATGTCATTAACAGAAAGTCTCTCCTCACAACCCGCGGACAGACTCTCCATTCTTCTACAGCTCCAACGCCTCGTGCTGATTCACGCTATGGGGTCTCTGATCCCCTGTGCCTGCGGTCGTATTGATCGACCACAGCCTCTTCTGCCAGGGACTATATCTTCCATCACTGTTTCAAAATTGCTGTGTCTACTTTGCAGCACGTTGCGATCAATCACAATCTCAGGTAGGTTTTCTAGGTAATTGTACGCCCAGTTTCATGACAGCGTGGACTTGATATCACTCTTGGCGGTTGTCTTACATCCAGTTTTATGACTGCGTGGGCTTGATATCACTCTTAACGGTTGTCTTACATCCAGTTTTATGACTGCGTGAACTTGACATCTCTCTTGACGGTTGTCTTACATCCAGTTTCATGACTGCGTGGTCCTGACATCTCTCTTGACGGTCGTTTTATTCTCAATTTCACAACTGCGTGAGCGTAATATCACTCCTGGCGGTTGGTGGAATTATGATGAGGCTGACGGGGAAGGACACGGATGAGTCATGCCAGGAACATCCTCCTTCAGGTTAGCATAACAAGGAAAGTAAGCAAATGAGAATATGAATTACATGTACAGGCAGGGACAGATGGCACAGGTAGCAGGGATCAATCTTCAATATAAAATATAGTGGTTATTTATACTGAAAGTAATTTTTTCTTGTAAATCACAACCAGTCAAAACTGCTGTGGTTGACTGCGACGTTCTGTACACGGAAACTGAACTATTTGCCCCATATTGGACGCCAAGGTGGAATGGACAGGACAGCGTTGAAAGGTGTGGTTCCGTAAAGAACAGGAAACAGTTGACTAGTAGGACGACAGACGCAGAACATAGCAGACACACTGGGCACTAGGCTGCATGAGGCAGGAGATATGGCAAAGGATGGAGAACTTTCCGCCAGCCTGTCATGAGAGCGACGTTCTGCCAAGGACCCGCTACAAGGATGATTGACTGAACGAAGAAACAAACGAGCTAAAGAACGAACGAACTTTATTTTCAAAAGGTCAAAAAATGGGCACACAGGTCCGTCTTACAATCGGCCCTTCCATAAATTACATCAATTTCTAAAATAAATTATCTACTGTGCATATTAAATGTAAAAGAAAAACCATGGTGAAATTAATGTTGTGAACATAAACAATGTATATTACCATGTTGTGAGACAGCCAAGCAGGTAGACAGACAGACACATACACACAGACACGAACAATTGCATAAACACATACATGCATACTGTCAGCGTCTCACACAAAGCACCCTTCATTCGTCATTCTACACGCTACAGGGGTTTCTTCACATGCATTCAAAGAGATCAAACGTTGCATGTGGGTTAATCCTATTTATTTATGCATAACAGCATTATCAACAGAATGCGTGCATTGTACAACAATTTCCCGCACACTTGGCAGTTAATTATCACATCCCTCTTATGTACATAGATGCTAAATAACACTCAGCTATATCAGTCAGTGTAAACACAAAACAACCCCGCACTCAGTACTCGCTATCTTCGCTCGCAAAACTGGCTCTCACACCCGCAAGCAATATACTCGCTCAGATACATGCGTCTTCCCTCTAACGTGTCCAGTCCTAGTCTAGTTTAGTTTTGTCGTTTAGTCGATGGATCAACATCACGGCACACGGGTTTAACCCATAAGTGCTCCGTTTTCCTCTTAACTCAAACCTGAGTCTGGAGAAACTCAGCTCAATGCACGAACTCCGTAGCATCGGCGAGGATCCTGAAATACTTTGGGTAGATTTTTAACTCGAGATTTTGCCCGGGCAACGCCATTAGGCTACTCTTTTTCGATTTCCAACTGCCAAGGGATTTTTTACGTGCGTAACAATACACACGAGTGTCCGATCTCACTACTCAGAGACCAGGGGAAATTTTGTTACTGGAAGCCCATGTGGATTTTTTTAATAAATCCCGGTCCTCACCGGGGCCTGAACCCGGGACCTCCAGCACTCGAGGCGGACACCATACCTCAAGACCACTCAGCCCCTAGTCCTTCAGTCCTAGTCTGAAGCCTTCTGGTGTTGGGCCTGCTGGTCACGTGATCCTTGACCCCGTGTATCCTGGGATAGTCGGGCTGTACCAGTAGTCACGTCGTACTACTGTCCGGTCATGTTGTCTCAGGTCCTTTATTGCAATGTTGAGTGTCGGTCAAGGACCTAGTCCTGTCACCATGTCCTTGTGTCCGGTGTATATCCTAGTTATAGCTGGGTCTTGTTGTCCCGTCTATGTCCTGTCTATGACATATCTCTATGTCCCTGCCTATGTCCTGTCTCTGATATCTCTATTGTCCTGTATATGTCCTGTCTCTATTCCCCAACACGCAGGCACAAACATCATCTACACATCTACACAAACTCTCACAGTTATACACCCACTCAATAACACACGTTACACACTACCTCGCACACACATAAACATGGTAATAAACATTTACTTATGCATATATAAATTTCTTTCTATGTGTCTCTTCCTCTCTCTCTCTCTCTCTCTCTCTCTCTCTCTCTCTCTCTCTCTCTCTCTCTCTCTCTCTCTCTCTCTCTCTCTCTCTCTCTCTCTCTCTCTCCTTCTCTCTGTATTAAATATGGATTCGACGTGGATACATGGGTTGATAAATTACGAGATAGCAGTGATTTTGTTTTCAGAATATAGAAGTACTATGATGATACAAGCTTACAAGCAATGTAGATGTGGTTCCTGCGACAAATGTTGGGAACTCCTTGGACTCTATACAATGACTACTTTAACTAACTATATTCGTGCGTCCCTCCTTGTTGGCAGGCAACAAAACCTTTGGGACAACTCTAAACTTATGTACATAAACTTATGAATAACCATGTTTACTGCATGTGATATATATTTATAATCAGCAATAGCTGGATTGGTTTAATACTCGAAATTTGAACTAGCTGAATATAATCATTTAATTGATCATGCAATTTATCTTTAACTTACTAATTCTGTAAGTTAGTTTCATATCCTTTACAGGACGTCAGCCCCAGCATTTTTTGCTGTTTGTGATCTCTTGGCAAGTTTACGTTCAGTATTTTGCCATTGCTTTCTGAACAACCAGCACCCATACCATTTCGTTAAAATTCAACACAAGGCGATCTGCAGCCAAATCGCCCGCAGCTGTGTTTCGAGAGCTGTGTTTCGAACTACGTCCAAAACACCTTCGCCAGGGAGCCGACAATATTATCTAACGGATATAAATAATACATTACTTTAATTACACATTTACTAATTTAATCCAATCGATTTAAATTAACTATATTAACCACATTAATAGCAGCATGACAGAGCATATAACTATGTAATCACATTTCAGTATTTTAAACCACATTCAGTATATATATATGGCCAATCCCTCGCCATCGTCGTTTCTTCACCTCTTGGTTTATTTGTATTTGTCGAGTTCTTGTATATATATATATATATATATATATATATATATATATATATATATATATATAAGCGCCAATGTAGAACTCATGACAAGAACTCGACAAATACAAATAATGCAGAAATCACACAACTTACGTGAAATTAACTAGATAAATCCTTCAAGTTGAAATATACACAATTTCGCACAGTAATGTCGATTGTCTACCACGGTAATTTTAAGCTGACTAACATGTCTTTCTGTTTACACAATTCTGGCTTGCGTTGATAGAGACACCAACAGTCAAAGAGCCTGTTCCTCTGTACGCCACAAACAATTGTATTTACCAATTCACATGTAGATGCCAGGCCGTTTACATTGGTCGAACGGAGAGACAGCTTAACAAACGGGTGTCAGAACACATACCTCAATGGGTCAACAAGATACAACACACAGGAGATGCTAGCCACGAGGAGCCGACACACCGGAAGCTCCCGGCGTCTTCAATCGGCAGGCACATTGTCGCCAGTCGCCATGTTGTGTCCAGAGAGACTGCATTTCGCGTGTTGTTTAGAACACAAAATACTCGCTTGTTAAAATTTGCAGAAGCAATTATGATCTATCAACGCAAGCCAGAATTGTGCAAACAGAAAGACATGTTAGTCAGCTTAAAATTACCGTGGTAGACAATCGACATTACTGTGCGAATATGTGTATATTTCAACTTGAAGGATTTATCTAGTTAATTTCACGTAAGTTGTGTGATTTCTGCAGTATGTACCTGACGAGATGCAGCGAAATATGCCAGGCAATAAATCGTGCAATCTATTGTTTGTGTCTTCGTTATTCAAATACAAATAAACCAAGAGGTGAAGAAACGACGATGGCGAGGGATTGGCCATACATTGAAAACATCCGAGAATAGCAACAGTAGAACAGATTTGGTCTGGATATCACAGGGCAAAAGAAACAGAGGAAGACATAAACACTCATGGAGAAGAGAAGTAGAAAAGAAACTGAGCAATGCGGGAGGGACATGGGCAAGGCTGTATGGGATAACAAAAGATAGGAGGCCTTGGGCTCAGTTGCTTGAAGGCATATGCTCCAAAGATGGAATAGAGAAAGGCAAGAGAAGAAGAAGTCGGCAAGGTATAATTGGACTAGCCACAAGACGCCATTGTGTGGTGGTGTAGACAATGTCAAAACGTAGCTCGTAGACTCTAACCACAATATCTGCTGTATGCCCACCTGTGTTTATGATGCACAGTCCAGGAGCAACAATTCACATGTCACTGCCGACTAAATGAATTAAAATAGTCACGGGTGGAGTATCGCCAACAAATAAACCCGGACACGACATTTCGTGCGCTACAAGTTCCCATAAAAACTTGACAGATTTGTAATATACATGGGGACAGTACAGATCAAATATTCGGGACAAAGTTTTCTATGCTCTAAAAGGCGCCCTTTTAGGCGTGAAATAATAACCAAACAAGCACTTTTATGCCATTCAAATATAGCAAGTAACTAACAGCCAGAGAATACAATACTTGGAAACAGACGCCATTAGTGGGGAGACAATCCGTGTACATGGAATACTGTTGACTACAAGGTAAGTTATGTAAATAAGTTATGTAAATCAGATTAATGTACACACTGGCTCGCTTAGAAACACCCAGTGGAAAATTTGTTATTTCACGGCTGGAGTTAGGAGAATACAGATGAATGAAAGGGACTTGATGTTCTCTATGTTTGAGTACCACGACCCAATATGTTTGATGTTCTTACGTGCTTGCATTGATGCTACAGTTTCCACCAGGATGATTATTGGACTGCACGTTTAAGAAGAGTTACACTAATACCAGTGTTGAAAATGGACATTGTCTACGTGGTAGGGGAGGACATTGGTGACAAGTACCAAGAGACAAGCTGCTGAATTTACTCGAAAATTCAGAACTATAAATAAATGGAGTTAGAAGTTTCCCCGGATGGGGTATTCAAATGAAAATCCTAACAGTGTTATACAATTACAATAATCATGCTATTGTCTTATAACTTGTCAATATTGTTGTTAAGGATGTCACGAAGTTAAACACTTGACATTACAGTGCAGACGAACACGATGACGTCATAAGAACCGTTTAAGGATGGCCGCCCCATGTTTTACTTGCACCAAAGAGCAGCAGTATTCTGTTATCCGTTTCTTGGTCAGTGAAGGGGTGAAATATATAGAAATTCTTCGGTGAATAAAGGTCCAGTATGGTGATGCGTGTCTGTCAGTCCAGCAAGTGTATGAGTGGAGTAGGAAGTTTCAAAACGGCGTGACTTCTATGACAGAAGAGAGCGAGCTAGGAAATTCGCCATCCCTCCTCAACGAAACAAACGAAGTTTCGCAGGCAGCCGGCTGCAGTGAAGGTTATGCTGACAATCTTTTAGGATGAACGAGGCGTTATTTTAGAGCACTACATGCCAAGAGGGAAAATTGACACCAGTAATACGTATACAGATCTTATCAGGAATCATCCTCCATCCGCAATCACACTCAAACGACGTGGATTTCTGAGTAAATGTGTCTTTTTGCTAAATGACAATGCTTGAAACCATACTGCCCGTGCAACGGCTGAAAACATCAAAAACCTGCACTTTCAGTGCGTACCATATCCCATGTACTCGCCAGAACTAGCCCCGAGTGATTTCCATCTGTTTGGATAACTCACTGAGTCTCTGGGAGGAAAGACTTGTTACGTTCAATGAAGAGGTACAGCAGGTGGACCATGAGTGGTTACATATGCGACGAAGAGAAATTTTTTCTACAGGAATCCAAGCACTTTATAGTCACTGTGGGGAACTTAAATAGAACGCAGTGGTGACTACATCGAAAAATGATACATTTGTTGTGTATTTTTTCAGAATATATTCACCAAAAAAAGAAGTTTCAGGTTTTCATTTGGAAACCCTCTCCACCACCCCCACCCCTACCCCATGTATCTAGCCTGATATGCGAGTGTCATTGCTAACCGAGTGGTGTTAATTTCCTTGGAAAGAGCATCCATTAAGACACAAAATTGTGTACTGCATAAGGCTTTGTGTGTTACATAAAGGCCATAAGGTCATATATTAATACCAACATAGTTATGCATAGAAAGGAAATGTAAAACTGTGCGCCAACTAACGAACTATCGCACTAGTAAGTCATGCTAGCATAATTCTCCTGCAAATCATTGTGAAGACCATTGAAAGTAAGTTAGAATATGGATATCGAGAAGTACAGACAGCTTTCTGACAGGCTGGAGAACCAAGGACCATATCTTCACACGAGAACCAGTTTTGACAAATGGAAGTCGGATAAAGTAGAATAGTAAAACCTTCGACTGTGTTCTACCTCAAAAATATCAAACATGAGAGATATGGAGTTTCCAGCACATTTGACTGTGTTCAAGCTCAGAAATGTGAAACATGAGAGATATGGACTTTCCAGCACATTTGTTTGACCCACTTAATCGAATCATTGCATCATGAACAGGATGTGAGTAATGGACGATTTCGCAAACAGTAACGAAGAAAACCGGGGCTCTTGAACTTAAATGCTACAAGTCACATCGTTGACTGTCGTGGGCCAAGAGGAAGACAAGCAATGACATTCCTCAAGATGTGAACATAGAAGTTTACTGGATGACGGAGAGCATCATGTCTCACCACGGAGACTTAGTAAATGTACATAGAACATGAATAAAATGAACTAATTAATTGACCCTTGTGTTTGTGATTACAGCCGATGGATCATCGATCTATTATCGATCAGCCGGGGTGGCGTAGTGGCTAGCACGCTCGCTTGTCGGCCCTCTGGTCATGAGTTCGAATCCTCATCTAGGGAAGGAGGCTGGCGTTTCATTAACCACCCCATCCCTCCAGTGTCTGTTGGCTCATACACATCTGCTTCTAGCATCATATACCCAACGCCCCTTAAGACATGCGAAGAGGATCCTGGATATGCCACTTCAACTGGGAGCCGCCGTGGCTCAGTGGTTAGCATGCCTGCCTGCCAGTAGCGTGTCGGAATCCTTGTCGAGGAGCGCGGAGATTTAATTTCCTTGAAAGCAAAAGCGGTTAGAGTAATATTCACTCTATGATTCACTGAGTGCCGACTGGTGTATAAAAAAGTGTCAACAAGTAAAAGTAAACTCAGTGTTTATACTAAACTTAGTCCATATTGCTATATACCAGGCGGTACTTATTGGGTCACGAGTTATATATACCAAACTTTACCCATATTTCTATATACCATACGGCACTCATTGGGTAATGAGTTCTACGTACCAAACTTTCCCCATATTTCTATATACCAGGCAGCACTCATTGGGTGATGAATTCTATATACCTAACTTTCCCATATTTCTATGTACCAGACGGTACTCATTGCGTGATGAGTTCTGTATACCAAACTTTCCCATATTTCTATATACCAGACGGCACTCACTGGGTGATGAGTTCTATATACCAAACTTTCCCCATATTTTAGTACAGACGGTACTCATTGCGTGATGAGTTCTGTATACCAAACTTTCCCCATATTTCTATATCCCAGACGGCACTCATTGGGTGATGGAGTTCTATATACAAACTTTCCCATATTTCTAGTACCAGACGGTACTCATTGCGTGATGAGTTCTGTATACCAAACTTTCCCCATATTTCTATATACCAGAACGGCACTCACTGGTGACGATTCGTATCACCGCCTTTACTCCCAATTTCTTTCTTGGTACACGTTTTAGGATGTGTAGACCAGAAGGAAAGTGTCAATGTTTAAAATGTCGAAGATACTCTGGAGGGCATCGAACCCAAGACCAGCAGTACAATAGGCGAGCGTTTAACCGCCACACTACCACGACTTCCTATCGTATGCATCACATCTCATGCGGTGAACAGGTTATCTTTACAGTTCCGCGTTCCAGTCGTGCTACATGTCTTAACTGTCTTTTCAATCGAACTATGGGACTATGGCCTCTTTGGTAGTCGCTCTAAATTTAACACTGTCGTATCTGGACTACGGCTGACGTCAGAATGTGCCCGTTGAGGATTGTGTTTTCTCCTGTATAATACAAACTACGATCCCTTTAATGCAGTGGTTCTCAACCTTTTTTGGTCCATGCACCCCTTCACCATATGTTCAGAATGTCATACCGCCCTTTTCGTATTTCCTCCCTATAAATTCCCCCTCGCCCCTACACAGTATACGTAAAATTGGAAGCTAAAGTTAATAACACATACTAGAACACGTCTAGACGTCTACATAAAACGTGATTGATTGATTGATTGATTGATTGATTGATTGATTGATTGATTGATTGATTTAGGAATCGACATCACAGCATTCGGGGCATTCCCATAAGTGCTCCGTCCCCATCCTCAGCAGTCAGTGAAGAGTTCCAACACTAATAGTACCAGTAGCAATCTGATTATAAGTCAAACATAAAACGTCATTTGCAGGTCTACTTACGCTATAAAACAATTTTCAGAAGAGCAGAATTACAGAAATGTAAAGTATGGAGGGAAAAACAATATCACGTAATGGGTTCTTGTATTAACGCGTTCTTGAAACAATCTTAATTCCCTCCCTGGAAACTCTAACATTCCCCCCTGGCGGGGTAATTCCCCACCGGTTGAGACCTACTGCTTTAATGGAACATAAGAACGTCATATGTTATCCACACACGTTCGACGAGGGCTTGACGCAGACTAAAGCTATTTTATTATAGTTTATTGCCATACTGCGTGGTTCTGGAGCCCTGCCGTCTTTACAGGCCATAGTTTTTTACATTGTGCTTCAAAGAAGGTATAATAAATACCTCCCATGACGGTAGCAGATGTGACTGAACAATAGCATGTGGTATTGTACAGTATGTGGTATTATGCTATCAAATGTGCCCTGGTGTATACAGAAAAAAAATCACTGAAAGATATTGCCAGTAGCAGAATAAATGGCTTGGAAAAGTTGAATTATCTCATTCTGTCCCAAACAACACATAATTATGTGTCTCTCTGTCTTTCCCTTGCTCTTTTGGTGTCATTTTTTCTAGATGTCACTAAGATGTCAAATTTGTTTCTTCCCTTAACGTGCCTAAAACATCGGGACTAATCTATGTCTACTTTCACTAATCAATTTACGTCTTCATGTCATTAAAGGGCTTTGTCATTCGTTGTGTGTGAGTATGTGTGTATGTGTGTGTGTGTGTGTGTGTGTGTGTGTGTGTGTGTGTGTGTGTGTGTGTGTGTGTGTGTGTGTGTGTGTTTGTGTTTTGGAGGGGGGATCTACTATTGTCTTCTTTGCTTTTCCCCACTTATTGTTTGATGTTGTCCAATTTGTTGTGTGTTTTACCATTTATTGTTTGCTATTGTCCCACTTTGCAATTTGTTGTCATATTGCGAATATGTCATGCCCCATTTGTTGAGCGATGCTATTATGTTGCGCTCAGTCATACGCTGACTTACCAAGATAAACAGCTTACATATACGTGTCTGCAAAAATACTTATTATTATATTAAATGGCGGGATAAAATCACAAATACTGAAGTATCGGAAAGATCATGTTGTGTGATGGTTGCATGATCAGTCTTCGTAGATTAGATGGATAGGACACGTCAGGAGGATGATGATGACAGAATACCAAGAGACATTTTTTTGGGGAATTAAAGATGGGTAAATGATATCGGGGTCGGCTCTACTACCGTAGAAGTATGTATGTAAGAGGAACATGATTGATACAGGCATTGATATTGCACATTGGGAGCAAGTCGGCGCTGATCGCGTTGCATGGAAGGCAAAGATCTGAAATGGAATAAAGACACAGGAGACAATTATTGCAGATAAGTCAAACACTGAGCGTGTGAGACGTCAGATGATTTGTGATGGTGGAAATTACCATGTGTCCACATGCATCTGTTGTGAACGAATATTTACCTCGCGAGTTGGACTAATGAGTCACATTCGCCACCGCCGTGGGTTGTAGTTATTTTCCCTTTTTTTTTTTTTCAAAGCACAGTGTAACAAACTATCGTCTGTCCAGACGACAAGATGCTAGTGTAGTGTGTATAATGTGAGAGATGAAAACGGGCAAATAAAAAGAGTTTGGTGTTATAAACTATCTATGTAGATGACACAGTGCTGATGGTGGCAAATGCTAAAGATACACAACTGTTGGACACTGCAATAATAGAGAGTGCCCAAAAAAAAACAAGAAAGACTTTGTTTCAATTACAAAACAACAGAAACAAAGGTATATCAAAGAAAGAGATAACACTAAATGTGATATAACGATAGAAGGGAAAATGTTTTACCAAGTTGATAAATTAAATACCTAAAGGAAATTATAACATCGGATGAAAGGTGCACGACAGAGATAACAAGCAGAATAGGTCAAGAAAAAGTTGGATTTCAGAAATGTCACTTGTGTACTTATATCGTTTAACGCTGGCATATAGTTTAACATTCGCATACAGTTTAACGTTCGTATAACTATTGTGTATGTTACTATTCGTTATTAATTTAGCGTTAGTACATAGAATCCATCCATCATGTGCCATGCCGGTAAGCGTGGGCGGTCATGTTCTGCCGTCTCACTCGATCACCAGAGTCGTGGATCAGCTCCGTGTTTCTGTCTCGACCATGCCACAAGGCCAAGCCATCCAGGTACTTGCTTCTAGGTCTTCCCTTGGTCTGTTCCCCTCGATCTTACCAGTCGTCACCAAGTTCTCCAATCCATTTCTTCTCATAAACCCAAAAATTTGCCCAAAAAAATTTTTTTGGAAATTTTTCTTTTTCGTCTTTTAATTTTCGCAGGCAGCAGGCTGCAGTGAAGGTTATGCTGACTATCTTTTAGGATGAACGAGGCGTTATGTTAGAGCACTACATGCCAAGAGGGAAAATTGACACCAGTAATACGTATACAGATCTTATCAGGAATCATCCTTCATCCGCAATCACACTCAAACGACGTGGATTTCTGAGTAAATGTGTCTTTTTGCTGAATGACAATGCTTGAAACCATACTGCCCGTGCAATGGCTGAAAACATCAAAAACTTGCACTTTCAGTGCGTACCATATCCCATGTACTCGCCAGAACTAGCCCCGAGTGATTTCCATCTGTTTAGATAACTCACTGAGTCTCTGGGAGGAAAGACTTGTTACGTTCAATGAAGAGGTACAGCAGGTGGCACATGAGTGGTTACACATGCGACGAAGAGAAATTTTTTCTACAGGAATCCAAGCACTTTATAGTCACTGTGGGGATCTTAAATAGAACGCAGTGGTGACTACATCGAAAAATGATACATTTGTTCTGTACTTTTTCAGAATGTATTCACCCAAAAAAGAAGTTTCAGGTTTTCATTTGGAAACCCTCTCCCCACCCCCCACCCCTACCCCATGTATCTAGCCTGATATGCGAGTGTCATTGCTAACCGAGTGGTGTTCATTTCCTTGGAAAGAGCATCCATTAAGACACACAATTTTGTACTGCATAAGGCCTTGTGTGTTACATAAAGGCCATAAGGTCATATATTAATACCAACATAGTTATGCATAGAAAGGAAATGTAAAACTGTGCGCCAACTAACGAACTATCGCACTAGTAAGTCATGCTAGCATAATTCTCCTGCAAATCATTGTGAAGACCATTGAAAGTAAGTTAGAATATGGATATCGAGAAGTACAGGCAGCTTTCTGACAGGCTGGAGAACCAAGGACCATATCTTCACACGAGAACCAGTTTTGACAAATGGAAGTCGGATAAAGTAGAATAGTAAAACCTTCGACTGTGTTCAAGCTCAGAAATGTGAAACATGAGAGATATGGACTTTCCAGCACATTTGTTTGACCCACTTAATCGAATCATTGCATCATGAACAGGATGTGAGTAATGGACGATTTCGCAAACAGTAAAGAAGAAAACCGGTGCTCTTGAACTTAAATGCTACAAGTCACATCGTTGACTGTCGTGGGCCAAGAGGAAGACAAGCAATGACATTCCTCAAGATGTTAACATAGAAGTTTACTGGATGACGGATAGCATCATGTCTCACCACGGAGACAGTAAATGTACTAAGAACATAAATACTATGAACCAATTAATTGACCCTTGTGTTTGTGATTACAGCTGATAGATCATCGATCGATTATCGATCAGCTGGGGAGCCGGGGTGGCGCAGTGGCTAGCACGCTCGCCTGCCGGACCTCTGGTCATGAGTTCGAATCCCCATCTAGGAAAGGAGGCTGGCGTTTCATTAACCACCCCATCCCTCCAGTGTCTGTTGGCTCATACACATCTGCGTCTAGCATCATATACCCAACGCCCCTTAAGACATGCGAAGAAGATTCTGGATATGCCACTTCAACTGGGAGCCGCCGTGGCTCAGTGGTTAGCATGCCTGCCTGCCAGTAGCGTGTCGGAATCCTTGTCGAGGAGCGGGGAGATTTCATTTCCTTGAAAGCAAAAGCGGTTAGAGTAATATTCACTCTATGATTTACTGAGTGCCGACTGGTGTATAAAAAAAATGTCAACAAGTAAAAGTAAACTCGTGTTTACACTAAACTTGTCCCATATTGCTATATACCAGGCGGTACTTATTGGGTCACGAGTTATATATACCAAACTTGTCCCATGTTTCTATATACCATACGGCACTCATTGGGTAATGAGTTCTACGTACCAAACTTTCCCCATATTTCTATATACCAGGCAGCACTCATTGGGTGATGAATTCTATATACTAAACTTTCCCCATATTTCTATGTACCAGACGGTACTCATTGCGTGATGAGTTCTGTATACCAAACTTTCCCCATATTTCTATATACCAGACGGCACTCACTGGGTGATGAGTTCTATATACCAAACTTTCCCCATATTTCTATGTACCAGACGGTACTCATTGCGTGATGAGTTCTGTATACCAAACTTTCCCCATATTTCTATATACCAGACGGCACTCATTGGGTGATGAGTTCTATATACCAAACTTTCCCCATATTTCTATGTACCAGACGGTACTCATTGCGTGATGAGTTCTGTATACCAAACTTTCCCCATATTTCTATATACCAGACGGCACTCACTGGGTGACGATTTCGGTATCACCGCCTTTACTTCCCAATTTCTTTCTTGGTACACGTTTTAGGATGTGTAGACCAGGAAAAGTGTCAATGTTAAAATGTCGAAGCTACTCTGGAGGGCATCGAACCCAAGACCAGCAGTACAATAGGCGAGCGTGTAACCGCCACACTACCACGACTTCCTATCGTATGCATCACATCTCATGCGGTGAACAGGTTATCTTTACAGTTCCGCGTTCAGTCGTGCTACATGTCTTAACTGTCTTTTTCAATCGAACTATGGGACTATGGCCTCTTTGGTAGTCGCTCTAAATTTAACACTGTCGTATCTGGACTACGGCTGACGTCAGAATGTGCCCGTTGAGGATTGTGTTTTCTCCTGTACACTACAAACTACAATTCCTTTAATGCAGTGGTTCTCAACCTTTTTTGGCCCATGCACCCTTTCACCATATGTTCAGAATGTCATATCTCCCTTTTCGTATTTCCTGTCTATAAATTCCCCCTCGCCCCTACACAGTATACGTAAAATTGGAAGCTAAAGTTAATAACACATACTAGAACACGTCTAGACGTCTACATAAAACGTGATTGATTGATTGATTGATTGATTGATTGATTGATTGATTGATTGATTGATTTAGGAATCGACATCACAGCATTCGGGGCATTCCCATAAGTGCTCCGTCCCCATCCTCAGCAGTCAGTGAAGAGTTCCAACACTAATAGTACCAGTAGCAATCTGATTATAAGTCAAACATAAAACGTCATTTGCGGGTCTACTTACGCTATAAAACAATGTTCAGAAGAGCGAGAATTACAGAAATGTAAAGTATGGAGGAAAAAAAAACAATATCAAGTAATGGGTTCTTGTTTTAACGCGATCTTGAAATAATCTTAATTCCCTCCCTGGAAACTCTAACATTCCCCCCTGGCGGGGTAATTCGCCACTGGTTGAGAACCACTACTTTAATGGAACATAGGAACGTCATATTCTTATCCACACAAGTTCGACGAGGCTTAACGCAGCTAAAGCTTTTTTATTATAGTTTATTGCTATACTGCGTGGTTCTGGAACCCTGCCGTCTTTACAGGCCATAGTGTTTTACATTGTGCTTCAAAGAAGGTATATAAATACCTCCCATGACGGTAGCATATGTGACTGAACAATAGCATGTGGTATTGTACAGTATGTGGTATTATGCTATCAAATGTGCCCTGGTGTATACAGAAAAAAAATCACTGAAAGATATTGCCAGTAGCAGAATAAATGGCTTGGAAAAGTTGAATTATCTCATTCTGTCCCTAACAACACATAATTATGTGTCTCTCTGTCTCTCCCTTGCTCTTTTGGTGTCTTTTTTTTTTTCTAGATGGCACTAAGATGTCAAATTTGCTTCTCCCCTTAACCTGCCTAAAACATCGGGACTAATCTATGTCTACTTTCACTAATCAATTTACGTCTTTCATGTCATTAAAGGGCTTTGTCATTCGTTGTGTGTGAGTATGTGTGTATGTGTGTGTGTGTGTGTGTGTGGATATGTGTGTGTGTGTGAGTGTGTGTGTATGTGTGTGTGTGTGTGTGTGTGTTTTTTTTTTGAGGGGGGATCTACTATTGTCTTCTTTGCTTTTCCCCACTTATTGTTTGATGTTGTCCAATTTGTTGTGTGTTTTTACCATTTATTGTTTGCTATTGTCCACTTTGCAATTTGTTGTCATATTGCGAATATGTCATGCCCCATTTGTTGAGCGATGCTATTATGTTGCGCTCAGTCATACGCTGACTTACCAAGATAAACAGCTTACATATACGTGTCTGCAAAAATACTTATTATTATATTAAATGGCGGGATAAAATCACAAATACTGAAGTATCGGAAAGATCATGTTGTGTGATGGTTGCATGATCAGTCTTCGTAGATTAGATGGATAGGACACGTCAGGAGGATGATGATGACAGAATACCAAGAGACATTTTTTGGTGAATTAAAGATGGGTAAATGATATCGGGGTCGGCTCTACTACCGTAGAAGTATGTATGTAAGAGGAACATGATTGATACAGGCATTGATATTGCACATTGGGAGCAAGTCGGCGCTGATCGCGTTGCATGGAAGGCAAAGATCTGAAATGGAATAAAGACACAGGAGACAATTATTGCAGATAAGTCAAACACTGAGCGTGTGAGACGTCAGATGATTTGTGATGGTGGAAATTACCATGTGTCCACATGCATCTGTTGTGAACGAATATTTACCTCGCGAGTTGGACTAATGAGTCACATTCGCCACCGCCATGGGTTGTAGTTATTTTCCCTTTTTTTCAAAGCACAGTGTAACAAACTATCGTCTGTCCAGACGACAAGATGCTAGTGTAGTGTGTATAATGTGAGAGATGAAAACGGGCAAATAAAAAGAGTTTGGTGTTATAAACTATCTATGTAGATGACACAGTGCTGATGGTGGCAAATGCTAAAGATACACAACTGATGGACACTGTAATAATAAAGAGTGCCAAAAAAAAAAACAGACTTTGTTTCAATTAAAAGACAATAGGAACAAAGGTATATCAAAGAAAGAGATAACACTAAATGTGATATAACGATAGAAGGGAAAATGTTTTACCAAGTTGATAAATTAAATACCTAAAGGAAATTATAACATCGGATGGAAGGTGCACGACAGAGACAACAAGCAGAATAGGTCAAATAAAAACTGCATTTCAGAAATTTCACTTTTGTACGTATATCGTTTATCGCTGGCATATAGTTTAACATTCGCATACAGTTTAACGTTCGTATAACTATTGTGTATGTTAATATTCGTAATTAATTTAGCGTTAGTACATAGAATCCATCCATCATGTGCCATGCCGGTAAGCGTGGGCGGTCATGTTCTGCCGTCTCACTCGATCACCAGAGTCGTGGATCAGCTCCGTGTTTCTGTCTCGACCATGCCACAAGGCCAAGCCATCCAGGTACTTGCTTCTAGGTCTTCCCCTTGGTCTGTTCCCCTCGATCTTACCAGTCGTCACCAAGTTCTCCAATCCATTTCTTCTCATAACATGCCCAAAAAATTTTGACTGTCTACGTCTAATTTCTCTAATCAATTTACGATCTTCATTTGTTTCTTGAAGAACTTGTTCATTGTGTGAGTACATAGAATAGGGCGTGTATATAAAGTTTTAGCTAACAAAAGACAGTTTATTATGCGTGTTAGTAATTTATTTGAAATATAAACTGAGAACAAAACATGATTTTGTAATGGAAATATTTCAGAAAAGTACAAAATGGCGGACACAAGAAAGACACGTGCATTGTTGGTTGTCGGGGTGATTGTGTCCATCTCTCTAGGAACAGCACTGGTGGCGGCTTTGTGTAAGCAAGCATTTTGTGTATTGTAAACCCGTGTCCATCTCTCTAGGAACAGCATATGTGGTGCCTGTGTGTAAGCAAGCGTTGTTGTGTTGTAAACGTGTGGCCATCTCTCTAGGAACAGCACAGGTGGTGGCTGCTTTGTGTAAGCAAACATTATGTGTGTAGTAAACACGTTTTCATATGTATGGGTGTGTATGTGTTCGGAGCTCACCAAACCCAACACTCCACATTGTGCCAACGGCTTCGTGTGGAGGAGCGCAAGTGAGAGGGTACACACCGGATCCTGGTGCGAGGAAATGCAACATAAAGACTAAATGTTATATCAGGGAACTCCGGTCGCCTAGTCGACACCTGGTCTAGGATCGAAGCTCCCACAGGCGGGTAGTTAAAGCATTGCTTTGCTGATCCGGCAGCTTCTGTAGATGATCATGTTTCATATGTATTGGTGTTACCTTTCCTTTTGCGTAAACTAGGTAGGCCGAGAGAGGGATCATGTTACACGGGCACCGCATTGTGTCTACACTTCAACCCAGGCTTTGTGCCATAAAACGTTATTATGCCTTGTTTTTAAGCACAATAACTATCGTCTGTCAAGACGGCAAAGTGCCAGTATGATACAGTTTGTATGTGTGTAGTCCCATGACATGTGCAGCAGTTGAGAGTGTGAATTGTTAAGCCTTCACACGTTCTAGACAAAGGTGTAATGGGGTTGTAGACCAGTACTCTTCCTCGTCGCTATTCTTGCCAAGACAATGCCCAGAACATTCTCAGTTCTCCTGGGCCTATTTTATTGAGCTGAGTCCAACCCACAGTCGTACTGGTGGAGAACATAGGTCACGGCTTTATTAGGATTGAACCCCTGGCAACTGTCTAGGTAAGCGAATACACTAGCCAATACGAAACAGTTGTTTCACCCACACACACACACATACAGACACCCATATATATGTAGATATTGATGATGTCTTGTATGGTAGACTGTGGAGTCACATATGGAAGTATGAGGGTGTTGGTGGGTTGGTGATGTGGGTAGGGAATGTGTATTTAGGTGGGTGAATGGGTGCGTAGGAGATGTGTGTGGGTTGGGGGATGGGTGTGTGATGGGTGTGGGGCATGGGTGTGGGGGTGTGTCTGTGAATGGGATATGTCTGTGTGGGTGGGAGTGTGTGAGTTTGGATGGGGTAAATGTGAGTGGATGGAGGATGTATGTGTGGGTGGTGAGGATGTTTGTAGGTGGGGGATGTGTAGGTGGGTGGGGAGATGTGTGTGTGGGTGAGAGATGTGTGGGCGGGGATGTGTATGGGTAATTAATGTGGGGGATGTGTGTGTGGGAGAATTTGTTTATGGGTGGGGTGTTGTGTGGGGGGGGAGATGTGTGAGGGGTGGGGGAGGTGTGGGATATGCGGGTGGATGAAGGATGTATGTGAGGATGGGGGATGTGTGTTTGGCTGGGTGGTTTGGGTGTGTGTGGGTTGGAGGGTAGATGAGAGATGCATATGTTGATGGGTGGGAGGGTGATGTGTGGGTGTGAGTGGTTGATGGATGAGTACGTGAGTGGGTGGATTGTGTGAGAGATGAGTATATGGGTGGGGGATGTGTGTGTGTGGGTGAGAAGATGTGTGTGAGCGGCGGACGTGTATGGGTGGGGTATATGTGGGTGGTGGGGTGCGTGTGGGTGGGGGTGTGTTTTTGGATGATGAATGTGTTGGTGAGTGGGGATGTTTGTACGGGTGTTGGGTGGTGGGGTGCGTGTGGGTGGGGGTGTGTTTTTGGATGATGAATGTGTTGGTGAGTGGGGATGTTTGTACGGGTGTGGGGATGTGTGTGTGAGTGCATAGGTGGTGAGATGTGTAGTTAAGGGATGTGTGATTGTGGATTGGAGATCGGGGGAGGGGGTGCTTGGCGAGTGGGTGTGTGGAGGATGTGTGGGAGGGTGAGTGTTTGTAGGTTGGGGGTGTGTGGGGGGGTGTATGTGGGTGCGGGATGTGTGGGTGGGTGAGATTGTGTGAGTGGGGGATGTGTGTAAGTGGGGGATGTGTGGGTGGTGCGGGTTTTGTTTGTGGGTAGGTGCGGGATATATGAGTTGGCGGGAATATGTGTGTGTGGGTGTTGGATATGTGGTTGGCGGATGTGTGTTTGGCTGAGTGGTTGGGGTGTGTGGGTGGGTTTTTGAGGATATGTGGGTCGGTGAGTGTTGGTAGGTTATGGAATGGGTGGAGGATGTGTGCGTGTGGGTGGGAAGATGTGTGAAGGTGGGGGATGTGTGGGTCGGTGATGGATGGGTGGATGCATGCATGTGTGCCTGGGTTTGTGTGTGGGTAGGTGGGGGATGTGTCGTGGGTGGGGGGATGGTGTATGTGAAGGGTGTGTGTGGGTTGGGGGATGGATGGATGGATGGGGGAATGTATGTGCCTATGGGTATGTATGTGGTTGGTTGGTGGATGTGTGTGTGTGTGGGGGGGGGGGGAACACGCGGATGGATAGGGGATGGATTTGTCTCATAACATGGTAACACGCATTGTTTATGTTTACAACATTCATTTGACAATGTTTTATTTTTCCTATGTGAATGCACTATGCACTGATGAACGAAAGATGAGTGATTGGAAGGGCCGAATGTAAGACGGCCTGTGTGCCCAATTTGTTACCCTTTGAAAATAAAGTTCGTTCGTTCGTTCGTACTGTCTTTATGGTAGACTGTGGAGTCAACTTATTGCTAGTGTAATGTTTTGTATCGTAGAAATAGTAATATTGCCTACATCATATACCCAAAACGTCATAGGGAAATGTATACCATGACATTTGGTAAGCAACAATTTAACTACTGAACGTAAACTTGCCCAGTAAATCACAAAGAGTCAAAAATGTTGGGATTAATTGCGAGGTCCTGTAAACGACATGCAACTAACAACAAGTTAGCTCCTCTTATGATCCATCAGTCAGGACACGCGCAGTTATACTCAGGGTCACTGTCGGCACTGTTTCAGCTGTGTGAGGACAAGGAGACGCACCGACAAACGGATCCTGACAGATCTTGTGTGATGGGCTGGTCCATGAACACCTGCATTTTCAAAGTCGACCTGCTTGACATAAAGGAGACCACTGAGCCGTAGGACAAGCTGTGAAGCTTCAGAATGACATTCCATCGCAGCATGTTCGTTCATATACAATGTACACATGAAAGATTGGATTGAGGCTGCAATAAAATATGGCCGATATGTGCTGCGCATAATCAATTATGGGTTCGGCTTGCTAAAGAAACCGGATTCTCATTATGAACGACTGGGTGGTTTTGATTGTGAAAACATGTGAAACAACTTGGGGTGTCATTAAATAATTTGGAGTGTGACGATCCTCACTGTCATAATGCTAGACATTCTTGGACTTTGTTAGTCAGGTCCAGGCATACACTAGCTCAATCCCAGGACTAAATATTAAGTGGCAGACAACACAATGCTCCACACAGGAATATACTTGTAGATGGTGGTCAAGGATGGAACAAGCAGATAGTGGAATATGAAGGGTTATCACAGTAGAACCTATGACCATGGGAGTAGAACTGTCACACAATGGCAGTAACAGGAACAACTACCACCAGATGATCATCAAACCTGGAAGATAGATTTGAGAGTGGTGCAGTGGAATAGCAGACCTGTTAATTCACCGTATGATAGATGATCATGCTGGGGTTGGTGGCACCTCGGTTGACATTGATGGATGAGCTGAGTGACCAATCATTATGAAGGAGTTTCTCGGCTAGCGGCTGAGATGGTTGAGCTGAGTCTTGAATCGACATCACAGCACTCAGACATTGCTGCTCCATCTTCATCTGCAGCAGTCAGCGATACTAACTCTAATGGCGCCAGTAGCCGCCTAATTATGTGTCCGTCTGCCCTTGTGTAGGAGTATTGAGTGTCAACCATATCCTCTGGTCACTGTCTGAGGCGCCAAGCTCTCCTAGCAGTGATATCAACCCGTTCTTCTGCACTACACGCACGGTTCCTGAGGAAAAATATCGAATTGGTGCTCTATATTTTTGACTGTTGAATTGAAGCATGCCACTTTGCCCAAAACATTTCTTTCTTCACCTTTCTCCTCATACTGTGTATGTCAGTTACAATCACCCATTGCGTGTGCTATTTACCACCAGCCAGCTCGTCGTTGCAGTGACGGCCTCCACCTCCTATCTGACACAGTGAGATGGCATACCCGTGTTTTACATGCAATTATTTTTCAAATTCTCTTACTTTCAATCCGAGATAACAAGCAGAAAGGGCCTAGACAAATCCGCATTTCAGAAAATGACAAATATCTGAATCTATAAGTCATTGTCGTCGAATGCTAGAAAGAAAATGCCGAAATGTTATATAGAGACTGTTTTGTTGTATAGCGGTAAATTATGGAACATTAACGGACACATTAGGAAGTGTTTGCTGGAAGCGGGGATGTGGTTCCTGAGACGGTTCTTGCGAATACCTTGGACTGACGGTGTAACTGACAACGATTGTCTGGTGACGATGTATGGTTGATGGTTCAACCCCAGAGAGGGAAAGGATGCTTAGTTCCTCTTTCCCAATGTGATCTTGTCCGTTTAATTATGTTAACCTTTAATGGCTCAGTTGCTTGAGTCCATAAATAGAGTCTCAGAAAACCAAGGAATACCTCTAGGAAAACATTTACAAGTTTTCCCCTTAACACCCAAAATCTCCTTTTGGTGGTTCCTTGCCTCTCCTCTCTCAGTTAACCTAATTTTATCTAGGGTTGTTTGATTAAACTAATTGACTATGACAAGTTTTTTTTTTTAATACACTCACGAGAGGAAATGACCTCCTTTCTGTCATCATTTATTAACTATACAGTTAGTAATAAACAGTAATGTTTTGAAAACAAAAGGAAATGTTGCGTATCCCTTAGGGAACGTTGCAGTCAACATCTAGCATTTTTCAGCTGCTGTTGATGTACTAGGCAAGTGTTACGTTCAGTAGTTTGCCATTGCTTTCTGAACGACCGGCTCCCATACCAGCACGTTATAACACAACGCGACACGGTCTGCTTCACAAATCGGTCGCAGCTGAGCTTCGAACGCCTGGTACCCGGCTCACGAACCGCGTTCGCAAGCCTTTAGCCACAATCATTCAAATACATACATGAAAAAAAAAACAGAAGTTCATTTACATCAAGATCTTTATACCGAATTATATTTTCATCAGTGACTCCCCTCCTCACATAGGATTAAGACTACAGGTAATTTCGCAGGTAATTTTCCTGCAGATCCTCTGTGGTAGTAAATCTGAAACAGAAAAATTGGTCTGCCCTTCCTTGTCTTGACTTGTGGGTTATGGATTCCTGCTCCAAGCAGTCACTGTGATATATGTTAAGCTTCAGTGTGTTGTTCTTTCCAGGTTTTTAGAATAAATTATTTGGCTCTCGATTTCCCCATTTTTGGCAGTTAAATTGTGCTAAATAAATTTTACTTTTGCAGGTGGATAGGTTTCTGCCCCACTCTCTCACAGAACATTTAGCAAAGTTGCTTCTATCACCAAAGTCAGGTCTGGATCTATATGGTTATAGCCACATCCTTATTCTTTTCGAATGGTTCCAATCACATGTCAACACCCAGATATCAGGTACCAGATACCTGGATGCTGGTTGGTTGGTCTTTTTCTCTCTAGACTTTTTTGTCGTACAGGCTTTAGTAGAGATTTTAGACCACCAATTCCTGCATTCGCAGTCGGCCTTATTCTACTTAATGACTACGTGTTGGTGGTAGTAGATGGTACCATGAACCGTTCGTTGCTGTTTTTATACTTGCTTTTTCCCATCCAAGTTTTTGGTTGAATGTCCCTGTTGCTTCGTATTGTCGTAAAATGAGTTTGCAGTGTAAAATTAGGATTTTAGAAGCGGGAAACAAACCATCCCTGTTGCGGTGTCAATCTCGAATTGTTTTACGAGGAATATTCACAGTGACGTTCACGGCTTGCGAAAATATATCTGGAAAAGGCTAATGAAAATACTGTCACTGATATTTATTGCCTATTCTACCTTTCGGTATAGGTGGGGGTGGGGTGGGGGCTTGAGCCTGAGGAATTTAAGGCCGCCTGGCTAGTGCAGTCGCCGCGAAATGTGCAGGTTAGGATGTTCCTTTTGCCTCCGACAGAAATAAACATCCACACCTTACTAGGATTCGAACCCGTGTCTTCCGAATGAGAATACAAAAGGATACAAACAATGCTCTTGTGTCATGTAATGAGCAGAGAATACATAATCAAGGATGGTAGTGACTTGGATAATCATCGGTTGAAGAGACAGAGGCAGACCGAAAGAAATGATGCTGGGTGGACTGAGAGAAATGATGCTGGGTGGACTGAGAGACAAGATGCTGGGTGGACTGAGAGACATGATACTGGGTGGACTGAGAGACATAATTCTGGGTGGACTGAAAGACATGATGCTGGGTGGACTGAGAGGAATGATGCTGGCTGGACTGAGAGAAATTAAGCTGGTCGGACTGAGAGAAATGAGGCTGGGCGGACTGAGAGGAATGATGCTTGGCGGACTGTGAGAAATAAAGTTGGCGGACTGACAAAAATTATGCTGGGCGGACTGAGAACAATTAAGCTGGGTGGAATGAGAGAACTGATGCTTGGCGGACTGTGAGAGTCGCATGGAGGCATGTCATCACTAGAAATGCTTCAGAACACCTAGGGCCGGGGTGTGGGGTCATACATGAGCGCTTATGCCACTTGGCAGGACGCGTAACGATGATGATGTATCCATGCTTCCGAATGTTCAACACGGGCTTGAGTGGCTACAGTCTGTACAATCTCCCACCTTCGGCAACCTATATGGATGTTATTTCAGTTATGGTACATGGACACGAGAGAACTGATATTGTGCCTTCTAAAGCATCTATCATCGGGACACTGAAGAGTGATAGAAGGGATAAACTACAGGCAATAAATAACAACTTGATGCGTGCTGGCACACCTCGTGATGGAACCTTCTCGACTACGATTGTTGGAGTTGAAGAATCGAGCACGGACTGGTCGTAGTTAACGTAGGCGAGCACAGTTGCTAGATGTTGTTGATGAGCTCGCTATACGGACAATCGGTATGCACGTCCTCGGTGTGTGTCTGGCAAGACAAGAGTATCCATGGGTGTCCCAAGACTGTTGATGATTTCTTTATGTTAATCCTACAGTTGTGACTTTAGGCGTGGCCCGACTTGGATTAACTTGGGAAACAGCCCATCACCACTGCCTGTTAGGGATCGTTTAAGTTTAGACAATGAAGTCAGCTCTTAGTCAGATATGACTGAGCTACCGTATAACAGTAGACGGTACTACCTGCTTTCTGTTAGCGCCGAACGTTGGGCGGCGCTTACCAAACCCGACACCCCACATTGTGCCAACGGCTTCGGGCGGAAGAGCGCAATTGGGAGGGTACAAGCCTTACCCTGGTGCGAGGAAATGCAAGCTAAAGACAAAATGTCATGGCAGGGCAGACCAGGCCCTAAGCCTTGGTTGGCGACTGGTCTAGGATCGAAGCTCCGACAGGCGGACAGTTAGAGCATTGCTTTGCTGATCCGGCAGCTTCTGCAGCTTGTCTTGTTCCAGATGTAGGGGTGTTACCTTTCCTCTGGAGTGAACTAGACAGGCCGAGAGAGGGATCATTCTGCATGGGCAACACATGATCTCTATATTTTAGCCCAGGATTTGTGCTATGGAGAGGCAATAACTTCATCCCTGGTCTTAACTGGTCTCGGAATCAAAGCGAGAGGCAACTGTTACGGGTTATAAAGGCCTTGTCAATTGGCGTAGACATGGAGCGCCACGCGTTGCCTCTGACGGTGGGAGACACCTACAGGTGTCACTGATCAGCTACCGCCCGCCTCAAGCTGGGCAGCCCCCGGCCAATTGGGTGCTGATCCGCCACAGCCTGCCTGCTTCAATGGGTGCTTGGGGCTAGGACAAAATCTGAATCGCAGGCTGTAAAACCAATGCACCAGGTACAAACAAAAATAAAAATAGAAACCTCAAGCTAAGGCTTGCAACCTGGAACGTGAGAACCATGTGTCCAGGATTTTCCACTGACTTGACCAATATTGACGATGTGAGAAAAACGGCTGTGATTGATGCCGAACTCAATCGTCTTAACATTGATATTGCTGGCCTGCAGGAGACTCGCCTCGCTGAGGAAGGGTCACTCAGGGAAAACAATTACACCTTTTTTGGAAGGGTAGAGAGCAGGTGGAAAAAAGGCTACACGGTGTGGGCTTTGCAGTGAAGAATTCGCTACTGGGAATGATTGAAATTCCAGCAGGAGGATATGAAAGACTATTATCCCTGCGCTTGGCAACCTCTTGTGGGTTTGCCACCATTATTACTGCATATGCACCGACACTCGATTCCTCTGATGATGTGAAGGATTCGTTCTATGAGGAGTTAGACTCCGTGATCAAGGCAGTTCCAAAATCTGACTACATTTATATGCTCGGTGATTTCAATGCTCGTGTGGGCAAGGACTCGAGTTCATGGCCAGTGTGCCTTGGAAAATACAACATCGGTCGCATGAATGAAAATGGGCAAAGGCTGCTGGAGCATTGCACCAGTAATGACCTATGTATTACAAACTCCTTTTTTAAAACAAAAGAGATGCATAAGGTCACATGGAAACATCCAAGATCCGGCCATTGGCACCAGCTGGACTTCATCATCACACGGAGACAACATCTGAACCATATATCATTGACTCGAAGTTACCACAGTGCTGACTGTGATACGGATCATTCTTTGGTTGTTGCAAGGGTTAGACTGAGACCAAAGAGAATCTACACAGCTAAACACAAATCTAGCCCCAGGATTAATATTATTAACACTCACGATCCTGAAAAGTGCTTTCAGTTTCAACAGCAACTTGAAGACGCTTTCACTGATACACCAGAAAATTGTACAGTAAATGAAAAGTGGGGTCAAATTAAGGAAACTCTTTATAAAACTGCCGTAGGGGTTTACGGCACTGTGGATCATAAGAGGCAGGACTGGTTTGCGGCAAACAGCGAGACTCTGCAGCCCTTGATTGATAAGAAGAAGAAAGCTCTCTTAAGAAACAAGGAAAGACCAACGCGTAACACTCTGAGTGAGCTAAGGCAAGCTAGGAAGGATGTGCAAAAGGCTGCCAGGCAGTGTGCAAATGATTATTGGATCAAGTTATGTGAGTCCATTCAAATCGCAAGTGATAAGGGAAACATAAGAAGCATGTATGAAGGAATAAAGAAAGCCTGTGGTCCAGTGATCAAAAGAAGTGCACCATTGAAAACCTTGACAGGAGAAATCATCACTGATAAGAAACAGCAGATGGACAGATGGGTAGAGCACTATTTGGAGCTTTACTCAAGTGAGACCAAACTAGCGGATGATGCCCTCAACGCCATAGAGGCTCTACCAACTCTTGACCACCTGGACACACTTCCCACCATAACAGAAGTTAAGTGTGCTATAAATGAACTTGCATCTGGCAAGGCTCCAGGTAAGGATGGGATTCCAATAGAGGTTATCAGGAGTGGGCAAGACACACTCACTCTACAGATCCACCAGCTAATAGAGCTATGCTGGCGAGAAGGACAAGTCCCACAGGATTTCAAAGATTCAAGCATCATAACACTGTACAAGAACAAGGGCGATCGGAGCGACTGCAACAACTATAGGGGTATCTCACTTCTATGTATTGTTGGAAAAGTATTTGCCAGAATTGTTCTGCGCAGACTTCAAGTCCTAGGAGATCAAGTCTACCCCGAATCACAGTGTGGCTTTCGACAGAACCGGTCTACCATTGATATGATATTCTGATTGCGACAAATGCAAGAAAAATGCCGTTAACAGAATCAACCACTGTTTATTGCCTTCATCGACCTCACAAAGGCATTTGATTTGGTCAGTCGTGAGGGTATGTTCAAGGCACTAAAGAAGATTGGCTGCCCACCAACTCTTCTGTCCATTGTGGAATCGTTCCACACAGGCATGAAGGGTATAATCAAGTTTGATGGTGCAGCTTCTGAAGAATTTGAAATCAAGAGTGGAGTTAAGCAAGGTTGTGTACTAGCTCCCACCCTCTTTGGAATATACTTTTCACTTCTACTGAAATATGCCTTTCGTGATCAGGATGGTGGTATATACATTCACTCACGCTCAGATGGCGGCCTCTACAATGCTCAGAGATTGAAGGCCTAAGACCAAAATTAGGAGGGTACTGATCAGAGAGTTGCTTTTTGCAGATGATGCTGCAGTTACGACCCACTCTGAGGAAGAATTGCAATGTCTACTATCTGCATTCTCCAATGCTTGTTCTGAATTTGGTTTAACAATTAGCAAAAAGAAGACACAGATTATGTCACAAGGTGCACATGGGGTACCATCAATCTTTATTGACGACGCCGAACTAGAGATAGGTAGACCATTTTACATATCTAGGATCAGTGGTAAATAGCAAATTATCCCTAGATCAGGAAATCAACATCCGGATTGGTAAGGCAGCAACAACAATGAACAGGTTAAGAAAAAGAGTCTGGGAGAACAGGAAGCTTACTGCCAAAACAAAAGTCCTTGTCTATCAAGCCTGTGTCCTTAGTACTCTTCTTTATGGCAGTGAAACCTGGACAACTTACTCACACCAAGAGAAACATTTAAACAGCTTTCATATGCGGTGTCTGCGAAGTATTCTTGGTATTAAGTGGCACGACAAAATCACAAATACTGAAGTATTGGAAAGATCAGGTTGTGTGACAGTTTATTCCATGCTCAGTCTTCGTAGACTTAGATGGATAGGACATCTTAGGAGGATGGATGATGGTAGAATACCAAAGGATATCTTTTTTGGTGAATTACAGATGGGTAAGAGATCTCAGGGTCGGCCTCTACTACGATACAAAGATGTGTGTAAGCGGGACATGATTGATACAGGCATTGATAATGCACATTGGGAGCAAGTCGCCGCTGAACGTGTTGCATGGAGGGCAAACATCAGAAATGGAATAAAGACAAAGGAGAAAATTATTGCAGATAAGTCACACACCGAGCGTTTGAGACGTAAGATGGTGCATGATGGTGGAAATGACCATGTGTTCACATGCACCCACTGTGAACGGACATTTACAGCGCAAATTGGCCTTATCAGTCACATTCGCTACCGCCATAGGTAAAAGTTATTATGCCTTTTTAAAGCACAAACTATCGTCTGTCAAGACGGCAAGGTGCCAATGAGTGAGTTTAGACAAGAAAAAGGTGTAGTCGAGGGACATAGCAATGTCAGATACGTTTCACCAACAGAGATGTTTGTCTCCATGTCAGCCAGAGCATGCACCACTCACCCGTGAGTACTACAGCCATAGGTTAAGGGTTGTCAAACTGCTCACTGCACAGGGTATGTTGAAGACACTCTCCTCGGCTTCCCAATAGCAAATTGGAAAAACAGACCTCACAAAGATTCGGTAAGTAAAGGGACTCTTTTCATCGCATTGAGGTGTGTTGGCTATAAAGTGCTATCCCAATATATTTATAGACCAATGAGCACCGAATAAACTATGTTCGGGACGTCGTAGTGGTGACCTGCATGGAACCTCGTGACCAAAAATAGGATTGTGTTAGACCAGTGGTTCTCAACCTATTTTGGCCCGTGCCCCCCTTCATCATATTTTCAGAACGTCATTCGGTTAGTAATCGTTTCTTGTATTAACGCCATCTTGAAATAATGTTCATCCCCCCCCCCCCCCCCCGGACGTGTACACCCACCCTTTCGTATTTCCTACCTAAAAATTCCCCCTCCCGCCCCTACACAGTATGCGTAATAATGGAAGCACATGCTAAAACAAGTCTAGACGTCCACATAAAACATGATTTGTGGGTCTACTTTCTTTATAAAATGCATTTTAGAAGAGTGAGACGTAAGAACCGTAAAGTATGAAGGGATAAACAAGATCAAGTAATCGGTTCTTGTATTAACGCGATCTTGAAATAATGTTCATTCCTCCCTGGGACCCCCAAAATTTCCCCCCCCCCCCTTTTGGTAGCGGGGGGGGGGGAGAATTCCCCACCGGTTTAGAACCACTGTGTTAGATATTAATCACATTACTGATAGCACGCTCAGTGGTCAAGGCGTTACGAATGCAATTTACGTTCAAAAAACAGCTGCGGGAAATTTGGAAGCAGACAGCTTTGCGTTGGTTTCCCATACAAAGATATGAGTGACAGTGGTTCAGAAAGCAATGGCAAAATACTGAACGTAAACTTGCCAAGACATCACGAACTGCCAAACAATGCTTGTGTTGCTTGCGACGTCCTGTAAAGGATATGAAACTACTGAGGGAAACAGAGGAATAGGCCGACCACGTAATCGTTGGACAGAGGGGATAGCAGAGTCCATGGGAATATCGATATATGAAGCCCATACTCGGGCACTCTCACGATGTTTGTACTTCACCTGGACACCGCAAGGTACAAGAGGAACATGATGAGATGAGATGAGATTAGATGAGATGACTACTGATAATATTGTAAATGTAATAATATACAGCTAACATTGGCGATGTCTTCAATGTCCGTCCTAATGTAAAGCCACCTTCCTTTATTGCTGCTGACAGGTCCGAAAGGTGGACAAGATAGTAACGTGACGTTTCCGGAGATGGACCCGCCCGGTACACCTTCAGGTTTGTCTATGTGTGTGTTTCCTATTGTTATGTTATTTTAGGTAACATTGTTATTCTCATTGCTTTTTCTAGTACAGATAACATGTGTTGACTCCGTTCAAATATCCATTAAGTGGCTTGTTATATTGGAATCTTTATATTTTATCTTTTCCGCGTCTCTGTGGCGAAGAGGCTACAACGCAATTCGTAATCCTGCATACAGCTTTCGAAACAAAGTTGCGGACCATTTGGAAGCTGATCGTCTTGCGTTGATTTCCATACAATGATATGAATGCCGGTCGCTCAGAAAAGCAATGGCAAACTACTGAACGTAAACTTGCCCAGGAATCACAAACAGCCTCACACACAAATAAAACTGCTAGCGTTGTGTAAAGGATACGCCGTGTAAAGGATATGCAACTAACTTTTTTTTCCGGCATCTGACTTTAGAAGTCATGTCGTAGAAATATATTAGTTAATTGCGCATGCATAAAAATGAGAATAGATGCTAAATAAATATTTCACGCACCAGAAAACACTAATATTAGCGCACCGTCTGCGCGTAATAAAGACACGTCACAGGTGTGCTCAACTGACAACACAGGGTAAGCAGCTTCACTTTAGGCACTTCAGGCACGACACACAACATAGACACCACGTTTGAAGTCCCGGGCTTACACATGGAATAATAGACAGCATACACGCCTCAGCGATACATTACTTACACCGAGGGAATCTCCGTGGCGAAGTGGTCAAGTCGTTTGACTCGGGCTCCGAAGGTTGTGGGTTCGATTCCGGGCCGCGTCCTTCGGTTCACGAGTTAAATTTTTCGGAGACTCCTGTGGGTCGTCGCTAGAGCTGCGGAGTTCGTCATTTGTGCGACGCTTTCCGCGCTGCGGAAAGAGACCGAGCCATATGGGATAACACCAGGTGCAATGAAGTCGACCCTGTCGACTTTTAAGCGACTTTTTTAAAGTGATTACTTACACCGGACACGCCGTGTTAGTTTGAAACGCAGCGTCTACGAGTAGAGAACAAGAGGAAAGGTTTTGAGGAAACGCCAGTTGAACATTTACAAGCAATTTGCACAAATGGCCAGCTGTAGGATGGTGACAAACAGGCCCCAGAGCGAAATAAGCTACTAAGGGAGGTCTGGCCTGCTGCTGGGATATCGTACTATGCCTGTGGCGATGCAGCACTGCGAATAATAAGCCTTCTTCGTTGAAGTCTGACTGCTAAAGAAACGGCTTTGTTGAGTTTATTTTAAAGGCCACCATGTCTGTGTCTTTTATTGCGCGCCTGTGAGCCCAACAGCTGGTTTATTGAAGTGGTTGCTTCAGATTCATTATCTACCTAGACAACAACATGCTTTTTGGTTAGCGATCTTCAATCCAATTGAGACGGGTCGAGTTTTCACAGAAGAAGGAGTGAGGACGAGAAGCATCCATCATAGGAAAAGATCAGTCATCAGACTTCAATTTCCAGTTCAAGATCTCCTTCCATCAAGATACATATATTCAACATTCACCATCATGGGGTGAGCGGCATGCGATAGAGACTGAGCCATCATCTATATAGCTAATTATTCTCCCACCGCCACGCCGCTCCTTGACACTTGGGTATAAAATCTTTCTTTGTAAAGACCACTACTTCTGTTTTATTGTTAACAGGTTAAGTCCAGTATTTTTACTTTCTGTGTAGGTCAAGTGTACTCCAAGTTGTTGGTTCCGTCAACCGCGGACAACATGACCATACGCATATTGACAGGTATAGACATCTTGTCTCACGGATACCCAGCAGACGAGTTCTTCCGCATCAAGTACAACAGTGCTGGGAAAGGGTACTATGTTTCCATGATCAAAGCCATTGATCGCGATGTGGGTATTGATATTATCGTCACCACAATTCCTGCTGCTGCTGCTGCTGCTGTTGTTGTTGTTGTTGTTGTTGTTGTTGTTATTGTTGTTGTTGTTGTTGTTCTTCTTCTTCTTCTTCTTCTTTTTCTTTCCAATTCTCTCAACTGTTCCCATAGAAGTGATCTCGAGTCAGTAGAGATAGAATGTGTTTGGTTAGAGGTGAAGCCAGCCAGCCAGCAACCGTTTCTCATTGGATACCTATATTGGAATCCGTGTGCTGGGTACAGTTGGTATGACTATTTCAGTACAATGATGGATAGAGTGTTTACGGCAGGTAGAGAAGTCATGATATTAGGTGACTTTAACATAGATATTACTAAATCCAACCAGACATTGGACGATATCATTCTATCTTACGATTTCAAACAACTAATAAACCGTCCCACAAGGGTTACAGACACCTCCTCAACTATAATTTATCATATATATGTTACTTGTCCAGTTAATATTATCAAATGTTCTGTTCCTGTTAGTGCAGTTATTGACCATTACCCAGTATGTTGTACATGGTCGAAAATTAGGTTCAAAACTCCTAAAAATAAACATTTAATCATCAAATTTAGAAATCGAAAAGCTCTCAACCCAAGTTATTTTTAGACGACTTAAAAAATGCAGCCCTTGGACATGTTTACCAACTTCCTGATCTGGATGATGCACAAGCTTATTGGACAAAGATAGTTTACAGTGTTTTTGTTAAACATGTGTCAGTCAAAGAAGTTCGAGTGAAGAATCAACATAAACCCCCATGGGTCATTAGCGAAGTTCTCGAAATCATGAGAGAACGAGATACAGAGCACAAAATTAAAGATTTTATCAATTACCGCAGACTAAGAAAAAAAGTTAAATATGAAATCCGTAGGATAAAGAAAGATCATTTCAAAAATTTGATTGTAGATAAATCAAATAACACAAATGTATGTGTCAACAACTCAACTGACAGGCACTATCGGATACTTCTCCCACACCAAACAAGTAAACTTGCAAGTCGTGTGCGAGGAAAATAACTGGTACATTTTATTGCCGTTGGCTCGCTACAAGCAGGTAACAGTCGCTAGTAAACACACAACATAAAGCCACAGAAATTATCTATCACTAGTTGCTAATGCCTATGCTAACTCTCTATCTATTTAGTTAAACACAAAACCCCTATCGCTACTCTAACGAGGTGCACACTACAAGTCCTGTCCTCCCGTCCGACGTCCTTTCATCCCGTGGTCACACACCACGCGGATCGACCTTGACCTTGGTGCGTGTTGCCTCACATGGCACGCTGATCGCAGACGTGGTATGTTGAGTGGATACTCAACTTCTCCGTGGCTACCACGAGGCGTGATGCTATCGTGATTAGAGTGCTAACTCTCTGAACAACGCCTGCGTGTCTCATGAGGGAATGGATAACCATCTCCCATTACCTCATCTCCCCTGCCCTTACCTCGGGCACCGTATCACCTCCTGGCTTCTTCAAGCTTGACTGCTCTTCCTGGCGGAGGGGATGCGGTCGAGTCTTTGACACACACCCACCCCTCTTGTGTTGCGTCATCAACTTTCACTCATTGGTTGTGACGCAAGAGGTTTCTAAAAAAAATTTAATGTCTCTAATTTTTTTTGTCAAAGACTCTAGATAACCTGGCTTTGGGCACTCTAATAGACTTCTCCTGACTATTATCACAGTGTAGCAAAACTTTACTTGGTTACTGGCAATCGCCACAAACTTGACTGGTTGGCGTGAGCCCTCTTCTCACATGCTATATTATATTTATTAGAGGTATGTCTGAACCGGACCGTTGTCTTAAAAGACCTGCCCTCACATAGTAAATTAACTTACTACCCATACAAAGTTGACTTTTTTAGGGTCAGCACATGAATTGCTTCATGTCCCCCATATAATATTTAACAACCATTATACAAGAGTGTGTGCGACAGGCTTTACCTACTTCGCTTCCGCGTGTAAAGTCCTATTTCACTGTTAAGTTAGTTTTTCGTTGTCTATTATGTCCCCTGACCAGAAGTTATCTCCATTTGATCTAGAAAAAATGTATGTAATTTATCTGTTTGTTTTTCTGGTTGTTTGTGTGTTTGGATATAATTTATCTACTAATCTAACTTCTAATCTATGTTTCTACCTCCTATGTGTATGTATGTTAGTTTTTTAAGTGTCATAATTTGGTTAAATGTGGCCACAAACAGGTGTATAACACTAATTCGTGACTACATTCCCTTGTTATGAAACCCAAAATACCCTAATCTAAGTTCTAAACTATCTTACAGACACACATTCACACTAACACATTCTCAATAACGAAAACCAACACTAAAACATTAAAAGTCGCGCCAGGCAGCAGAAGAATTTGCTGACTGATCTCACTCTCTCCCGTCTATTTTCCATTCGCTTTCACTTTCACACTTCTGTCACACTTATTTCATCCTTAATTCTGTCACACATCTTTTATCCTTCCACATTCATCCTTCCGATTATTTAAAAACCTTGGAGTGACACTGTACAGGTTTGGCTCAGTTTGAGATAGTTGAGCCCAATGACTGCGAAAATCGCTGCACGAATCATGTATTTACACTATATTTACCTGGACGAGAAAGGGTTGATGGTGTATCCCCTTGGTCTCATCATCCATTATGTTATACTAACTACAACTCTAAATCCTAACATAATAATATTAATTCTATAAATATGTATTTAATGTGTTAACTAAATTTTGTCATGTTAATTATATGATATGTTTATATTAATCGTTATGTTTGTCTAATCTAAGGGATGTAATCTAACTATTTAAATGTAATTAATGTGACGTGAGTTATGTACCTTAATTACATGGATGATGTGAACACAAATTATGTAATTTTCTAACACTCTACTAATTAATGTTTCTAAATGCACAAAGGTATTATATGAGTGATATTCTTAATCTAAATGGTGTAAATGATGTATGTTCACTTATCTAATCTTTTTCTCCTATTCTGATGTAAAATGATGATATTACTAAATGGTAATATTTGATAGGTGGTATGGTTTCATTAAGATGGACTGAACTGAACCGAAATGAAGCTAAGTGAAATATAACAACCTAAATGGTACTATTCCTATCAAACTTTTAATTTAGCTTGTAATTAACTGTTTTTACGTCTAAATTAATATTCTAATTTAATTCTAATGGGTTAATTACTGTACTAACTACACTATTAAAATAAATGAGAACTAGTATATTTCCTAACCTACATCTAATTTATCACTATCTTAAAATCTTATATTACATATCACAATAAGTTTATATACATGGTATTCAGCTACCTCAGGTTAGTTGTTGCCTTCATGTTTGTGCGTTGGTTTTGTAGGCATACTCTATATACACACTTGGCCTGGGTATCTGAAATACATTGCACAGTCACACTCGTGTCCTATCGGTAGTGCATCTGTAGAGTTCGCTGGTGTCGCAGATCAGTATCTTCGTGTCTGTAATTATGTATTGTTCTGACACTGTTTTCTGTGCTTAACACAAATGATACACCGGAATGGAGCTTAGTGGGTAATGAGCTGTCCCAGTTCACACGGTGATATCTACGTTTTTGGAGCACATTTCTTAACTTGATGTCTCCGGACACATGATAGTTCACTGTTCTTGGTACATGATTAAGCACATAATGTCGATGTATATGTAACATATTTCACATAGAATATTATTATGTACTCATGTAATAACTATCAATCTACACTTCTATGTGGGATTTCAGGTATTTCTACCACAGATGGTAAAATTAGTGACCACCTGTATATCCGGTCATTTTGATGCACACCACTCTGTATGACCGTGATCGGGGAGTTGTCGGTCTGGACAATGCAGTGAACATCTGTCAGAACTCGGTGGAGCTTTCTCACCGCATAGATGACGCTTAGGGTTGCAACTGTGATATGGAATCTCTGGACTCAGCAGGTGTGGTCTTACGGCTCACGTAGCAACTCGGGTGGAAGATGCCCTCAAAAAATTGGCCTAGTACTGCTGGCATCTGTCCTAGAATAATAAACGAGCCTAGGATTAGGCGAGCGGAGGATTGGAATATTACAAACAAGGATTTTCATTTTTGACAATGCAGAAATTAATAATGCATCTTTGACATTTCATTTTACAAATGCTTTTAAAACATTGGAATATAGAATTATAATTTCTGAGTAATTTACTAATCCCAAAAGGCTTCTGACCTGTTTCTTTCTGTTAGACATGGTCAGATTCATAATTTTGGTACTAATTTTCAGGTCAGTCTTTAGTTGACATTGAGAAATGACATGACCCAAAAATGAATTTCTGTTAGGCCTAATTTGACTTTGCTCGGTTTGACAGTGAGACCGAAGAGTCGCACTCTGTCACAGACATGTCTTCGTTTCAGTCAGTGTGTTGTCCAGTCATCCGTATGGAAACATATATCATGCGTATCCTGTAAGCTCACTAAATGTATGCATCTTGTCGGATTTGCCAGTCTCGCTAACTAGTGTAGTTGCGTTGTGTATGTCTGTTGTCTGATTATTAGGTGTGGATGCACTATGTTCGTCTGTCTCTACTTATGTGTCTTGTTGTGAAAAATAAAGTTTTAATAAGTTGACATGGAATATCTCTAAGTGTCTGTTTATCGATATTCCATAGTCAACATTGGAAATGTCACGTAACACCTTGAATGGTCCTTGCCATTTTGCCTGTCTGGACGTAACCGACGCATGTTTTGATCTGGTTTACCATCGATTGTTCAAGCACCTTTGTTTGTGTATTGGTAAATTTGACCCTCCCTCTTACAGGTCTAGAAGTCAGAGTAGAAGGTAGTACTTCAGCTGTAGGATGTCTACCCTTAAACTTATGTACTAATTGTTTACAGACATTACAAGAAAATATATTACGACAAAATAATTTAACCTCATTCCAAAACTCTGGCCAATGAACATGAGTCTGGAATCTAGGCCTGGTTTTGTCTTTTGCCAGGTGAACAGCAAGTGGTGACTCATGTGCCGGTTTTTGCACAGTTGAGCGGTGTTGTACAGGTTTCACCGTTTGCTGATTCTCATGGTTCTCAGATGTAAAACATCTAGTAAGAAAGCTATTATTAGGTTTAAGGAACCATGAATCATTTTTGGTCACTTTAGATCTTTCTTTCATTAATTTTAAATATGGAGACACACTAGGATCAGCTTTCTGCTGTTCTATAAATTTCTGTCTGTTGGTATCATCTGTGCCAGTTGGAGAATGCACCATTAGTCTCCCATCTTGTCGTGTGTCTTGATGTTTTACAGTGTCTGCTCTAGTAGTTGCATTAGCTGCATTTAATTTCTCCCATGCAACTATTTCATCATTAGTACAGTGTTTCAGTTGGGGTAAGGAACCCAAAATTAAATCAGTACAAGGGTTGTCAAGTATTGCACAAGTAAAGGTACCCGAAAGGAAAGGAGTGTTAATCCGAGCTTTTGCCAAAGGGTAAATTTCAATGTTACCCGAAAAGGTTCGGCATTTGACAGAGTCGCCTGTATAATCACCTGGACTCACTAGATCCTTTCTAAGACCAATAATGGTACTGCCGCTGTCCAGCAAACATTGGCATGGTTTGTCGTTGACCATAGCATTGTGGAACACTAACTTGCCTCTGGAGGCTATTGCTGCATTTACACTCTCAGTTGAGCATGGTACGGTATGTCCACATTCCAATTTTCCGTCCGCATGAAATTGGTAGCATTGGTCACAATTGTCAAAGCTTAACACATCGTTCACACAACAGACATCTTCAGACTCCTTGAAAGGTAATACATTTTCAACTTCACACTCATCCTCACTACCACTATCTGAAGAGGTATCAATCAATATAGCATTGTTAGCTTACATACGTTGGCGGCCAAGGCACTTATTTTAATAATGGCCATAGCTGGAACAAAAAAACATTTGATTGCACGCCTGTATGCCGCTCTTTTACTTTGTTGCTTCTTGATAACATTTTCAAGGTGCGCCGGGTAGTTTGGCGATTTGTCACACATAGAATAAGTGTCATGCAAAAGTTGACAGTAAATACATTTTGACACTTTCCTATCTTTGATGTCGTGTTTCTGAAAGGGTTGTCTGTTATTCTGATAGTTTTTTGGTTGGTCTTTCACAAAAGAAACTATTTCAGAGTCATTTGAAGTCTTAAAAATATCTCTGTTGGAAGAAAAATATGCTGAGCCTTTTTTCTCAAACTGCTCGATGTTCTCAATGTCTGACTGCTGCAAAAATTTAGCAAAAGGAGAAGGTATAGTGGATATAACCTTATCCATAGCTATTAAGTTTTTTAATCTATCAAAGTCTTTACTTATGTTAGCTGCTTTAAGCCACCTATTTAGAACACTTTGAACATTTGAGACGTAATCAATAAACGTTTCACTAGGTTTAGGTTTTAAATTTGAGAACTGAACCTGATACCCAGGGGCATCAAGTAAAAAGTGCTGCATAATCCTATCATGGATGTATTGATAGTTAGATCTGAGCTCAGTTGGTATAGATTCTATCACTTTAAGGGGCTCACCACTCAGATTCTTCATATAAATCGTAGCCCACATCTCTAATGGCACTTGGTGATATTTAAATTGATACTCTACATTCTCAGTCCAGGCTGATATGGAGTCTTCTTTACAATATGGTTTGATAATATTTTTGTATTTATTGAACTTATTTTCCTCTTGTTGACTTCTTAATTTAGTGGCAGAGCTTTCTGCGTGTGAGTCTACATCCATGCCTTTCATCTTTAATTGTGTCTCTGATTCTACTTGAATTTGTTTTTCCTTAACTCTTGCCGTTTCATCTATCTCTTTTTGCTTTAGATCTAATTCCTTTTGTTTTAATTCTTTCTCTTGATCTAGTTGCTTTTGCTTTAATTCTAGTTCTTTCTGTTTAATTTCCTTATCATGTTCTAACTGTTGTTGTTTAATTTGTTTGTCATCTTCTAGCTGCTTTTGTTTTGTTATCTCAGCTAGTTCTGCAATCTCCTTTTGATGTTGTCTATCTCGTTCTTCTTTTTCCTTTTGTTGTTGTCTATCTCGTTCTTCTTTTTCCTTTTTTTTGTTGTCTATCTCGTTCTTCTTTTTCCTTTTGTTGTTGTCTATCTCGTGCACGTTCGTCTCTCTCAGCATCCTTTATTTCTTTAAATCTCTTATCAGCGTATTCTTCTGGCTCTTTACCTGTATATTGTAAATCTTTACCTGCTTTTATGAAGTCAGCTAAAGTAGCCATGCTGTTTAGTAATTAGCTAGCGTTGACTTCCAATGATTTGATTTATTCAAATATTTATCTATGATGTTCTATATTTGTTCCTCGTTGAGGACTATGAATTGTATTTTCAGTTTTATGCTGAACAAAATTTCTATGTTGGAAAATCAGAGCACAAAAATATGCTAGTGTATCACAAGCTGAAAAAGAGATGCACTATTAATCACATTGCATGCCAAAAATATAGGTATACTCAACTTAATGTTCCCGAGAATCCGGGAACGGAACTCCGTTGACACAGATCACCTTATTTGGTACTTTGGGGTGGAGGCACGTTTCGTAATCAGGACACTTTATTTGGCACACCGGTATATGTACTCAGCTGATGTTCGCCCTCTGATATGCAGGGCAGCAGTATTTACTACTACTGCACGATATGATTTACCCGACAACTAAGGACAATGACTTTGACAATGACAGACTCACGAACAACTAGAATATGTAATAATTAAATTTAATGTCAATGTCCTGTCTTCGTTCTAACAGTATTTGCCTTTTGTTACTAATCTAGTTAATTTCTGTAAGTGTTGTGCAGCCAAGTCTCATCTGCTTGGCCAAAAATAGTTCCATCGTGACGGTAAACAAAGAGAAAGTAGGACCAAAACTATGAATAATTGTTTTTAACTAAATAAAAATGACATCATAATGTTTAAATAAATAAATATATTCATTTAATAACTCAAATAAACAAATAATAAATAATATAAAGCACAGATTCAGGCGATCAGCCGCTTGGCGATTTTGTAAACACTCGATTGCTGTATGCAAATGACCCTAGGACGACTGTTTGTCAATCATTCTACGTCAGAGGCGCAGCGCTATTTTTAGTTTTCAAAAATCGATATTGTCGGCTGGCTGTGTATCGCTCCGCCATGAATCATGTTTGGTGCTTATTCATAAATAAATTGGTAAATACATAAATAAATATGAGAAAATAAGAATATTACTACTTACAGCTTTGAAGAATACATGATTTCACTAAATAAACATTTCATAAGCACAATTAAACAATCTATTTCGTCACGATAGGCACATTTTCTAGCCCGCAAATTGTTCTCGTCTGCACAGATTACCGTCACTGACATAAATTAGATCCTAGTCCAGAGCCGTGGCTGCGTGGATTAGCTTGAACTTTCGTTCAAGCACCACTTCTGACACCACAATTATCCTTGCCTGTCAACAACTCAACTGACAGGCACTATCGGATACTTCTCCCACACCAAACAAGTAAACTTGCAAGTCGTGTGCGAGGAAAATAACTGGTACATTTTATTGCCGTTGGCTCGCTACAAGCAGGTAACAGTCGCTAGTAAACACACAACATAAAGCCACAGAAATTATCTATCACTAGTTGCTAATGCCTATGCTAACTCTCTATCTATTTAGTTAAACACAAAACCCCTATCGCTACTCTAACGAGGTGCACACTACAAGTCCTGTCCTCCCGTCTGACGTCCTTTCATCCCGTGGTCACACACCACGCGGATCGACCTTGACCTTGGTGCGTGTTGCCTCACATGGCACGCTGATCGCAGACGTGGTATATTGAGTGGATACTCAACTTCTCCGTGGCTACCACGAGGCGTGATGCTATCGTGATTAGAGTGCTAACTCTCTGAACAACGCCTGCGTGTCTCATGAGGGAATGGATAACCATCTCCCATTACCTCATCTCCCCTGCCCTTACCTCGGGCACCGTATCACCTCCTGGCTTCTTCAAGCTTGACTGCTCTTCCTGGCGGAGGGGATGCGGTCGAGTCTTTGACAGTATGGAAGGCTATTCACTCGCTAACCAACAAGAAACATTCTTCAGTCAGCAATACCGATAACATGCGAGGATTTCAGTTGCTTCTTTCAATCAAAAATAGAGAATCTAAAGTCCTCAATACCAGACTCAGCTTGTAATTTAAGCTCACTGTCATCATTCTGTGAAGAGAAATGCTATAGAAATATTCCCCCTGAGATTCCCTTGATGTCTGTTGCAGACGTATATAAATATCTCTCAAATCTCAAAGCAACAAATTCAGAAGGCCTAGATGGTATCAGTAATAGAATTCTTTGTTGTGCAGCACCAATTATTAGTGAGTCCTTGACGTTCATATATAACCAGTGCCTGTCCAAAAACTACTTTCCATCTGCCTTTAAAAATGCTAAAGTTTATCCTCTACTTAAAAATGGCTCATCTGATAATAGCGTATTGGGTAATTATAGACCTATTTCCTTACTATCGTCGCTATCAAAGCCATTAGAAAAACACATACATAAAATAACATTACACCATTTAATTAACAACGATCTAATAATTGACAGTCAATCTGGGTTTCGACCTAAATGCCCTAACAAATATGACCGGTAACTGGTATCTTTTTTTTTTAACAATGGTAACAATTGTGGAGCGGTATTTGTAGACTTTAAACAGGCCTTTGATATGATAGATCATGATATTTTAATTAGAAAATTCAAACAAATGAAGACTAGCACCAGTATGGTGAACTTAATTACGTCATTTCTATCCGACAGACAACAAGTAGTGTCCTTCAATAACTGTCTATCAAGACCCACACAACTTAATATTGGTGTGCCTCAGGGCTCAATACTAGGTCCGCTGCTTTTTGCAGTTTATATTAATGATCTTCCTTTATATCTCAATACTTCGTGTGACCTATTTACAGACGACTGCACTATATACACTAATCAAGAGAACCATAGTGACTTAGAGAGCTCTTTACAAAACGAACTTCATAACCTTAGTAGATGGAGCAATGAAAACCGCATGATAATTAACATCGACAAAATCAAACCCATGCTAATAACGACCAGACAAAAACTACAGGCCCTAGCCATAACTGGGGCACCGCTCGATCTCCACGTGGACACGTTACCTATAGTTAATGTAAATGAACACAAAACATTAGGTCTTTTAATTGACAGACATCTAAACTGGAGCTCTCATGTTCCCGTACTCACCAAGAGAATAGCACAAAAAGTTTACCAACTTATTAAAATTCAGTACCTTCTTGGATGAAAGCACACGAAAAAATATTCTATGCATCCTATATCCAATCACCTCTCGACTATTGTTCTACAGTCTGGGATGGTTGCCCTAAATCTAATATGAAAAGACTGTGGTCGCTTCAAACCCCTGCTATACGTCTAGTTTCTGGCATACAGCCAGTTGAAAGTAATAACTTATATA
>JACEFZ010017463.1:0-5000 GCA_014155875.1 Cepaea nemoralis | reverse complement strand
GGGGTGTGAGTAGGGAATGTGTATTTGGGTGGGTGAATGGGTGTGCGGGAGATGTGTGTGGGTTGGGGGATGGGTGTGTGATGGGTGTGGGGGATGGGTGTGGGGATTGGGTGTGGGGTGTGTCTGTGAATGGGATATGTCTGTGTGGGGTGGGAGTGTGAGAGTTTGCATGGGGTAAATGTGAGTGGGTGGAGGATGTATGTGTGGGTGGTGATGATGTTTGCAGGTGGGGTGTGTGCATGGGTGGGGAGATGTGTGTGTGTGTGTGGGTGAGAGATGTGTGGTCGGGGATGTGTATGGGAATACATGTGGGGGATGTGTATGTGAGGGGAATGTGTTTATGGGTGGGGTGGGGTGTGAGAGGGGAGATGTGTGAGGGGTGGGGGAGGTGTGGGATATGCGGGTGGATGAAGGATGTATGTTAGGATGGGGGATGTGTGTTTGGCTGGGTGTGTGTGGGTGGGAGGGTAGATGAGAGATGCATATGTTGATGGGTGGGTGGGTGATGTGTGGGTGTGAGTGGTTGATGGATGAGTACGTGAGTGGGTGGATGTGTGTGAGAGATGAGTGTATGGGTGGGGGATGTGTGTGAGCGGCGGATGTGTGTGGGTGGGGTATATGTGGGTGGGTGTGCGTGGGAGGGAGGTGTGTGTTTTTGGATGGGGAATGTGTTGGTGGGTGGGGATGTGTGTATGGATGTGGGTGTGTGTGGGAGGTGGGATGTGTAGTTAAGGGATGTGTGATTGTGGATTGGAGATTGGAGGGGGGGGGGTGGTTGGCTAGTGGGTGAGTGGGTAATGTGTAGGAGGGTGAGTGTGTGTAGGTTGGAGTGGATGAGGGATGTGTGTATGGGTGCGGAATGTATGGGTGGGGGAGACTGTGTAGATGGGGATGTGTGTAAGTGGGGGATGTGTGGGTGGGTGCGGGTTTTGTGTGTGGGTACTTGCGGGATATGTGAGTTGGCGGGAATATGTGTGTGTGGGTGTTGGATGTGTGGTTGGGGGATGTGTGTTAGGCTGAGTGGTTGGGGTGTGTAGGTGGGTGGTGGAGTATATGTGAGTGGGTGAGTGTTGGTAGGTTATGGGATGGGTGGAGGATGTGTGCGTGTGGGTGGAGAGATATGTGAAGGTAGGGTGACGTGTGGATGGGTGATGGATGGGTGGAAGCATGCATGTGTGCCTGGGTTTGTGTGTGCGTGGGTGGGGGATTGTGTGGAGGGATGTGTTGTGGATGGGAGATGTGTGTGTGGGTGGGGAGATGGTGTATGTGGGGGTGTGTGTGGAATGTGTGGGTTGGGGGATGGGTGGATGGGTGGGGGCATGTATGTGCCTGTGAATATTGTGTGGTTGGGTGGTGGATGTGCGTGTGGTGGACACGCGGATGGATAGAGGCTGGCTGGGCGGTTGGGTGGGGGATTTGTCTCATGACATGGTAACATGCATTGTTTATGTTTACAACATTCATTTGACAATGTTTGTTTTTCCTATGTGAATGCACTATGCACTGATGAACGAAAGATCAGTGATTGGAAGGGCCGAATGTAAGACGGGCCTGCGTGCCCAATTTGTTACCTTTTAAAAATAAAGTTTGTTCTTTCGTTCTTTCGTTCGTTCTCCTTCTTCTTTTTCTTGTTGTTGTTGTTGTTGTTGTTCTTCTTCTTCTTCTTCTTCTTCTTCTTCTTCTTCTTCTTCTTCTTCTTCTTCTTCTTCTTCTTCTTCTTCTTCTTGCTGAATGGCGTTGATGATCATGTCTGTCCACAACCTTCTGTCTCTTGTACTGCCAATCTTCTTACAGTCCATGCATCATGTCTGCCCACAGCCTTCTATCTCCTGTGCTGCGAATCATTTCTGATACTGACGTTCCCCCATTGCCATAATGTGAATAATAATAGCAACATTTATTTCACTCTTCTTAATTAAACTATAAAATAATGTTTCATTGTTTTCGTTTTCGTTACCAGGGCTTATCGCCGGATGTTGATGATGATGTAAACAATCTGCAGTACCTCATGTCATGCACTTGGAGCAATGCTACCAATGCTTCGGTTAGTAAACAAACAAAGAAATAAGGTCATTAATATTTATTTTGTTTACAAACAGACAATTATATACCAATGTGTATTGTACAAATTGTGATTATGTGCTCTCTGGCTCACATATCTCTGGCTCACATATCTCTGGCTCACACATCTCTGGCTCACATATCTCTGGCTCACATACCTCTGGCTCACATATCTCTGGCTCACATATCTCTGGCTCACATATCTCTGGCTCACATATCTCTGGCTCACATATCTCTGGCTCACATATCTCTGGCTCACATATCTCTGGCTCACACATCTCTGGCTCATCTCTTAACGGTTGTTCGTACATGAAAAAGACTATGAATGGTCGAGGGGAAGTTAATAAGTAAGTCACAAATGGCTGTAGAAAAATAACTAAATATGATAACAACTTGAAACCAGTTTATTTTTATACATACATTGTGCCTTTATTTCCCAACATAATTTATTCCAACATTGATGCACTTATCCCATCGTTTTATCAGTCCCCCAAACCGGCTGCATATAACTGCGTGCTTTGTTTTCTAAACCACGTTTTCACTTCACATTCAACTTCGGCGTCATTCGCGAAATGTCTCCCACCAAGGTGAGTTTTAAGCTGACCAAAAAATGTGGAAATCGCTTGGGGCTAAGTCGGGGCTGTAAAGTGGATGTTCCAGAACTTCCCACCTTAGTTGGTTAATTTTCTCCTGAGTTAATCGAGCCGTATGTGGTCTTACATTATCATGAAGAAGCATCACTCCTCTAGTCAGCAGTTCTGGACGTTTTCTTCGAACTGCATCATGAAGCATCGATAGAACTCCACAGTACGATTCAGAATTCACATAGCCACCTTTCTTCTTGAAATTGGTTAACAGCACTCCATGACAATTCCAGAACACTGTCAGCAAAATTTTCCCTGCTGATGGCATAACCTTGAATTTTTGGACGCAAGGCGAAGAAGGATGTTTCCATTGCACTGAAGCACGCTTTGGCTCGGGCTGGTAGTGATGCACCCATGATTCGTACCCAGCAACAATCCTGTTCAGCATGTCTTCTCCTTCATCTTCGTATCGACAGAGATTATGCAATACAGGCCACATCGGTTCATTTTGTGTTCCTGCTTCAATTGTTTGGGTACCCACCGTGAGCATACTTTCTTAAATTTCAATCGATCATGCATTATGCTGTATGCTGAACCATGTGAGCACCCTGATGCAGATGCTACAGAGTCTATCGCTACTCGCCTGTCACCTCTAATTATCTCCTCCACCCGCTGCACGGATGCTTCTGTTGCAATCTCAACGTGACGACCAGATCGGATTTCATCAACAATTTTAGAGCGTCCTTGAGAAACTTTTCTACCCAGCCATGACCGCTTTACGGGAAAAACATTTGTCAGCATAAACAGGAAGCATGTCCTTATGAATGTCCTTTGCAGTCAGTCCTTTTGCCCACAAAAAACGCACAACAGCACGTTGCTCTTAGGTTGTACACTCCGTAAGTACAGTCGCCATTTTGTTTATGCGCTGCGCATGCGCATGAGACACCTAGCGCCACCTGACGAACGGGAATATAAAGTTAGATGTTGCTGTCACCTAATGACACCTGTAGAAAACACCAACTGCATTTACTTGCCATCCCACAGAACTGAGTGACTTACTTATTGATTCGCCTTCTAACATAGATTGAAAGGTTTACGAACATAACTGACCACTGAATATATTAAACTGGGTATGCTAGAGGACACAACTGATAACAGAACATTATAAACTGGGTAGTTTATCAGAAACAACTGACAAAAATGTATTATAAATCGGGTATTTTAGAGGACACACTTGACAAGAGAATATTATAAACTGGGTATGTTAGCGGACACAATTGACGAGAGATTATTATAAAATGGGTATTTCAGCGGACACAATTGACAATAGAATATTGTAAGGGTATAAGCGTATAGACAAGTCGAATCTTTACTGTAAACAGCATCAAGTGCCATAGCATTTAGTGTGATTCATTCTCGAATCTTTATTGTAAACAGCATCATTTGGCACAATGCCTGATCCATACAAGCTTGACTATTATGAAGCTAGACTATAGAAGTAGAGACAGGAGGACGGACAGATCGACACAACACACATAACGACAGACAGGCAAACAGGATTATGGATAGCAGACACAGTCAGACAGAAATACAAATAGCTAGCTAGCCACATCAAATTCGCATTGACCACAGCTATGTCCATCTTCTGACTTGAGGACGTAGACTTATAGACTTCACTCTGATCAGCAATGATCTTTCCCTGACTCTATCTAGCAGATATACAGACAAAGAAGGTGAAAGGAGGATACACAGAGAGACAGTCAAAGTGCTTGCTTGCTTGTGTTCGTTGGCTTGAGCTCCAACTTGAAGTCCTGTATGTCGGATGAAGGCATCCTGTTGTCCAACATCAGTGTGATGTCATACAGGACCTGAGTTTTGCGTGAGTATCCGTTGTCCCATGTCTGGCTTATTGGGGTGCAGACTGGTGGTTCCTCGCCGTACAGGCAGACACTCTCCAACTTCGGAGGAATCGGCGATCCTACTGACTTTAGCCAGGACCCCGAAGGGATCTGTTGCCCAGGACGCTCGACAAGGACGCGTCAGTAGGTCTTGGCCAATATATAACCCGGCCCTGGTGCCTTGGAAACACCTCACACCCCCCACCCACAAACACTGCCCTCACCTGTTTCCCCAACAAAACACACTCGCCACCCACAAACACCCCCACCAACCCACACACACATCCTAACCCACACATCCTCTCCCCACCCACACCTCCAACCACCCATCCAAAAGCCACATCTCCATCGACCACATATTCCCTACCCACGCACACATATCCCCCACCAACCCACACATCGCTCATCCACTCACACATCCCCAAACCACCCGCATCCCACCACCACCCCCCCGACA
>JACEFZ010017462.1:67500-92320 GCA_014155875.1 Cepaea nemoralis | reverse complement strand
CCCCTTTCCCTAGGTACCCCACCCCTTACCACCGAATGATACTACACTATATCCATTACAATCAGCGATCTTTAGCTTTCAAGGTTTCATTTGTAACACGTGTTATGTTAGTGAATAAGCTACTATGAACATCTACATAGCACTAATAACCACCCTTATCAACTAATTTCACTAACCCATACCCACTACTATCCCCACCGCCCCTTTTATTCGTTCTAATGGACACCGCCAATGTGCTAACAGTTCAAAATACTTTAACATACCACTCACCCCCGTTTTTACAACCCGTTACTTAATGACTTTGCCATATGCACCCCCTCCACGTCTGTTATGAACCGACCACCGTCACACCCGCCGGAGATTTTCCCACACTTGCCGACGTATAACTCCCCGGTACTACGTTCCAGAATTTTCCACTATGCCGCTACTTATTTAATATGCATTGTATTGTTTATACATGATTTAATAAAAATTTATTATATACCTGATAGTTTTTAAGCCCGAACCGCCTAGTCTCACCCCACGCGCCAACCCCCTCGCCGCCACCCCGCACCCCGTTGTTAATTATTTTTATTTTTATTTATTTTATTTTATTTTTTAATAATTAATTAAAATTTTTATACACCCACTCAATAGTTATCTGCCCTTAGTAACATAAAATCTTAGAATTATCGCCCTTAGATATGACCTAGATACCACCCCGTACCCCACCCAACTACATGACCGAGGGGGAGTGAAAATCAACCGAGGTCAAGGTCAAATGGTGGAGGCTCCACCAAATAAGAACCGAATCCCACATTGTATACTACTCACACGGAGGACACCCAGAACCCTTCACCATAAAATCCGGAGTATGACAAGGTTGTGTCCTGTCCACCTTCTTGTTCATAACCTATATAGACAGCATATGTAAAGAAACCAGACAAACAGAGACATAACAACACCGCACGGAGAACAGAACACAGAAGAAGAACCAAATTACACTTGTAAAGAATTTCTATTTGCCGACGATCAAAAGCAGAAGCAGAATAACAAATCCACATAAATAGTCTAAACGAAGTGTAAGGAACATAACATGAATATTAGCATCAGTAAAATATAGGTAATGACAATAACCCAATAATAATAAAAAAAAAAAAAAAAAAAAAAAAAAATAACAACAACAACAACAACAACAACAACAACAACAACAACAACAACAACAACAACAACAACAACAACAACAACAACAACAACAACCCATATTCATTTAAAAGAACACCCCCGGAAACAAACGACGAGCTTCAAGTTCTTAGGAAGTATAATATCACTAAATGTCAAATCAGAAGATGAGATCTCTTTCTGACATTCAATGGTAGAGACGTATTGCGTTGCCAACAAAACTTTATATATATATATATAAAGGTCTCCATTCGTCTCTCTGGTTGACCTTCTCTTGCCTGTCGTTGATTCCAAGCGCTTGTAGGTCTGTATATATATTATCTCTCCACTAATATATATATATATATATATATATATATATATATATATATATATATATATATATATATATATATATATATATATATATATATATATATATATATATATATATATATATATATATATATATGCATAGTCTTGCTTGCTTTTCATGTTATTCCACAGAAAAATGTAATCTATCAGTCTATAATTTTTCTATTGATTAGTTTCTGATTCTGTCTTTGTAATGGCCATGTTTACGCGCATGCGTCCGTCCTGTCTGCTCCAGGTGTTCTGTGGTTGTCCAGCAACCAATCACTACGCGCCACGTTTGTCCGGCTCTTTCCGTCAGTTTCTGGCACCGTCTGGCCACTTCATGTCCCTCGATCTTTTTAAGTGTGCTATGTCCGGCCGATTTTCTATCAGGACTCGCTTCGATTAGACATGTACTCTGTTCTCTCTCTCTCCCCCTCTCTCTTTCTCTCTCTCTCCCACTCTCTCCCTCTCACTCACTCACTCACTCACTCATCACACTCACTCACCCACCCACCCACACACCCACCCACTCACTCACTCACTCACTTACTTACTCACTCACTCACTCACTCACTCACTCATCACTCACTCATCACACTCACCCACCAACCCACCCACTCACTCACTCACTCACTCACTTACACATTCACTCACTCACTCACTCATTCACTCACTCATTCACTAACTCACTCACTCACCCACTCAATCACTCACTCACTCATCACACTCACTCACCCACCAACCCATCCACTCACTCACTCACTCACTCACTCATTCACTCACTCACTCACTCACTCGCTCGCTCATTCACTCACTCACTCACTCACTCACACATTTACTAACTCACTCACTCACTCAGTATAGGGAATGCTAGCATCAAGGAGGAGTGGTTACACAGTCATCTGATTCCCTTGCCGAAGCCTGGCAAAGACCACACCAAAATTTAGGGATATCGAGTTATAACCATGCAGAATACAATAGGCAAGCTGCTGGAGAAGTTAATTGCCAGGAAAATATCAAGCCAGCTAGAGAGGCAAGGTGTTTTCCCACCTACCCTGGGTGGGTATTGTCCACAAAGAGAAACCTGGACGAACGCAGTAGTTTTTGCCCATGATGTCTATGAAGGTTTCCACTCAGGCACTGAAACCGTTGCTGCAGCGATTGATCTTGAGGACGGGTACAACAGAGTACCATTGGATTTTTTAATGCTTCAGCATCTTGAACTCAAAATAAGTCCATCCTCCTTAATTGGATCGCTGCAGCCCTCTTCCAACGGAATGTAGTTTTTAGATGTGGCAGTTGGACTTCGGAACCAACAACAATATATCCTGGCCTACCACAGGTATCACCATTATCTCCGGTACTGTTCAACGCCTACACAGTGAGAATCACCAGTGAGCAAATCACTGGACCTGTAGGACATTGTCATATGCCGACGATGTTTTAGTGTATTTACAGGGTAAGAATAGTGATCAGGTTGCTGTGGAACTACAATCCGAACTCAATCGCATAAGAACTTGGTGTGTTGAAGTTGGGGCAATGGTCAACCCAACAAAGGCAACAGTGACTTGGTTCTCGTTGAATAATCATATTGTCAACACTCCCACACCAATTGTAAAGCTGTGTTCAGAGACGGTGGAAAGAAAGCAGGCAATGCATTACCTGGGGATACGGTTTGATCGAAGCCTTGCTTATAATGTGCACATAGACCAGGTGATAACAAAGGCCAAGCGGGGTTTGGCAGCGATGCGGGTGATGGCGGCAGCAAACTGTGAGCAGCGCCATCTATGTCTTCTGTACGAGGGGCTGGTCATGTCTGTTTTGGAGTATGCAATGGCAATCCTGACTCTCAGCCATAAGCAGATAGAAAGGATGGAAAGGATACAGAATGAAGCTATGCGCATTATTCTTGGATGTACAAGAGATACAGCATGCAGGGCGATGCGCTACCTTCTTGATTTTCCAACCATTGAAGACAGAATACAAGTTTGCAGAGCACGCGCCTACCTCAGAGTTAACGCAAACACACAACATCCACTGCATAATGAAATTAGGAAGGAGAAGGGCAGCAGGTTAAAAAGAGGACGGACGTCGATGGGTCAAGCCGAAGACATCCTTCAACAGGTGTATTCACTTAAGGACCTAGAACCTGGCGAGAAGTGGGTACAAGTGCCAACGGATTTCTGCACATCCTTTTCAGTTTGTATCCAACTAGATGGAAAATGCAGACAAGAAAATCCGGCTGCTGTGGAGTCTGAAGTACAAGCGTTGATATTCGAGAATTCGCTAGACGGTGATGCTGTCATCTACACAGATGGGTTGGTCGTCCGACATGTGAGAAGCTCATGGGCCTTTATGGCTCGGGCCGGAGGGAGAATTGTGAAGGAGGACTCTGGTGCAATTGCTAAGACCACAAGTAGCCTGACTGTGGAATTCATGGCAGTAAGTAAAGCAATAACATGGCTCGAGACACAGACATTCACTAAGGCAGGTTTCCTTAGCGACTCAATGAGCATGCTCAAGAGGATAGAGATGGGGTGGATCCGAAGAGAATGGTTGCTGTCTCTAGAGCGGTCTCGGCTGGCAAAGATTAGTTTCAACTTCGTACCAGGGCTTACGGGAGTACAAGGAAATGAGCGGGCTGACAAGCTCGCAGGTAAGGCTACAGTGAAGGGCGGATGCGCCATGGACCAGGCTGACATTCTGAATGCTCTACGAGAAGTAAGACTTTTGCGAGAACCAAGTGATGACTGTGAATCTATAACCATGGCCAGACTGCGAGAACAGCAAATTAAAAGAGGGGTGGCCAAACAAGAACACTACGCAGGAAGCCAAAGAAGATTGATAAACCGACACAGAACTGGTGTCATTAGCCGCTACATACTGCGGGATTTGTTGAGGAGGGGATCCGATCTTATGCACTGAATGGTTCGATGTGCAATGAGGATGATCTGTCGACTCACTCACTCACTCACTCACTCACTCACTCACTCACTCACTCACTCACTCACTCACTCACTCACACACCCACCCACCCACCCACCCACCCATCCACCCAACCACTCACTCACTCTCTCTTTCTCTCACTCACTCTCTCTGATATATTTGTTACTTTTTCAGAACACACACACGCGTTCCCACAGGCACACATGTAAGCACGCATGCACCCACACCCATTCACCCACGCACACATTTTCACACACTCACACTCTCACATTCCCTCACACACTCTCACACTCTCACACACTCTCTCACACTCTCATACTCTCACACTCTGACACCCACACACTCACACTTACACCCTCTCTCACCCCACCCTCCGCACCTACACACACACTTTAAAGTTTTCAGTTGAAGCACCCTCCAATAATAAATCAGTAAAGCAGTGGTCAACGCACTCACCAAACCTCCCACTCACTCACTCACTCACTCACTCACTCACTCACTCACTCACTCACGCACTCACCCACCCACTCACTCACTCACTCACTCATTCACCCACCCACTCACTCACTCACTCACTCACCCACTCACTCACTCACTCACTCACTCACTCACTCACTCACTCTCTAAGACATTTGTTCCTTACTTTTTCAGAATACACGCACGCACGCACGCACCCACGCACGCATGAAACCCACACACCCACACACCCCACACACACTCTCACACACTAACATTCTCTCACACACTCTCACACTCTTACACTCTCACATACACTCACACTCTTACACCCACATACTCACACTCTCACCCCACCCTCCCCCTCCACATACACAAATGCACACACGCACACACAATTTAAGGTTTTCATTTGAACCCCCTCCTTTAATGAATTCGGAAATCAATGGCCAACGCACGCACTAAACCTCCCACTTACAGGAACACAATGGCGACCATAGGTGTGAGAACCAGAACAATTAGAAAGTCTGACGGCGTAGTCTTTAGTGAACAGTCACTGCGGCAGAATGCATTCATGCTGGAATATTGTTGCACATCAGTGTCCGCTTTCTCCGGGGCCACAATAGGAATCATGGGGGATGACGGGAAAATGGGGGTTTCTATTTTACTTCATCATTGCACTGATACTGTCTTTTCTTCTGTTAGCTAAGGCAGGAGCTCAGTGAAATTCCTATTTCATAACGAGGAAGGTGGTCTTCGAGAATGACTTTTTACATATGTTCTGTTCTGGACGTTGCTCTGTGGAATGGTCCACGTGTATTAGAAGATGGATTATTCCAAGATTCTTGTGACGAGCAACCTGTGTTGGGAATGTGGGCAAGAGAAAGTTTAACAGTGTCCTGGCCAGCTACTTTCTAATGAGTGTGTGAATTGACAGTTCATCAACAAAGGTCGCTGGAGCGACGGAGTTCGTGCTTTGTGCTGCGCTTTCGGCAGGCCACCTTCCAGGAGGATACCTAGCCGTAGGGGATGCTTGTTTGCTTTGTGTTCGCTGGCTGTGAACTTCAGCGCGAAGTCCTGTATGTCGGATGAAGACATTCTGTTGTCCAACATCAGTGTGAAGACCTGAGGTTTGGGTGAGTATCCGTTGTCCCATGTCTGGCTTATTGGTGTGCAGACTGGTGGTACCTCGCCGTGCAGGCAGATACTCTCCGACTTCGGAAGAATCCTCCATAGGGGATAAAACCCGGTGCAATGAAGTCGTTTCTCTTGCGTTTATGTTTTTATTTTTCCTTTAAGGGGCTGCATGGTCTCGAGGTATGGTGTCCGCCTCGAGTGCTGGAGGTCCCGGGTTCAAGCCCCGATGAGGACCGGGATTCTTTTCTAGTGGACTTCTAGTAATAAAATTTCCCCTGGTCTCTGGGTAGTGAGATCGGACGCCCGTGTGTATTGTTGCGCACGTAAAAAATCCCTTGTCAGTTGGAAATCGAAAAAGAGTAGCCTAACGGCGCTGCCCGGGGAAAATTTCGAGTTAAAAATCTAACTATAGTATTTCAGGATCCTCGCCGATGCTACGGAGTTCGTGCACTGAGCTGAGTTTCTCCAGACTCAAGTTTGAGTTAGGAAGAGAACGGAGCACTTATGGGTTACACCCGTGTGCCCTGATGTTGATCCATCGACTAAACTAAACTAAACTAAACTGCTTTTACTTTACAATTGTGAAACCACAGACCACTATCTCTTCAAATGTCCTGTACTTTCAAACAGCAGGGGAAAGCTACTACAACTGTCTCCAGCACTTACAAACTCATGCTGTTGGTCTCTGGAACAGCTGCACCTACGTCATATTGGGGCTGAGGTCTGCGTGGCTAAGAGGTTCAGCCGTCTGTCTCATGCACATAAGCTTGTGTGTTCGTTTTTAAAACTCGCCATTCTATTCACGAGTGCAATGTTTAGTTCCTAGAGTCCTGGGGTTCATTGGTTGAGTTACGGAGTTTGTGCTCTGTGCTACGCTTTCGGTAGCCGGTTAGCTGCTGTGCCGAGAAAGACAGATTGTGGTGCAATAAAACCGGAGCAGTGAATTCGAACCTCTTGCCCTTTGACCCCCGTTTTAAGAAAGCCATTGGACTGTCAAGATGAACCATCTAAGTAGCATTGGGATCATTCATTCATTCATTCATTCATTCATTCATTCATTCATGCATTCATTCATTCATTCATTCAGTAGCATGTCCTTTGCAGAACCTCGCTCCCATAACAACTTTCCGGAAAACCTCAGCTTTGGGATCATCATCACCAAAACAACCATTGATCCATTGCTCACCTTTCATTCTGAGTTTTGTCACGAACCGTCATCACAATACTCAAGACATTCCCATACGTGCTCCGTCGGCATCTTCAACAACCAGCGAAGAGTTCCAATAGTTATGGTATCAGTAGCAGTCTGATTTTGTGTCCTCATGGCTTTTTCCTCGGAGTTTTGAGTGCCTGTTATTCTCACATCCTATAAGATTCATGTAGCACATAAGGGAATGTCTGAGTGCAGTGATGTCGGTTCTTAGCTCAACTCAATTCAACTCAATTCAACTCAACTCAACTCAACTCAACTCAACTCAACTCAACTCAAGATTCATATTCAATGAAAACAATAATAATTTTATCGATGCAAGTAAAACATCATCACTATTATCATCACGCAGCAAGATACTCCCATAACAACCCTCATTGCATTTTCATCAGAGAGTTCCTAATATCTTTAATCCTCATCCATGTCGGTGGACTCCTTCTTCTTCTTCTTCTTCTTCTTCTTCTTCTTCTTCTTCTTCTTCTTCTTCTTCTTCTTCTTCTTCTTCTTCTTCTTCTTCTTCTTCTTCTTCTTCTTCTTCTTCTTCTTCTTCTCCTCCTCTTCCTCCTCCTCCTCCTCCTCTTCTTCTTCTTCTTCTTCTTCTTCTTCTTCTTCTTCTTCTTCTTCTTCTTCTTCTTCTTCTTCTTCTTCTTCTTCTTCTTCTTCTTCTTCTTCTTCTTCTTCTTCTTCTTCTTGCCTCCCGTTACTGTTCTATCTGTATGGAAAAACAATACACGAATAAATGAACGGACGACTAAATATTATTAATTTTGGACGACTAAATAATAATAAATGTACTCATTATAATGCATGGGAATAAGTCTGATTGGAATATTCGGCAGGACAGGATAAATGATTAGTATACATATAGTCTAGACGTGTAGTCTAGACGTCTATTGTATACGGAGGCAATGTTCTGTTTTCCATTCTTTGTGTAGTTGAATGCGTGATGTAGTGTATGGGGTTGTGCCAATGTGGAGTTGTAGAGTGTTGTAAGAATTTCAGCTGGCAAGAGGAAAGATAGACAGACAGACAAGACGAACAGACAGACAGACAGACAGACAGACAGACAGACAGACGGACGGACGGACGGACGGACAGACAGACAGACAGACAGACAGACAGACAGACAGACAGACAGACAGACGGACCGACAGACAGACAGACAGACAGACAGACAGACAGACAGACAGACAGACAGGCGGACGGACGGACGGACAGACGGACAGACAGACAGAAGGGTGGGCAATAAGACAGACAAGACTAACACGCAGACAGACAGATAACACGAAATGGCAGACCAGATGTACAAGACAGATATGAAGATAAGACGGATGAATAGACTGAAAGAGAGAGACAAGAAAAACGGGCAGGAAGACATGCGAAGGGAGAGAGAGGGAGTGAGAAAAAAGCGAAAGAAACATAGAGAGAGATAGCCATCCTGGCGGGCAAGTAGGAAGACAGACAGACAGACAGACAGACAGACAGACAGAACGAACAAACGAACAAACGAAGGAACTTTATTTTCAAAGGGTAACAAATTGGGCACGCAGGCCCGTCTTACATTAGGCCCTTCTAATCACTCCTCTTTCGTTCATCAGTGCATAGTGCATTCACATAGGAAAAAAAACATTGTCAAATGAATGTTGTAAACATAAACAATGCATGTTACCATGTTATGAGACAAATCCCTCACCCACCCACCCACCTATCCCCTATCCATCCGCATGCCTCCCACACACACATCCACCACTCAACCACACACATACCGACAGGCACATACATTCCGCCATCCATCCACCCATCCCTCAACACACACATCCAACCCCCCTCCCCCTCACACACACCATCTCCCCATCCACACACACCTCACACCCATCACACATCCCTCCACACACATCCCCCACCCACCCACACACAAATCCAGGCACACGTGCATGCATCCACCCATTCATTACCCACCCACACATCCCCCACCTTCACACATCTCCACAAACACACGCACACATCCTCCACCCATATCATAACCTACCAACACTCACCCACCCACATATCCTCCACTATCCACCCAAACACCACAACCACTGAGCCAAACACACATCCCCCAACCACATATCCAACACCCACACACACATATTCCCGCCAACTCACATATCCCGCATCTACCCACACACAAATCCCGCACCCACCCAAACATCCCCAGTAACACACATCTCCCACCCACACAACTTCTCCCACCCACACAACTTCTCCCACCCACACAACCGCTCCCACCCACACATCCCGCACCCACACACACACATCCCCCACCCACCCCAACCTATACACACTTACCCTCCCACACATCCTCCACCCACTCACTCGCCAAGCACGCCTTTCACCCCGATCTCCAATCCACAATCATACATCCCTTAACTACACATCTTACCACCCATAAACTCACCCATACACACATCCCCACCCACCAACACATTCCTCATCCAAAAACACACACCTCCCATCCACACACACTCCACCACCCACATATACCCCACTACACACATCCGCAGCTCACACACATCATCTCACCCACACACACATCCCCCACCCATATACTCATCTCTCACACACATCCACCCATTCAAGTACTAATCCATCAACCACTCACACCCACACATCATCCACCCACCCATCAACATATGCATCTCTCATCTACCCTCTCACTCACACCCAAACCACCCAGCCAAACACACATCCCCCATCTTCACATACATCCTTCATCCACCCGCATATCCCACACCTCCCCCACCCCTCGCACATCTCCCCTCCCACACAACACCCTACCCATAAACACATTCCTCCCACACACACATCCCCCATATGCATTCCCCATACACATCCCTGCCCACACATCTCTCACCCACACACACATATCTCCCCACCCACCCACACAACCCCCACCTACAAACATCCTCACCACCCACACATACATCCTCCATCCACTCACATTTACCCCATCCACACTCACACTCCCCCACCCACACAGACATATTCTATTCACAAACACACCCAACCCCCACACCCCTCCCCCAACCCACACACATCTCCCACAGACAGACAGACAGACAGACAGAGAGACAGACAGAGAGACAGACAGAGAGACAGTCAGACAGACAGACAGACAGACAGACAGACAGACCAAGGAAGTCAGAAATTAATAAAAACGCAAATTCAGACGAAAAAACCATATGATCAGTTAATCCCCATTTCACGGTCAGATATCATCAGTACATATCCTAGGAAAAAAGTATTCCAACGACAATGATCACATCGATGGAGATTACGCTAATTTGAACATGCGCATCTGCAGGAAAATGGCGACAGTTGCGGAAAGACAACTCTTGCATCATGGCACTGACGAAAGGCCTAACCCGGATGTTTCTCATTACTGAACTAGACTAAGCTCCCCTGCGCTATTTTTAGCACTAGGATTATGAAAATTATACGAACGGGAACAAAACAACAGACATAAACAGTGCTTTTCTCGAACATCTAGCGTAAATAAATGGAGATATAAATATGTTCTACGCTGGGGTACAATCGATTGATCTATTTACAACTCAGGATGCGTGATCCATTGAAATTACCTAATATCCATTCATCATAGGAATGACATTAAAAAAAAAGGAAAAAGACGTTGAGCTGGTTTTTGTTTTTCATTCATTCTCTTTTAACTTGAACTCGACACACGGGCTACTACAAGTCAGTACACTTGACTGATATGTTGTTTTACCAATATCCTTCGACAGGAGACAATCTTTCTTCGAATTCTGAGGTACTTGTAATTTATGTCCCCGAAGTCAAGGACGGTCAATATTTCAGCCTTAACTGACCAGCGCGTGGAACAAACCCCCTACGCTGTGGTCAGCACAGACATTTCAATCGAGTGTAACGTCTCAGCCACGCCGACCTGCAAGATGTTTTCGCATTATTCCACCGGCAGCTTTTAATTTAGTTTGGACAATTTTGTTATGGTTTGACAAAAAACCAGTGATAACATCACAGAAGAGGTCAGCGAGGGTTAACTTGCTCGCGAATTAACATGACGTGCGCAGACACGCTTATCTGCTGGACTCACGTGTCGATCTCTCGTTCATAGAGCAATGGCAGACTTTTTTGTTGTTGTTCGCATATCCTTTACAGGACATCGCTGTCAACATCAGCATCTTTCAGCTGATTGTTAATCTCTTGGCAAGATTACGCTCAGTAGTTTGCCATTGCTTTCTGAGCGGCCGACTCACATACCCCGTAAGTTACCGACGCGGTGAGAACTACTACCGATTCTCGCACACGTCACGTTACTCACGAGAGTATACGGGATTACGGAGAAAGACGTTAAACTCCTAGGCCAGGGAGTCCGGCAATGGCAGACTGTTTAACGTAATATTGCATAGAAAATCAATCTGAAGTTGATTGCCAAGTCATTCAAAGGATATGTAGCATTTTAACATATCCGAGAAAGCAAAAAGAAACAACTGAGACCACTAAAGTCATGAGAAGTAATCAGTCAGTCAGTCAGTCAATCAGTCAGTCAGTCATGTAGATAGGTAGATAGGTAGGTAGGTAGGTAGGTAGTCAGTCAGTCAGGCAGTCAGTCAGTCAGTTAGTCATTCAGTCAGTCAGTCAGTCAGTTAGTTAGTCAGTCCGTCAGTCAGTCAGTCAGTTAGTTAGTTAGTCAGTCAGTCAGTCAGTTAGTTAGTTAATTAGTTAGTTAGTTAGTTAGTTAGTCAGTCAGCCAGTCAGTCAGCTAGCTAGCTATTCAGTCAGTCAGTCAGTCAATCAATCAGTCAGTCAGTCGGTCAGACAGTCAGTCAGTCAGTCAGTCAGTCAATCAGTCAGTCAGTCAGTCAGTCAGCCAGCCAGCTAGCTAGCTATTCAGTCAGTCAGTCAATCAATCAGTCAGTCAGTCAGTCAATCAGTCAGTCAGTCAGTCAGTCAGTCAGTCAGCTAGCTAGCTATTCAGTCAGTCAGTCAATCAATCAGTCAGTCGGACAGTCAGTCAGTCAGTCAGTCAGTTAGTTAGTCTTTCCTCTTGAGCCCAAAGCGGCGCATAGGGCAGAAGTCCTGACTCTCCATATCCGGCGGTTCGCTGCTACCTGTTGTAGATCTTGGATATTTACTTCGCCGTTAAAGAGCCTTCTTTGATGATGGTTCTAGGCAGGGTCTCTCTTGGTCATTCCCGTTTTCTTGTCCCTAACGGTGTCCATACCATATGAGGGCTTGGTTGGGGAGTCTTGTCTTGTCCATTCTGAGTACATGGCCGATGTAGTTTCAACGGCGGTTTCTTATAAAATTGGATACAATATCTTGCTTACTCCCTTGTCTTAATTGGGTATTGGTTCTAAAATCTGTCCAGTGGAGGTTTAGAATTCTTCTAAGACATTTGTTCTCAAAATTGTCTAATTATTTTTAATCTAAAGCTACCGTTGACTTCCAACTTTTGCATCCATACGTTAGATTGATTGATTGATTGATTGATTTAGGAACCGACATCGCAGCATTCGGGGCATTCCCATAAGAGCTCCGTCCCCATCCTCAGAAGCCAGCGAATCCATACGTTAGAGTAATAGATAAACGCATTCATTTGTTTTCATATCGTTCTTTTAATTTGCTATGAATAGTACTTTAAGACGCATACGACTTAAGGTGGTAAATCCACAATTTATTGCGCAGTCGGCACACTGGGTGGGATGTGGTCACTTTAAGACCGGTGGCTTCCACTTCCCAAGTTATTTAGTGGTACATATTTTAGGTTGGATGCACCTGGGAATCAGGCTGATGTTAAAAAATCCCCGATACGGGTTCGAACCTACGTTCACAGGGCCTGCAGGCGAGCGTCTAGCTCCTACACTACCGTGGCTACCTCACTTCCAATCAATCATCACATTCGGTACAATCATCATCGTGAACATCATCGTTATCATCATCATCATCATCATCACAATCAACACCATCATCATTATCGTCACCTTCATCGTCACCATCATTATCAGTCACAATCGTCATCGTCAACATAATCATCATCATCAACATCGTCATCATCATCGTCAACGCCATCATCATCATCATCATCATCATCATCATCATCATCATCATCATCATCATCATCATCATCATCATCATCATCATCATAATCATCATCATCATCATCCTCAGCATCACCACCGTCATCATAATAACCATCATCGTCGTCACCATCATCATCGTCACCACTATCAACACCACCATCATCAACGTCAACATAATTAACATCACCATCATCATGGTCACCATCATAATCGTCAACATCATCATCCTCAATATTATCATCATCATCATGTTTGTCAATCCAAAGAATGGTGTTAAAGTTGCCGGGCCACGGCAGCCCACAGTGGTCTATTGTCGACCAATCTCTGACGCTCACCGGAAATCGAAGCCATCTTGTTCATGCAGTGCTGTGTCACGTGGGCTTCGGTAGATTAGAGGACACGTGCTTGCCTGCGGTCGTCAAGACTTCGTCTTTTGTTGGCTTGAAATTTGTCTATTATTGCAGTAGTTTCTCTTGTATTTATTAGTTCACTAAGAGGTCCACAAAGTGTATCCTCCCCTGTTGTTTCTATAAGCCAAACAGTTAGCCTAGATATGTCTTATTTTGGGCAGCCTTTGAGTATTTGATCTGCTGTCTGCGGCGCCAACTCAAATGTGCACAAGGCTGATTCCCCTAAGGTCACGAGTTCCAATTCTCATTGCGTGTTACAATCGACGTGGACTGACAGGTTGACCCGGTCCAAAATGGACATCCGGGAACGTCTTTCTTTGGAGGTAAAGACAACAATGGACATCCGGGAACGTCTTTCTTTGGAGGTAAAGACAACAATGGACATCCGGGAACGTCTTTCTTTGGAGGTAAAGACAACAATGGACATCCGGGAACGTCTTTCTTTGGAGGTAAAGACAGCAATGGACATCCGGAAACGTCTTTCTTTGGAGGTAAAGACAACAATGGACATCCGGGAACGTTTTTCTTTGGAGGTAAAGACAACAGGTATGACATTGACCTCATCGTAATGTCGATTGGTCTACAATTATGTAGATCCAGGACCATAAGCCTAACACACTTTCAGGATCGTAAACGAATCCTTTACTTTTTGGTTTTAACCAATCTCTAGCTAAGAAGTTACGATCGTAATCTGTAATCCCTCAATCCGCGTTCGCGACACAGCTGCAGGCGATTTGGCAGCAGACCGTCTTGTGTTGGTTTTTATATAATGGTACGAATGCCTGTTGTTCATAAAGTAACATCAAACTACTGAATGTAAATTTGCCAAGAAATCATAACAAGTATAAATATGCTGGGCTTGACTGCGACGCCATGTAAAGGATATTGAACTGACTTGTGAACTAAACCTGAGTCGTGTGGTTGCTTTCTGGGAGTCCTGTCGTCACTGACACAGGATGATCATTTCCGCTTTTGTGAATAGAAAACCTAGATCTATCTCAGTCATTGCTCTCCCCAACTCCCTCTCTCTCTCTCCTAATCAATCAGTCAGTCAGGCAATCACTTAGTCAATCAGTCAGCCAGTCAATCACCCAGTCAGTAACTCAGGCAGTCAGTCAGTCAATCTATCAGTCCGGGAAGGTTAACCCGGTCAACAAATGCCCGCAGAAGTCGGATGTGTCGGCCTAAGGGCGCAAGAACGCAGCTCTGCTGTAAACAGGCACAACGCAGTCACATCCGGAAGAAAAAAAACTCCGGATGAACGCAGCAGAAGAAGAAGAATCTATCAGTCAGTCAATCACTGAGTTAGTCAGTCAATCAATCCATCTATCAAAATTGTGTTTTGCCAAGTACCTTAAGCGTTCACGTCTTCCCACTGACCAACAAATCCTGAGTGTTATGGGTTAGTTCTATTCACGACATTCCTCACCATCACCGCTTCAGACCAACACGACATTCCTCAACGTGTCAGAACAACACAAGATTCTTCACCATCACCGTATCATACCATCACGACATCCATCACCATATCAGACCATCACGACATTCTTCACCGTATCAGACCAACACGACATTCCTCAACGTATCAGAACAACACGACATTCCTCAACGTATCATACCATCACGACATTCCTCACCATCACCGTATCAGACCATCACGACATTCATCACCATCACCGTATCAGACCATCACGGCATTCATCACCGTATCAGACCATCACAATATTCTTCAACATCACCGTATCAGACCATCACGACATTCTTCACCATCACCATATCAGACCATCACGACATTCTTCACCATCACCGTATCAGACCATCACGACATTCATCACCATCACCGTTTCAGACAATCACGACATTCTTCACCATCACCGTATCAGACCATCACGGCATTCATCACCATCACCGTATCAGACAATCACGACATTCTTCACAGTATCAGACCATCACGACATTCTTCACCATCACCGTATCAGACCATCACGACATTCTTCACCATCAAGGTATCAGACCATCACGACATTCTTCACCATCACCGTATCAGAACATCACGACATTCTTCACCATCACCGTATCAGACCATCAAGACATTCTTCACCATCACCGTATCAGACCATCAAGCATCATCTCTCTCGGTTTACCTTTATCTCTTCTACTTCATATCTTCCCCGTGGTCACTCTACATCTCAAATAAGCCTCTTCTACTTCATATCTTCCCCGTGGTCACTCTACATCTCAAATAAGTCTCTTCTACTTCATATCTTTCCCGTTGTCACTCTACATCTCAAATAAGTCTCTTCTACTTCATATCTTTCGACTTGTCACTCTACATCTCAAATAAGTCTCTTCTACTACATATCTTTCCCGTTGTCACTCTATATCTCAAATAAGTCTCTTCTACTTCATATCTTTCCGGTTGTCATTCTACATCTCAAATAAGTCTCTTCTACTTCATATCTTTGTCGTGATCACTCTACATCTCAAATAAGTCTCTTCTACTTCATATCTTTCCCGTGGTCACTCTACATCTCAAATAAGTCTCTTCTACTTCATATCTTCCCGTGGTCACCTCTACACCTCAAATAAATCTCTCCTACTTCAAATCTTCCCTGTGGTCACTCTACATCTCAAATAAGTCTCTTCTACCTAATATCTTCCCCGTTGTCACTCTACATCTCAAATAAGTCTCTTCTACTTCATATCTTCCCCGTGGTCACCTCTACACCTCAAATAAATCTCTCCTACTTCATATCTTCCCTGTGGTCACTCTACATCTCAAATAAGTCTCTTCTACCTAATATCTTCCCCGTTGTCACTCTACATCTCAAATAAGTATCTCCTACCTCATATATTCATCGTGGTCACTCTACATCTCAAATAAGTCTCTTCTACTTCATATCTTTCCCGTGGTCACTCTACATCTCAAATAAGTCTCTTCTTCTTCATATCTTTCCCGTGCTCACTCTACATCTCAAATAAGTATCTTCTACTTCATATCTTTCCCGTGGTCATTCTACATCTCAAATAAGTCTCTTCTACTTCATATCTTCGTCGTGATCACTCTACATCTCAAATAAGTCTCTTCTACTTCATATCTTTCCCGTGGTCATCCTACATCTCAAATAAGTCTCTTCTACTTCATATCTTCCCTGTGGTCATTCTGCATCTCAAATAAGTCTCTTCTACCTCATATCTTTCCCGTGGTCACTCTACATCTCAAATAAGTCTCTTCTTCTTCATATCTTTCCCGTGCTCACTCTACATCTCAAATAAGTCTCTTCTACTTCATATCATTCCCGTCGTCACTCTACATCTCAAATAAGTCTCTTCTACTTTATATCATTCCCGTCGTCACTCTACATCTCCCATGAGCCTCTTCTACCTCATATCTTTCCCGTGGTCTCTCTATATCTCAAATAAGTCTCTTCTACCTCATATCTTTCCCGTGGTCACTCTACATCTCAAATAAGTCTCTTCTACATCATATCTTTCCCGTGGTCACTCTACATCTCAAATAAGTCTCTTCTACCTCATATCTTTCCCGTGGCCAATCTACATCTCAAATAAGTCTCTTCTACCTCATATCTTTCCCGTGGTCACTCTACATCTCAAATAAGTCTCTTCTACTTCATATCTTCCCTGTGGTCACTCTGCATCTCAAATAAGTCTCTTCTACCTAATATCTTCCCCGTTGTCACTCTACATCTCAAATAAGTCTCTTCTACCTCATATCTTTCCTGTGGTCACTCTACATCTCAAATAAGTCTCTTCTTCTTCATATCTTTCCCGTGCTCAGTCTACATCTCAAATAAGTCTCTTCTACTTCATATCATTCCCGTCGTCACTCTACATCTCAAATAAGTCTCTTCTACTTCATATCATTCCCGTCGTCACTCTACATCTCCCATGAGCCTCTTCTACATCATATCTTTCCCGTGGTCACTCTACATCTCAAATAAGTCTCTTCTACTTCATATCTTCCCTGTGGTCACTCTGCATCTCAAATAAGTCTCTTCTACCTCATATCTTTCCCGTGGTCACTCTACATCTCAAATAAGTCTCTTCTACATCATATCTTTCCCGTGGTCACTCTACATCTCAAATAAATCTCTTCTACCTCATATCTTTCCCGTGGCCACTCTACATCTCAAATAAGTCTCTTCTACCTCATATCTTTCCCGTGGTCACTCTACATCTCAAATAAGTCTCTTCTACCTCATATCTTTCCCGTGGTCACTCTACACTTCACATGAGCCTCTCCCTACTTTAACACACTTTACACTATCTCATTCTTAACTAATTAAGTGTCAAGGGATGATTAATCGTCTTAAGCAACTTCCTCTATCTGCCATGGGCTTATATATAGCCGAAATACCGTCATTGCGAAATGTCGCAATTGAATAATCAATAGAGTAGTTTTCCCTCAGCAACCTCCTTTAATTTGATATATAATACAACATGTCTGTTACCATATTATCGACTTTAAAATCATAACTGTGACACACCACTACTACCCATCTCCCGCCATCTATTTGTTTTATGTCCAAACCAACTTTATATTTGGCATTGAATCTGTTAAAGTTGTATATCATGTTCTCCGTGCAGTAGCCTCCTCTAGACAATCATCGTTAAATATTCTGGCACTCCAAGACATTCACAATACTCGTCTCAGACACCACATCTCAGCGGCCTACCAAGTTGTTATTAATGTGTCCATTCACATTCCGGATGCAGCGCGATACAGGTGAACAAGTTCAGTATAACTATATATTATGTGGAGAGTGTAGGAGGGCACGGAGAGCTTATATGGCATAGCCGTGGTTCAAACAAATCAATACGTCTGGGCAAACACGACCCCAACGAACGGAGGGACGGACGATCGACCCCTGACATTTGTAACCATGTAACAACAAAGCTTGTAGAAGTATATAGCAGGCGCTGTAATGTAATTGCTACAATGAATAACACGCACACACGCACGCACGCGTGCACGAGCACACACACACAAAGTAGACGGTAAGCTTTACCAGATGACAAATAACACAATGGACGTGGCGACTGGACAATCAAGGCGCAATTGTATTTGTTATTTGGTTTATGAATCCTCGCCATGATTGCACTATTCTTTGACTCGTTCGTATTTACAGGACACCTATAGTTGTGTTTAGACTCGCGTCTTTGATTATGCCACATTATATCAGGACTGCACTTTGGAATCGTTAAGTAAATTGACTGGTTACTGTTATGTTCAAAATGTCTCTTCCTTCGCTGTAATACCAAGAGTCACAGAGTGAGATATAAACTTGAAATAAATCTGAATAGTGTTTATCTTCCATTATACTGCAAGGTGTGGACGCGCCTGGCCCTGCAGCCAGCAGGCCACCCAGGAGGGGTGAAAAGTGAAAATTAGTAGCCTGCCGATGACCCGAAGACTACACAAGTCAACCCCCATCTCCACGTGGTGCAGACCGGGAAACCATGACCGCGAGGTCATGGGCTAACGGGGATATGGACTCCCTATGGTCAGATTTTTGTCCTAATCCTGCGACTGGTCTAGCAAGCTTTCAGGGGATCTTCATACTGCTCGTAGAAAAACTAAGAAGTATAAATGGACTGAACCTAATGGATATAGACTCAGAGGGAAGCAGAGGAAGAGGCCGACCACGTAAAAGATGGACGCAGGGAATAACAGAGTCCATGAGAATATCGATACATGAAGCCCATAAGCGGGCACTCTCCCGCTGTTTATACTTCACCTCGACACCGCAAGGTGCAAGAGGAACATGATGAGGTGAGATGAGATTATACCAAAGCAGTTACAATAAACGTACATTCGCTTTTGTAAAACAAATCGATTTCACACTATAATTCATAACTAACTATTAACACAAGCGGCAATATGGGTGTGCCATTGTTACTGCTCGAAACGTGACTCATCCAGCTCGGACAACAGTTACCGTTCGATTGACCCCTGAAGGTGCACGGCGCCTGGCTCATGATTTTCCACGCAGTAATGTGTGATTGCAATGACCCCAAAGTCATAACCAATTACCTGCGCTAACATCTGGGTCATGACACGGTTAAAGCATTCGTCAGCACACAAAACAACAAGCACATACTTCAGTGTAAACACTAGATTACCAATGTCTTGAGTGCGATACGGCCAACGTTCGACGTCTGCTTTGCCGTCTACTAAATGAGGAAACGACTGGCCACCTATTCATTTGTCTCATTTCATCTCATCATGTTCCTCTTGCACCTTGTGGTGTCGAGGTGAAGTATAATTATCGTGAGAGTGCCCGCTTATAGGCTTCATGTATCGAGATTCCCATAGACTCTGTTATTCCCTACGTCCATCGTTTACGTGGTCGGCCTCTTCCTCTGCTTCCCTCTGGTCTGTACTTCATTGCTTGTTGTGGTATACTGTTAGCTGATAACCTACTTGCATGGCCAAACCATTTGACTTGCTGCCTTCTAATAAAATCTAGTGCAGCTATAACCGCAACTTTAGTCCTGATTTCTTTATTTCTGATCTTATCTCTTCTTGATACATTGAGTATTCTTCTCAGGGATCTCATTTCTGTTGTTGTGATTTTTCTTTTCTCTTTTTCTGTCATTGTAGGTGCAAATAATGTGTAAAAAATGTGAGGGTCCTAGCATATTCCAGATCCATTGCAGGCTCCTGCTTCGCGCGGGTTGCGAACGCAATTCGCCATCCCGTTTTCGAAACATAGCTGTGGACGATTTTTAATCAGATTGCCTTACGCCGGTTTTCATACAATGGTATGAGTATGGGTCGTTTAGTCAACAAATATAAACTACTGAACATATACTAGCCAAGTGATAAACAACCAAAAGATGCTGAGAATGACTGCGATGTCCTTTAAAGTATATGCAACAAGCTTTGGGTAGATATAGAAGAATACAGCGTGCTGAAAGATGACAAGGGAGTTACGGCAGCTCCCTATAATGGTTGCAGATAATCAACAACAACAACAACTGATCTCAACGACAGGGGCATGCCGGGAGTATATGTTCTCTATCCTGGTTACCGTGAGGAGGTCTTCCCCCTGCCCTAAAGGTCATGGATTCGTTTCTGAACCCCGTCACTCGATCCGGGAAGTGCATTTATTTCGGGAACTGCTCGGGGTGGTTGTTAGAGTTGCTTTTGGGGAGCTTTCGGCAGGCAGCTGTCGGACGGAGAGAAGTTGCGCTAACTGGGATAAACCCGGTGCAATGAAGTCGATCCTTGTCGTTTTTAACCATTTGGTCTACCGGGGTGGAAGTAACCCATCGCCAGTCTCCTACTGTATGTTATAGTCAGTTATAGGTGTGTGTGTGTGTGTGTGTCTGTGTAAGTGGGTGTTTGTCTGTGTGAGTGGGTGTGTGAGTAAGTGGGTGTATGCCTGTGGGTGTGTGTGTGTGTTGGTGTATGAATGGGTGTGAGTGTGAGATTGGGTGTGTGTGTGAGTGAGTGGGTGTGTGTGTATGTGAATGAGTGGATGGGTGTGTGTCTGTGGGCGTGTGTGTGTGTGTGCGTGTGTGTGTGTGTGTGTGTGTGAGTGAGTCATGAGTATTGGGTGAGCGATGAATGAGTTGTGTGTGTGTGTGTGTGAGTGAATTGGTAGGTGTGTGTCTGTGGGTATGTGGGTGTGTGTGTGTGTGTGGGTGTGCGTCTATGTGAGTGGATGGTGTTTCTGTGGGTATTTGTGTGAGTGGGTGTGAGTATGTATCTGTGTGAATGGGTGTGTGTATGTATGAGTGGATGTGCACGTCTGATATGTGTGTTTCATGATTGCTAAATGTACTTTGTAGGTGTGTGTGTGTGTGTGTGTGTGTGTGTGTTCATGTGTCTATCTGATATGCGTGTTTCATGTTTGCTATATGTAGTTTGTAGGTGTGTGTATGTGTGTGTGTGTGTGTGTGTGTGTGTGAGCTAAATGTACTTTGTAGGTTTTATTAATGTCTCATGAGGAGCGGCTGGCCGAGAAGCTAGAATGTGTTGTTCTCCTTCAGGAGACGCATGTTCGAATCTTCGGTAAGGTGTGGATTTTCTTTTCTTTCGGGGGTAAAATGAAAACCCTAAACGGCACAGTTCGCGGCGACTGCACTCCCAAACGACCATAATTCCTCAGGCACGACACCCTTCCCCACCCCCGCCGCCTGTCCTACACCTAATTGACAGTAATGTTACATGTATGTAAAAATGCGTGTGTGTTAAGGGCATGTTGACAGCATGACTACATGTGGTATTGTCTCCGTTTTTTTGTTTGGGAAGGGGGGGGGGGTGGCGGGGGTGGGGGAGGGGGTGTTTGAAACAATCCTTATGTGTACATGGATAACACCATATATAGACCATCTTCAGTCTTTTCTAACATTAAGCCTTGTTAACTTGTCTACATTTTGTAGTTTTGTTGTTGTTGTTTTTATTTTGTTTCAAGAGGGGAAGTAATCCAACATCTCATGGTACTGAAAGCGGAATTTAAATAACCCTCGACAGGCCCTCGTGTATACACAGTTGTGGTAGATTCTTCCACAAGAAATCAAAGACACTACCAATCATTATACATACAGTCGCAACCTGTTTGAACACTACCTCAGCACAGACTATATTCCCCCATTTAAAAAAAACAAAGATACAACAAAGACAACAATAATGGGAAATTATCTCGAACGACAACTAGCCGAAAAACATTCCTATATGTATGGCACGTTAAGCCTTCCTTGGTTATTTATAATGCCCATGTTAAACATTGCCTCAGTGAGTCATGCATTATTGATTATTTTTCATGCGTTTTCATGCTTATTGTTCTTTTGTTGTCAAAGCTTTGCTTCATAAGAGATGTTGAATGAAAGAATGTATGAGAGGAAATAGAAAAGAAGGGCAGAATGTCAGACGGACCTGCGTGCCGAATTCTAAACCCTATGAAAATAAAGATTTTCGTTCGTTCGTTTGTTCGTTCGCTCGTGTTATCGATAATGATATGGAATAGAAAGAAAAAGCAGCGGCTGCAGCAGGATATAACAATATGAATTTGAAACAAATAGGTATATTAAACTCCTGCGAGAAAAAACGTACTAAACAACAACAAAGTTTCACATACCTTACAAGGAGATCCACGTATCGCGAAATACAGGTGAAAATCCGAAATCAGAAGCACTCAATAAATATATAAAATGAATAATAAAATAAAATAAAATACACACGAACGCGTACAATACGACACACAGACGTTTCGATTCTCAGAATCTTTGTCAATGACTACACATAGCTAACAACGAAATAAGGCAAACAACGAAAAAACACACACACGACCTATCACTGTGCCATGTGGGGCAGAAAAGGCGACTTGGCCAGCTGTGAAGGCGCTCGTTGGCTAGAAGTAAAAGTGGGTTGCCAAGAAGGATTTAAGTAGCCAAAAATATGTGAACAGTCTGCTATGAAAATATAGGGATGTGGGGACAGTTATGTCTAGATATGGGGGGGGGGGGGGGAGCATAGTTATAGATAGTGTAAACAATTGGGGAAGATGCCACAGTTATACTGAAGCGTCCACAACAGTATTGATACCTGCTGCATGGATGCATCCCAGATTGTTGATTAGCTGGCATTCAATTTTAAGTCTGACTGAGCTATTGGAGAAGCAGGATTTTAATGCGGTGACACATGCATCGTCGACTCCATTATGGTTGGAGGAATTAAAATGGTTGGGGACAGATTTATCAGCGCCCTGATTGATGTCTCTGAGGTGTTCTCTAAAACGGTCCGCAAGACGTCTGCCCTTTTGGCCAATGTATTTCATGTCACATCGTTTGCAGATGATAACATAAATCAGATTGCGGGATGTACAAGTGAAAGAATCTTTCAAGGTGAAGGTGCCTCAGGGAAATGCAATCTCTGGTGTCTGAACAACGTATGGGCATGTCAGACAGTTCTTACGATGGCATTCGAATGTGCCCACGGATGAAATAACCGTGGGGAGGCGACTATGCACAAGGTGGTCTCTGAGGCTCTGGTTACGGCGGAAAATTACATTGGGGCCATTGGAGAATACCTCACGAGTGGTTGGATCGGATTCCAAGATGGACCAGTGTCTCAGGAAATGTGCTTGATGGCATAGGCATGTGGATGGAAGGTGAGGATAAGCTTGGGTTCATTGTTCGGAGGTCTCGTATGTTTGGCGAGGAACATTTCCCGCGTGACCTGGGTTATGCGACAGAAAGCTGTGGACAAGACGTCCTCTGGGTAGGATCATCAATCTAATCAACAATCTGGGATGCATCCATCCAGCAGGTATCAATACTGTTGTGGACGCTTCGGTATAACTGTGGCATCTTCCCCAATTGTTTACACTATCTATCACTATGCTGTGTCCCCCCCCCCCCCCCCCCCCCCATATCTAGACATAACTGTCCCCACATCCCGATATTTTCATAGCAGACTGTTCACATATTTTTGGTTACTTAAATCGTTCTTGGCAACCCACTTTTAATTCTAGCCAACGAGCGCCTTCACAGCTGGCCAAGTCGCCTTTTCTGCCCCACATGGCACAGTGATAGATCGTGTGTGTGTTTTTTCGTTGTTTGCCTTATTTCGTTGTTAGCTATGTGTTGTCATTGACAAAGATTCAGAGAATCGAAACGTCTGTGTGTCGTATTGTACGCGTTCGTGTGTATTTTATTTTATTTTATTATTCATTTTATATATTTATTGAGTGCTTCTGATTTCGGATTTTCACCTGTATTTCGCGATTCGTGGATCTCCTTGTAAGGTATGTGAAACTTTGTTGTTGTTTAGTACGTTTTTTCTCGCAGGAGTTTAATATACCTATTTGTTTCAAATTCGATAATGATATAAACACTCGTAACCTCTCCCTGCCGGTCTCCCTGGCCTAGGTGTTTAACTTCTTTCTCCGTAATCCCATCTACTCTCGTGAGTAACGTGACGTGCGCGAGAATTGGTAGCGGTTCTCACCGCCGCGGTAACTTACGGGGTATGTGAGCCGGTCGATCAGAAAGCAATGACAAACTACTGAGCGTAATCTTGCCAAGAAATC
>JACEFZ010017462.1:12500-65000 GCA_014155875.1 Cepaea nemoralis | reverse complement strand
GATTACGTGCAGTAATGAATGAGTGTGATAGATTACGGATTAATTAGGTGTAGTAATGACTGACAGTGTGATAGATTATGGATTGATTACGTGCAGTAATGATTGAGTGTGATAGATTATGGATTTATTACGTGCAGTAAAGACCGAAAGTGTGATAGAATATTGATTAATTGTGTGCAGTAATGATTGACACAGTGATGGATTACTGATTGATTGCACGTGGTAATAACTGACAATGTCTTAAATTATGGATTGATTGGTACAGCAAAGACAGACAGTGTGTTAAATTATGGATTAATTACTTATAATAATGACTGAGAGTGTGTTAAATTATTGATTGATTGCGAGCAGTAATGACTAACCATAATAAGAGAAGAGCACGCCCCACTTAGCTATGCACCAACGTTCGGAGGGAGCGCGCCCCGCGTACCTATGCACCATTGACTTCAGCAGGCATGTAAGTATGGTCATCTTGCTCTAGGCAGCTTCCATCCAAGGCTATATCTACTCACAGGTAGGATTTCTTTCAGAACAATTTTACCAGGGCTGAAGCCTTACGCCTACTGTTTGCAGCTGGAACTTTTTACGCGCAGTTTGTACACAGGGGTCTTCGGATTGTCACTTTTATCTGAGATGAGTGGATATCCGATGATACTATTCAAGTGATCAAGTGAACGTGTGATGTTTTAGACAGAAATGGCTCTTGGGATACCTAGCCTTATGCTGGGATCGAGACTTGTACTTTCTGAGCTTGAGGTGGACGCCGCGACCTCTCAGCCACGCTGTCCAGATTGGACATTAATTGTGTAGACCGGAAACTGGTATATCCGGTCACATTCACCGATTCAAAGCCGAAGGATAATATATCGCAACATGTGATCTCCCATACGTACAGAAGGACGACATATCGTCATACTAGCGTCATTGTGTTATTTATTTTGTTTCGTGGTGTCTTCTACAATTTCAAAGCTCAGTGAACGGAAATTTACATTATAATACTTGTCCATTTGATTGTGTACCATATTTTTTCCAAGCCTGTTTTTTGTTCGGCATTGAATATATGTGATATACGAGTAGATGGACATATTCTTAAACAAGTGAATCGATACAGTTATCTCGGCACAGACATAACATCCGATGGGAGATGCCTTGAAGAGATTAGAACAAGAATTGCCATTGCGAAGGTAGCCTTTAGCAAGATGAAAACATACTGACCAACAAAAAGATATCAATTGAAACGAGAAAAAGAGTGTTGAGATTCTACATAGAACCTATACTTTTGTATGGATGTGAAGCTTGGACAATAAGCAGTCAAGCTGAAAAACAGCCAATGGCTGTGGAAATGTGGTTTCTGAGGAAAATACAAAGAATACCATGGACAGATAGAAAAACCAACGAACAAGTCCTTCAAGAAACAAATGAAGATCGTAAACTGTTTAGAGTCATTAAACGTAGACAGTCAAAATATTTTGGGTATGTTATGAGAAGAAATGAATTGGAGAACTTGGTGACAGCTGGCAAGATCGAAGGGAGGAGACCAAGGGGAAGACCTAGAAGCAAATACCTGGATGGCTTGGCCTGGTGGCATGGTCGAGAAAGGAACACAGAGCTGATACACGACTCTGGTGATCGAGTGATATGGCAGAACATGACCGCCCACGCTTACCGGCATGGCACATGATGGATGGATGGATGGATTGAATAAGTTAAAAACAAATATAGCCACGTGTCTACAATCTGCCTCGTCATCACGTGACATGCCAATAAGCGTGGGCGGGCATGATTCTCTGTCGCGTGAGATCACCACAGTCTAAGGGCAGGTGTCTGCTCGTGTTGCGATTATATCACGTGACCAAGCCACCAAAGTATTTATAGAATCTTCTTGCTCTTTTGCCATCCATTTTGCCATCTGTGACACAGATTTCCTCAAGTCTTTCGTGTGTTCCCAATCTACAACGGTTCTGCCTATGGCATGGCATTTATAAACAAATTAGTTTGTGAAACAAAAAGAACGCAAAACATACTCACACCATATGAAGTGTCGTATGGTATTTTTCAACACGCCACTTAAGGTGGCGTGTAGACGTAATAAATCTATTTTAATATCACTTGTCAAATGTAAGGAATAATACATCTTTAAAACATTCATTTAAGACATTGCAACATTGCAAATGTTTAAAAAGAAACACCTGAGCAACCTGCAAGAGCAATCAAAATGAGTGAAATCAGATAGGACCGCTATTAAAAGAACGCGTCACAGAACAACAGTTAGCCAACACAGAACTGGGGTGATCTGTCGCTACACACCGATTGAGATGCTGAGTAGGGGATCCGAGCAATTATGGACTGAATGGTTCTGTGTGCAATGAGGATATTCTTTCGACTAACTTACTATACATGAAAAGCAGTTACAAAAAATGGTAAATACGCTTGCAACAGAAAGTCAACACCAAGGACTTGGTCTGAATTACAGACAAACAGAAGTAATGGTTATTATTACAAAGAAAAATTATGTCTCCTAGTGAAACACCAAAGTGAAAGGAACCAATCTGAAACAAGTCAATTTAGTATTTTAGCGCTTGATAAAAGTAGACGGGAGATATATTAAGTAGGATAGCGCAAGCAAAGGCAGCATTTCATAACATGAAGACTGAACTATGTGATGTTGCTTTGTAATCAGGGCGAGGACAAGAGTTCTATATATTCTATATTAAGGCAATCCAGATGTATGGGAGCAAGTCCAGGGCAATTAGCAGACAGGTATATAGTCATTACACTCCCTTCTCAAGCAGAGACGACTCGGGTGGCTGGGGATGTATCTAGAATGGAGGATGAACGTATTCCCAAGGATCTTCTATACGAAGAACTAGCCACTGGGAAGAGGCCAACCGGAAGACCCCAAATGCGATATAGGGATGTGTGTAAACAAGATATGAAAACCCTGGGAATAGATCCAGACACGTGGGAAAGAGTTGCAACAGACAGATAATCCTGGAGAAGATATGTAAGAAACGGACTGGTGCTCTTCGAGCGCATTCTATCCAACAAACTGAGGATAGGCGACAGTCACTTACTGCGGGACCTGACTCGTCTTACAGATGCGGAAACTGTGACGGAGATTATAACTCTCGCAGTAGACTTTACAGTCACCAGCGGCACTATCAGGTGCCTCCCCAGCGGCACAATTTTATAGTCCTACAGGACTGACAGAGGTGTACTACTGTATAGTCATGCGGAAGATTCGGAGATGTGGTTTTTGTTTTAGAAGAAGAATAAGAACGCTGTGGAGTGATAAAAAGAGCAATGAAGATATCTTGAAAAAAGTTAACTGAGGTAAGAGAACTGTTTACTCGCACCAGAAGAAGAGTTAACTCAGGTAAGAGAACTGGTTACTGGCGCCAGAAGAAGAGTTAACTCAGGTAAGAGAACTGGTTACTGGCGCCAGAAGAAGAGTTAACTCAATTAAGAGAACTGGTTACTGGCACCAGAAGAAGAGTTAACTCAGGTGAGAGAACTGGTTCCTGGCACCAGAAGTAGAGTTAACTCAGGCGAGAGAACTGGTTACTGACACCAGAAGAAGAGTTAACTCAGGTAAGAGAACTGGTTACTGACACCAGAAGAAGAGTTAACTCAGGTAAGAGAACTGGTTACTAGCACCAGAAGAAGAGTTAACTCAGGTAAGAGAACTGGTTACTGGCATCAGAAGAAGAGTTAACTCAGGTAAGAGAACTGGTTACTGGCACCAGAAGAAGAGTTAACTCAGGTAAGAGAACTGGTTACTGGCACCAGAAGAAGAGTTAACTCAGGTAAGAGAACTGGTTACTGGCACCAGAAGAAGAGTTAACTGAGGTAAGAGAACTGGTTACTGGCACCAGAAGAAGAGTTCACATTCTTTGGCGAATGTCACGAGAAGGTGATATCTGAAGCAAGTCCTCACAACGGGAACGCTAGATGGAGGAGAGGCAGAGGCAGACTGTTACGAAATGATATGCTATAGAATGTAATAAACTATGTATGGTAGTGACAAATGAGAGCAAATGTATTGTGGTATCTGGAACAACACTGAAGATCTCTATCTACTTAAGTAATGCACTTTAGTTTTACTTATTAAGTGCCATGGGCTGATAAATCGTCTTATTCGACCTTTCCGTAATTGCCATGGGCTTATAAATCAAATTATAGCTAAAATATAAACACAGAATAATTTGATATATAATACAACATGTCTTCCACCATATAATTGTTACGTCATAACTGTGACACACCCCTAATTCCCATTTTCCGTCATCCATGTTTGTTTGGTCCAAATCTACATTTTGTTTGGCACTGAATCTGTTTGTAGGGTCAATCACCAGCGGGAAAGGGTGGGATCCTACCTGGGTCTTTCAACAAGGCTTTCGTCCAGCGGAATCCTGAGCCCACGCCTTTCAACAACGAGGGCACTATATCTCAAGCTTCCGTCAAAAACAGCACTACCCCTTAAAGGCTGCTATTGCTTGCTGTTTCGCTGTCTTGCCCCTCCAAGCCCGGTTAGCTAGCCTGTAGCACAGCACGAGGTTTTAGTGTACCACTGTAGTGATGCTGATCCCGTGAGACGTCCAGGCTCCATAGATTCAGTGTATACGATTCCTGTTTGCTGCCTGCAGGTGCGTCCGAGTCAAAGACTCCAGACGGTCCCAGACCATAAACCAATACTTTGAACGTAAGCCTGGGCTATAGTGTCTTGTAACGACAGTTGCAGATCAAGACGTCAAGACATGGGAACAGGGGAAGCCACATCTACTGTATAAGCCCAGGAGTGAGACAGGTGATATCCATCAGCGGCCACAGAGACCAAGACAGGGAACAGGGGAAGCCACATCTCCTGTATATGCCCAGGAGTGAGACAGGTGATATCCATCAGCGGCCACAGAGACCAAGACAGGGAACAGGGGAAGCCACATCTCCTGTATATGCCCAGGAGTGAGACAGGTGATATCCATCAGCAGCCACAGTGACCAAGACAGGGGAACGGGGACTGTGAAGTTATGCATTAAGCCAGTTTGCCAGAAAGGCATTCGTTGATAGTGCGCCTAAATAAAGTAGTGCATATCTTTCAGATATTTCATTTTTCTTTCAGCGTCATTCGTGTGACTTTAGATTTGAATTTGTTTGTTTGATAATGACTGTGGCGAGTAAATGACTGGCGAGTAAATTACTGTGGCATGTTAATGACTGTGGCGAGTTAATGATTGGTACGGCAGTGACTGTTGAGAGTTAATGACTGTGAGAGTTAGTGACTGCGGCGAGTTAATGACTATGGCTGACTGTGGCGAGTTAATGACTCGCGACCTAAGGGTATCCGCAATAAAAGATGAAGTAAGGCACCTCCTGCCCATCGCTGGCCTATGGGACACGCATGGGTAGAGTACCTGGGTAGTCCTTAAAACGGGGAAACTTGAAACTACGTGAGCAAGTGGTGGGCTGAGCTTGTGAGCAGCCGACAGATAGTTGTTAGTAGTGGTCTCTAGTACACGACTGAAGACAGGAGATCTCTTATGGAGACAATGGCTGCGGTCACCATCCAGCATGGTCACTAGCAAGACGTAAAGCAATGGCAAACTACCTTCTGTACAGATGTCTAGAAAACTAACATTGAAATGGATTTCAGCATGGCTGAATGGATAAGAACGCTCTTTCTTAAATTTCCGGTGTGCTGATGGCAAGGTAGCGGGTTCAACCCCCTAAACCGATCCATTGTATTAAAATGACTTGGGGACGTAAATTACAGGTACCTCAAAAGTTGGAGTAGGTTCGCCTGATGGTGGGGGACACTGTAATGCGAAAAGCTAGCTCACACACACAAATCAATTTATAAGGACTAAGCTCGAGTTCAAAAGTAGTGGAAGAAAAACAAAATAACACTCTAATACAGTGGTTCTCAACCGTTGGGGAATTCCCCCACCCCCAGGGGGAATTTTAGGGTTTCCAGGGGGGGGGGGAGGAATTAAGAATATTTCAAGATCGCATTAATGCAAGAACAGGTTACTAGATATTGATTATTTGGTTGCTTCGGGATTTGAAATTTAAATATTGAGCACAACCCACTACTGGCATCGCTGATCGTATTCTGGTATGAACCCAAGGCCTATCCAAGTCAATATGGAAGCACTATACTCTAGTTTCGCTCTCGTTTGAGCTCGTCAGTAGTGCACATTGTTTTTCCATCTAAATTTTACGGTTCTGTACTTCTCGCCCTAATGAAATTTGTTTTATAACGTAAGTAGAACCACAAATTACGTTTTATGTAGATGTCTAGACATGTTCTAGTATGTATTATTAAATTTAGCTTCCATTTTTATGTATACTGTGTAAGGATGTGGGGGGGGGGGAGAGATTTATCCGGAGGAACTTCGAAAAGGGGGGGGGGGTGACGTTCTGAACATATGGTAAAGGGGGGCATAGGCCAGTAAAGGTTAAGAACCACTGCTCTAATACATTATTGACAATCAATGTTTTGGTAGCAAATTCGTGCACAGGACAAGCCGGTGGTAGAATGATTAATGATTAAACAAGTAAAACTCACCCATTTGAATTAATGTCAATGGATGCATGTTTCACAGCACGCATGTGATGTTGGCGTTAGCCTTGTACTGGAGCACGCATGATTCATGTCTGGTGTTAAGAACTGGAGAGGAGAAGAGAGGAGGGGGAGGAGGGAGTAAGGGAAATACAGCGGAGGAGACGGGAGGAGAAGGAGAGAGAAGAGGAGATGAAAAGTTGGATTTTCAGCCAATGAAAATTGAAATCCACGAAGAAGTAAAGAATTGACCAGTCAGATCGAGCTCTGAGAATAGTTTCTTGAGAATGTGGAAATTTCATACTGAAAGAAGAAATTATAGAAGCCGTCAGATTAGCCCCATTGAACAAATCACCGGAACAAGATGAAATACCAAAGGAACTAATTAAAGCAGCAAGAGAAGTAGGAACAGCATGGCTTCATAGACTATTCAACCACGTTTTGGTAGAACAACAGACACCACGAGACTGGGGAAACGCCATAATTATCCCAATTTGAAAAAAAAAAAGCAGAAAAAGAGACTGTCACAACACAGAGGAATTTCATTGTTGAGCCATACTGGGATAATAGTTTGTAAAATTCTTGAGAAAAGATTACGAACTACTTTAGAACCCCAGCTAAGCTAAACACAACTTGGATTTAGGAAAAATATAGGTTGCACAGATGCCATTTTTGCTCTTAGACAACTTATAGAAAAATCAATCGAATTCAATGAAACACTCTACTTAGCCTTTGTCGACCAAGAAAAGGCATTTAATAGAGTAGATTGAAACAGGCTGTGGGAAATCCTTAAACAATATTGAGTGAGTACACATCTAACAAACCTTTGCAGAAGTTTATACAACAACAGTGAATGCATAGTGAGAGTAACTGGAGGACACTCAGAACCCTTCACCATAAGATCTGGAGTATGACAAGGTTGTGTCCTGTCCCCTCTCTTGTTCATAACATATATAGACAACATATGTAAAGAAACCAGCCAAACAGAGACCACAAGAACACCGCATGACAAGAACACAGAAGAAGAACCATCTGTATATCTAACCTTTAGAGAACTCCTGTTTGCGGACGACCAAGCACTAATATCAAAATCAGAAGCTGAATTACAAGACCAAGTGAATAGTCTAAACGAAATGTGTAGGGAACATAACATGAAAATTAGCACAAGTAAAACAGAGGTAATGACGTACCTAAAGAAGAAAAAGCAACAACGATTCACCTAAACGAACATCCATTGAAACAAGTAAAGAGTTTAAAGTACCTATGAAGTATAATATCATCAAATGGCAGATCAGAAGACGAGATCGAAAATAGATGCAATAAGGCAAACCAACTCATTGGACAAATAGCACCAATACTAAAGAACAAACTGCCATTTACTGCCAATATAGTACCTTGCGGTGTATGGCAGAGGGGTCTTCGAGCCTGAGGAATAAAGTCCGCCTGGCTAGTGCAGTCGCCGAGAAATGTGCAGGTTAGGATTTTCTTTTTGCCCCCGACAGAAAAAAGTCCCACACCTTACCGAGGGATCGAACCCGGGTCTCCCGAAGGACAGTCCGGCGTTCTAGCCACTCGGCCAGCCGCTCCTCTAAAGAACAAACATGTATCAATAACTATAAGCTAATACTAAGAAAGCACTTTACAACACAATCTTCCTACCAAGTCTATGTTACCAATACCACACCTGGACAATGGCAGAAAAAGAGAAACGAAAGATCACAACAACAGAAATGAGATTCCTGAGAATATTTAATGTATCAAGAAGAGAGAAAATCAGAAATGAGGAAATCAGGACTATAGTGGGGGTTATAGCAGCTTAAGATTTTATCAGGGCAGCAAGTTAAATGTTTTGGCCACGTAACTAGATTACCAACTAACAGTATACCACAACAAGCAATGATGTACAGACCAAATGGAAGCAGAAGAAGAGGCCGACCATGTAAACGATGGACAGAGGGAATAACAGAGTCCATGGGAATATCGATACATGAAGCCCATAAACGGGCACTCTCCCGCTGTTTATGCTTCACCTCGACACCGCAAGGTACAAGAGGAACAAGATGAGATGAGATGAGATGAGATGAAACTGTATACTCAGTGAGCCTAAAGATGTGGGAAGTGGTCCCTTACTTTTGCTTTGCTGATATTCTAAAATCTACAGTTAAAATTTGGCACTTAACTGCATATGGAATGTATAAGTTTAAATGGAAATGATGACAGTGGCAACTGGTCAACGCTGACTTGTACACAATGTGCGGTCTAGCAACTCCTTAACGCTGACTTGTACACAATGTGCGGTCTAGCAACTTCTTAACGCTGACTTGTACACAGTGTGCGGTCTAGCAACTCCTTAACGCTGACTTGTACACAGTGTGCGGTCTAGCAACTTCTCAACGCTGACTTGTACACAATGTGCGGTCTAGCAACTTCTTAACGCTGACTTGTACACAGTGTGCGGTCTAGCAACTTCTTAACGCTGACTTGTACACAGTGTGCGGTCTAGCAACTTCTTAACGCTGACTTGTACACAGTGTGCGGTCTAGCAACTTCTTAACGCTGACTTGTACACAGTGTGCGGTCTAGCAACTTCTTAACGCTGACTTGTACACAGTGTGCGGTCTAGCAACTTCTTAACGCTGACTTGTACACAGTGTGCGGTCTAGCAACTCCTTAACGCTGACTTGTACACAGTGTGCGGTCTAGCAACTCCTTAACGCTCACTTGTACACAGTGTGCGGTCTAGCAACTCCTTAACGCTCACTTGTACACAGTGTGCGGTCTAGCAACTTCTTAACGCTGACTTGTACACAATGTGCGGTCTAGCAACTCATTAACGCTGACTTGTACACAATGTGCGGTCTAGCAACTCATTAACGCAGACTTGTACACAATGTGCGGTCTAGCAACTCCTTAACGCTGACTTGTACACAGTGTGCGGTCTAGCAACTCCTTAACGCTGACTTGTACACAGTGTGCGGTCTAGCAACTCCTTAACGCTGACTTGTACACAATGTGCGGTCTAGCAACTTCTTAACGCTGACTTGTACACAATGTGCGGTCTAGCAACTCCTTAACGCTGACTTGTACACAATGTGCGGTCTAGCAACTCCTTAACGCTGACTTGTTCACAACGTGTGGTCTAGCAACTTCTCAACGCTGACTTGTTCACAAGTGCGGTCTAGCAACTCCTTAACGCTGACTTGTACACAATGTGCGGTCTAGCAACTCCTTAACGCTGACTTGTACACAGTGTGCGGTCTGGCAACCTCTCAACGCTCACTTGTCCACAGGGTGCAGTGTGGCAACTCCTCAACGCTGACTTGTACTCAGGGTGCGGTCTGTCACTGGTAAACACTGACTTGCACGCAATGAACAATCTTGAAATTCACCTTAAAGTGTAACTTTTAGTTCGCTACTCCATAACCGGATGCCACGAAAAAACTATTTGTGATATCAACATATCTTGTTTACTCACTGCCAAGTGAGGATAATTCCAAGACAGATTCAACTTCACGATAATCCACCAGTCGATGCTGTCCATTTCTGAATCATCTTAAAGCTAAATCTGTGATCAGTTTTCATACTTAAATAACTCCTCAAATTGTAAATTATTGTAAATGTTACTATCGAAATCAACCGAATATCTGTAATTTTTTAACAAATATCTAAAATTACAGAAATTTCTTCTTGTGCGATGAACCTTTGCTTTGCATCAATTCTGTACCGATCACAAACAGGTGTGTTCGCTGGTGGGTTTCCACCATTTAGAGTTGTTCTCGAAGGATAGCACCAGTTGGCAATGCAGAAACAGATACCAATTACATTCATTCATTCATTCATTCATTCATTCATTCATTCATTCATTCATTCATTCATTCAGTAGCATGACCCTAACAGAACCTCGCTTCCATAACAACCTTCCGAAAACTTCTCTGTCATAAGCAAGATGTTCCGCATCCGATACACCCATGTGGAAATCATCCGCCACACCCTGCACCCATCTTCTCATTGGCCTGCCTCATCCTCTCTTCCCATGCATATACCCCTCAATGATTGTTCTCTCCAAACTTTCATGACGTTTCAAGTTATCAAAATATTTCAATTTTCGGGACGCAGAGGTGTTTCCAAGGCACCAGGGCCAGGTTTAATACTGGCCAAGACCTACTAACACGCCCTAGTCGTGCGTCCTTGGCAACAGGTCCTTTCGGGGTCCTGGCTAACGTAGTAGGATCGCAGAAGTCGGATAGTATCTGCCTGCTCGGTGAGGACCACCAGTCTGCACACCAATAAGCCAGACATTGGACAACGGATACTCACGCAAACCTCAGTCCGGTATGACATCACACTGATGTTGGACAACAGGATGTCACCATCCGACATATAGGACTTCACGCTGGAATTCACAGCCAGCGAACGCAAGCAAGCAAGCATTTCAATTTTCTTTGTTTTATCGTCTTTAGTTGCCAACCTTCAATATTCAGATCTTATCGTAAGGATGCATTTGTTCTTTTCTGTATTCAGAATATTCTTAGAACCCGTCTATAACATTTAGATTCAAAGGCATTTATGCACTATTCAGCTTGTTTTTTAAGTATCCGGGTGTCACATGCGTATGTTGCAATGGGAGTTGAGTTGAGTTGAGTTGAGCTGAGTTGAGTTGAGTTGAGCTCAGAAACGACATCACTGCACTCAGGACAATCCCAAATGCGCCCCGTCCCCTCGTTCAACAGCCAGAGAAGAGTCACACCACTCATCGTTCACTCCGCTATCTGATTGAAAGATCTCCTGGTCTTCCCTCTCAGTTCTGACATTCTACCAGAACCCCTGCCAATCCGCCGCAATCTCATCCTTTCTACATACGGGTTCTCAATCTGTTCCTCCACCTTCTCCACCTGGTCCCATAGGCGTACGAACACCTCTCCATTGTCCATAGATCATCGACCACCAATGGTGCATTCCCTGCCAGCTTATCAGCCTGTTCATTCCTCTTCACTCCCGCATGGCCAGGGCAAAAGAAAATTCATACAGTTCTTACAATCTCTGACCTCTGAAGCGAGGTGAGCCATTCCACACGAAACATTCCTTTCTCCACTTTACTAAACATACTTCTTGAGTCCATGATGAAGACAATGTGTGTTGTAGTAGTCTCCTCTAACCAACGGAATACCGCTGTGACTGCTTCCACCTCCATTCTCATGCTGGAGGTCGTAGCCTCATATGCCATACTCTCCTTTTTCAAGAATCAGCCAAAAGCAGCTGCCCACGGTTTCACCCTCACAGGCTTATCAATCCGATGGTGGTTGTTGTCCATATAGGGTAATGGACTAACCACAAAAAGTGCGTACATCGTTACACGTTCTTACTGGGGTGCACGAAATAACTAGGGCGCGCAAGCAGAAGGAGAAAAGAGAAAGAATTGAGTAACAGGGCGGGAAAACGGAGGGCGCTGACGGAGGTTGTACACGATTGGTTTAGAGTGAGAATCAGGTGGGACACGACAGGCTGGATGACCACACGTTTAAGAGTAAATTTCTGCCCAGAACTAACATCATTTCGCTCGGGACATTTCCATACGTGCTCCGTCCTCATCTTCAACAGCCAGGGAAGAGTCTCAATAATAGTCTGATTATATGTGTTCTTGGTCTATCTTCGGTGTGCTGAGTGATCCTCCGGCCACTCCTTGCATCACTCTCTCCAGACAATGGTGATTTATCTGGTCCTCCACACTATACATATGATCCTAAAGGGCTCTGACCACATGCCATTAAAAATTTTTTCGATTGATTTGAACTCAAGTGTAGTCCATACACATGCCACTACTCTTTTAGTGCACTGGACTGATTGTTGCAATTAGGATTAGTTTTCCCTATTACCAGTGTCCCTCGCTATCAGGCGAACCCACTCCGACTTCAGAGATACTTGTAATTTTACATCCTCAAGTCAAGGACGAGAAGTCAACATTTTAGACCAACTGTCCGGTGTAAGGGTTGAACTCGTAACCTCGTCATCAGCACACCGGGTGTTTAAGGAAGAGTGCTATTATTCATTCTGCCACGCTAACATTCAGCACATAAATAAACAAGCTGTGAGTGACAGATGAGGACAGGTAAGATGGGAGTGACAGATGGGAAGTGAGTAACACATGGGGATAGGTGAAATGACATCCAGACGTTTGTTACATATCACAGAATCATAGCACGCTTCTGTTTATTTGTTTGTTTGTATGGAGATTTCGGCCAGCTCAGGTTGGCAGTTGCTCTCTTAGAATATATTCATGTTTGCGGCCGGGGAGGGGGGGGGGGGGTGGAGTTAAATCTGGGGCTGCGGAATGTGCGCTATGTACCGGCGATGGATCGTGGAGGGCTGGGGAGGGGGGGGGGGAGTAAGTTTGTTATTGATAATCCGGCCTGGCCATCAGTGATCTGACAATTTGTGGCTCCTTAAAGACAAAGTCCCTGGATATACAAGTACATAGACACAGTCCCTGGATACACAATTATACAGTCAATGTCCCTGGATACACAGCCAATGTCCATGGATACATAATTATACAGCCAATGTCTCTGGTTACACAAGTACACAGCCAAAGTCCCTGGATACACAAGTACACAGACAATGTCCCTGGATACACAATTATACAGACAATGTCCCTGGATACACAATTATACAGACAATGTCCCTGGATACACAGCCAATGTCCCTGGATACACAACCAATGTCCCTGGATACACAGCCAATGTCCCTGGATACACAAGTACACAGACAATGTCCCTCGATACACAAGTACACAGACAATGTCCCTGGATACATAAGTACACAGACAATGTCCCTAGAACACAAGTACACAGACAATGTCCCTGGATATACAAGTACATAGACAATGTCCCTGGATACACAAGTACACAGACAATGTCCCTGGATACATAAGTACACAGACAATGTCCCTGGATACACAAGTACACAGACAATGTCCCTAGATACACAAGTACACAGACAATGCCCCTTGATACACAAGTACACAGACAATGTCACTGGATACACAAGTACACATCCAATGTCCCTAGATACACAAGTACACAGACAATGTCCCTTGATACACAAGTACACAGACAATGTCCCTAGATACACAGGTACACAGATAATGTCCCTGGATACACAAGTACACAGACAATGTCCCTAGATACACAAGTACACAGACAATGTCACTGGATACACAAGTACACAGCCAATGTCCCTGGATACACAAGTACACAGTCAATGTCCCTGGATACACAGCCAGTGTTCCTGGATACACAAGTACACAGACAATGTCCCTGGATACACAAGTACACAGACAATGTCCCTGGATACACAAGTACACAGAAAATGTCCCTGGATACAAAAGTACCCAATGTCCCTGGATACACAAGCATACAGCTTGGAAATCGCTCGTGAAAAAGTGAAGATACCTGCTCTTGGTATCACCCGAGATTTATCGTTTTACATGTTCATGTTTACAAAAATCTATTTGATAATACCTATGTGACTGTAATAAGCACAATAGATAACTGATGTACGAAAGATGAGTGATTGGAAGGGCCGAATGTAAGACGGGCCTACGACTCCAATTTGTGACCCTTTGAAAATAAAGTTTGCAAGTTCGTTCTTTTCTCTCATTGCAATTGAACTCCCCCAAGTGTTGATAGGGGGGAAAGGTATGTCTCGATTTCAGTATATCATTAACAACTATCTTGACAGATTATCGGTTGGCAGACTCGTGAAGAATTATATGAGAGCAAATCATGAACAGTTATCAGACACGCGAGGAATTATGTGAGGAGTTATGCATCTGACGAGGAACACGCCCACTTAAATACCAGAACTGTCTGGCACCTGAGATATCAATCATGTTGACTTCGCTAACCTGATGCCAGCAGCTTTTGGCAGGTTCTCCCGCTGCCTCACTTCGACCAGACCTTGTTTTGTTTCCATGAACTATTTTTGTCATGTATACATTATGATTTCTCTACATATCATTAATGCTGTCACATCTGATACGACGAGTCGCTGTAATGGGGGTGGCTAGTACAATTTCCTGCCTTCCCGCCCGATGGTTCATGATTCAGTATGGCATCGAGGAGGCCTCTCTATCATATCTCCACCTTACCGTGGGTGAGAAGTTTGCGTGTTCCAATGACCCCATCAACCACGACGTCGGTGGTGCGACTAGGAACCTGAAGGTAAAGGTCTCCCATGTCGGGCAGGTCAAGGAAGTGTCAGGGATGACCAGCGCATACACCCGACAATGAGTACTCCGAGGAAAGGTCTGACGGACACATAATCAGCCTGCAGCAGGTACCAGTAGTATTGGGACTCTTCGATGGCTGTTGAAGATGAGGACGGAGCACCTAAGGGAATGCGCCGAGTGCTGTATGAGGGTTCTTGACTTAACTCAGCTGCGTGTGCATGGTGTGTTCTACTTTTTCTACCGGAAGTGAGACTCCGTGGCGAAGCGGTTACGCCGTCTGCCTCGAGATGCTAAGGTTGTGGGTTCGAGTCCGGCCTACATCGTTCCTTTCACCAGTGCGGTTTTCTCCGAGACTCCTAGGGGTTGTCGCTGGAGCTACGGAGTTCGTGCTTTGTGTAACGCTTTCGACAGGCTGCCCAGCCAGAGACCCAGCCATATGGGATAAAACCTGGTGAAATGAAGTTGGTCTTCTTGCTTTTAAACCCAATATTAAATGCGCTACTGGAAGAAGCTGCCTTGGCGTTTTGAGTTCGATGAATTATGAGACCAAAAATAAAATTAATGATAGCGGAATTGAAAATGTCAGAAACTTTGAATACCATGATTCATAATTAACGTCAGTTTACACTTCTAGCACATTAAGAAACAGACTGACCAAGGCAATGGAACAAGTTAAGCAGTATCAACATTCATCATCATTATCTTCCACTTTTGCCATCAAGCCTCGGGGGGAGGAATAACTGGCGTTCCAGCGTCAGATGGGTGGCACTGTCAACTGTCATTCCCAATGAAATTCCAAGTCCCGTATATCTCCTGTCTGTTTATTACTTTAGCTGTTGTTGTTTGCTTGTTAAGCGTGTTTCCGATGTGAGCGCTGATTCTCCTTCAATTTTGTTCTTATTCTCGAGCAATAGTACGTGAAAAAATAAATTCCCTACCGGTTTGCTGCACCTGTCGTAGGTTCATCCTTATTTGAACACTCTGATCTTAAGAAACACACATAAAAGACATCATTATTTATCAGATCGCAACGAACAGTGTTTACTCCGCCATCTTGACCCACTTTTCTCAACATTCATTATCATCCAGTGCCTTGTCGGCTGGCGTGGGTGATCATGTCTCCCCACAAATTGCGATCTCCGAAGGCATGAATCAATTCGTGTATTGACTCCCGTCAAGACTGTCAAGAATCTTCTCCCGCTAACTTCCTCTATCTCTCTTTCCACAAATCTTTCCGGTTGTCACAACATGTTCCAGTTGTTGTCTTCTCATAACGTGGCCAAATAATGATGACTGCCTCTGTTTGATGTTTGTGATAAGTTGTCAACAGTACAAAAAGAAAACAATGTGTGTTATTTCTGCGAAAAAGTGAGAGATACGAATAAACACAGACGCCGTGTACGTCATCATCATCATGTGCCATGCCGGTAAGCGTGGGCGGTCACTCGATCACCAGATTCGTGGATCAGCTCAGTGTTCTTGTCTCGCCCATACAACGTGGTCAAGCCATCCAGGTATTTGCTTCTCTGCCGTCCCCTTGTTCTGTTCGTCTGATTTCTCTAATAAGTTTACCGTTTTCATGTGTTTCTTGTAGTACTTGGTCATTGGTTTTTCTGTCTGTCCATGGCATTCTTTGCATTCTCCCCAGAAACCATATTTCCACAGCCATCAGATGTTTTTCGCATTGTCTGCTCATTGTTCATGCTTCACATTCATACAAAAGTACATGTTCTATGTAGCACCTCAACACTCTTTTTCTCGTAGCAATTGACATAATTTTATTGGTCAGTATGTCTTTCATCTTGCAAAAGGCTGCCTTCGCCATGGCAATTCTTGTTCTAATCTCTTCAAGGCATCTCCCATCAGATGTTATGACTGTTGCGATATAATTGTACCTATTCACTTGTTGAAGAATATTCCCATTTACTTGTATATTACATTGTGGTATTTACTTCTTCTTAGTGACGACCATAATATGTGTCTTCTTCCAATTTATTCTAACCCCAGTTGCTCACCGTGTGCAACAACCGCTTCTACTAAATGTTGCAAATCCTGCTCATTGTCTGCAGTCAATACTGTATCATCCGCAGTAAATAAAGTTTCAAATAAGAGGAAATGGGATAAGTTGATACCGATAGTGGACATTGAACAGTGGATATTGGAATATGTGGAAAATAGAACAAGTGAACAATGTAATACGTTCCCACTGGAATCAGTGGATATTGGAAAAGGTGGACTATGGAATCATTGGACACATAGATTAGTGGACATCGGAATAAGTGGACATGGAAAGTATTGGACAATAAAATAAGCGACACAGGAGTAAGGAGATATTAGAATAAGTGAAGACTGAAATAATCGGTCAATGGGATTAGTCAAATATAGAATCAGTGAACACTTAAATAATCGGGTCCGATTGGAAATATTATTTCAAGATGTCAGGGAGAAATGGGAAATATTAAAGAAATCAGTCAATCAAGCTACAAAAGCAACAAATCCCCCCCCCCTCCCCCCTCCCCCCTCCCCCCCCCCCCCAAAAAAAAAAGATAATAGGATGCAAGAAACGAATGACGGAAGACATTTTAAAACTCATGGAAATAAGAAGAAATAATAATTATAATCACGAAAAATATGAAGAGATTCACAGGAAAATAAAGAAACTACGCAAATAGGAAAAAGAAACATTGCTTGAGGAAACTTGCAGGGAAGTTGAAAACCACCACAACACCCGGAATACCAAATTAATGCACAAAAGAATTAATGAAATCACCAACAAAAGAACACACACATCAACGGGTTGTCTAAACCGAAAGATGGCAAAATCATAATAGAAAAAGATCAGATTTTACATGCGTGGTCAGACTGTGTGAAAGACCTTTATGATCTTCGGAATAGTAATGGAATACCATTAAGTTTTAAGATGGAAGTTCAGAATGCTCTTAACCATATAAACACTGACAATACCCCGGTCCAGATAACATCACAACAGAAATTATCAATGCTTTAGAAAAATATGGAATAGACCAGGTCAACAGACTGCTAAACGCAGTATATGATACTGGAGATATACCTTCTGAATTATGTAATTCTATATTTATTACAATGCCGTAGAAATCAGGAGCCTTGGAATGTGATCATCATCGAACAATTAGTATAATGAGCCACATCACGAAGATTTTGCTAAGAATTATCAAGCAAAGAGTTAGGAAGAAAATACAACCCGAAATAGGAGAAGAACAATGTGGGTTTGTAGGAGGCAAGGGTACAGTAATTGCTGGATATATACTGAGAACACCAACTGAAAGTTCTATAGAAGTAAACACAGACCTACACCTTTGCTTTATTGACTAAACAAAGGCTTTTGATAAAGTAAGACATGTCAACATGATAGACATGTTTACAGATCTACAAATTGTTGAGAAAGACCTTAGACTTAAAAAAAAAAAACAAGAAAAAAACAACAACATATATTTGAAACAACAAGCTGCCATAGAGATTGATAATAAAGTAGGTCAATATCAGCCTATTAAGAGAGGTGTGAGATAGGGATGTGTAATGTCTCCAGATCTTATTTTTCTGTACAGTGAAAATATTTTCAGAAATGTAGAAGACATGAAATGAATCATCATTTGAGGACGAAACATCAATAACATTAGATATGCAGATGATACAGTATTGATTGCAGACAATGCGCAGAATCTGCAACATTTAGTAGAAGCGGTTGTTGCACACAGTGAACAACTAGGGTTAGAATTAAATTGTAAGAAGACACAGATTATGATTGTCACTCGGAAGAACGAAATACCACAATGTAATATACAAGTAAATGGGAATATTCTTAAACAAGTGAATCGGTACAATCATTCCAGAACAGTCATAACATCTGATGGGAAATGTCTTGAAGAGATTAGAACAAGAAAACAAGACTTGCAATGGCGAAGGCAGCCTTTTGCAAGATGGAAAACATGCTGACTAATAAAATGCTATCATTTGCAACGAGAAAAAGAGTGTCGAGGTGCTGCATATAACCTGTGCTTTTGTATGGATGTGAAGGGTGGACAATGAGCAAACAAGCTGAAAAACATCTGATGGCTGTGGTAATGTGGTTTCTGAGGAAAATGCAAAGAAAACAATGGACAGTCAGAAAAGCCAATGACCAAGTCCTACAAAAAACAAATGAAAATTGTAAACCGATTTAGAGAAATTAGACGTAGACAGTCAGCATAAGAAATAAATTGGAGAACTTGGTGACAGCTAGCACGATTGAGGGGAAAAGAACAAGAAGAAGGCTGAGAAGTAAATACTTTAATGGCTTAACCACGTAGCATGGTCGAGACAAGAACACTGAACTGATTCACGACTCTGGTGATCGAGTGAAGTGGCGAGACATAACCGCCTACGCTTACCGGCATGGCATGTGATGATCATGAGTATTACAATACATTTCTGTATATTACTACTCTTATATTGAAGTTTATATTGATCGTTTTGGAAAATTAAAATACAATATGTATGTGCTATTCACTTTCAAAGGGTTTTATTTTCATTTTCGTCTAAAGCCCGTAGTGAAATCACGTTACTGTACATATTATTAAGGTATTTCTGTTATCCGACTAATCGGTTATCCTTCACAGCCCTTGTCCGCACGGTGACGGTTAATCGAAGTTTTACAGTAACTACACATCACTTCTATGTATACTCGGCGTACTCTCTCTCTCTCTCTCTCTCTCTCTCTCTCTCTCTCTCTCTCTCTCTCTCTCTCTCTCTCTCTCTCTCTCTCTCTCTCTCTCTCTCTCTCTCTCTCTCTCTATTTAGCCAACATTTATTCAGTGTTGAAAGCGTTGCATTCTGTATTGTAAGTATGTTTACATGCCTCATGTATGTTGAGTGTTTTGTTCCCGTATTAACGGGCGTCGCAAGTCTATAGTGACACACGCGTCTAATTGTTGAACTATTTCCAATTAGTAATTTATTGTGTGTGTGGTGATGATGATAATGATTGTGATGATGATGATGATGATGATGACGATGATGATGATGATGATGATGATGGTGATGATGATGATGATGATGATGATGATGATGATGATGATGATGATGAAAGATTGTTCATCCTCTTTCACTGCATACTTAAAAAAACATTCGATCGACATTATGTCATACTCCGTGTAGTCTCATTCACAGACAGAACGTACCGACTTAAAAATGTCATGCTGAAGTTTAGAGTAAGGGATGATGAAACATTTTGATATCTCCGAAAATATAAATAACCAATCATTAAACTTGCAAAAAGCATCCCATTGAACAAATTAAATTTAACAGGTGCGTGTTGCTTCTGCGAGAGAGATAAAATAGAGAGAGAGGTAGGGAGAGGCTTATCAAATAGGCTTAATTTATTTACAAGCATTTAACCCCCCTCCTCCTCTCCATCCTGGTTAATTTGGAAGTAGCGAAGCTCAAATGCCTCCTTGGGGGATGCCACAACTCCCAGTCAGTCACGGAGGCTGTTCTAGTTCAAGCACTACTCTGTCAAGTACTTCAGTTACATTGCTGACAAGAGAACCTCACTGCCCAGGTTGATTGTGTTTTTTTCTGCAGCTCCAGGGAGATATTGTTTCCAAAGTTGCCAGTGAACCTTAATGCGTTCTGTCAGATACTCCTCAAAGTTGTCAGCCTGGCCGTCAGCCTGAATGAGTTCTGTCAGATACTCCTCAAAGTTGTCAGCCTGGCCGTCAGCCTGAATGAGTTCTGTCAGATACTCCTCAAAGTTGTCAGCCTGGCCGTCAGCCTGAATGCGTTCTGTCAGATACTCCTCAAAGTTGTCAGCCTGGCCGTCAGCTTGAATGAGTTCTGTCAGATACTCCTCAAAGTTGTCAGCCTGGCCGTCAGCCTGAATGCGTTCTGTCAGATACTCCTCAAAGTTGTTAGCCTGGCCGTCAGCCTGAATGAGTTCTGTCAGATACTCCTCAAAGTTGTCAGCCTGGCCGTCAGCCTGAATGCGTTCTGTCAGATACTCCTCAAAGTTGTCAGCCTGGCCGTCAGCCTGAATGAGTTCTGTCAGATACTCCTCAAAGTTGTCAGCCTGGCCGTCAGCCTGAATGCGTTCTGTGAGATACTCCTCAATGTTGTCAGCCTGGCCGTCAGCCTGAATGTGTTCTGTCAGATACTCCTCAAAGTTGTCAGCCTGGCCGTCAGCCTGAATGAGTTCTGTCAGATACTCCTCAAAGTTGTCAGCCTGGCCGTCAGCCTGAATGAGTTCTGTCAGATACTCCTCAAAGTTGTTAGTCTGGCCGTCAGCCTGAATGCGTTCTGTCACATACTTCTCAAAGTTGTCAGTGTGGCCGTCAGCCTGAATGAGTTCTGTCAGATACTCCTCAAAGTTGTCAGCCTGGCCGTCAGCCTGAATGCGTTCTGTCAGATACTCCTCAAAGTTGTCAGCCTGGCCGTCAGCCTGAATGAGTTCTGTCAGATACTCCTCAAAGTTGTTAGTCTGGCCGTCAGCCTGAATGCGTTCTGTCAGATACTCCTCAAAGTTGTCAGTGTGGCCGTCAGCCTGAATGAGTTCTGTCAGATACTCCTCAAAGTTGTCAGCCTGGCCGTCAGCCTGAATGCGTTCTGTCAGATACTCCTCAAAGTTGTTAGTCTGGCCGTCAGCCTGAATGAGTTCTGTCAGATACTCCTGTAAAGATATGTAAAGAATAGTGTAAGTGCCGGTATGTAAGCGAGAGTCAGTGTAAGTATAGCTGAGGTCAAGGGCAGTAGGAGACATCACGGCTTGGCTAGCGGACGGTCAGGCAAGAAGCCCGTGAACAGAGCCACGTGATGTGGGAAGGTCAACGAGGAGAGAGGATAGTGTGGGTGAGAGAGCGAATAGAGACGGACGTGTGGAGATCTAGAGAGCGATAGAACGATAGAACGATAGTGTTTGTGATGGATAGATGGAGATGAACGTTGTGTATTGATATTCGAGGAATGTACCAACTGTGATATGTGCGGGATGATCTGAAGTTGTGATTGTGAATGATCATACGGGCGACAGTGTAAAGATCGCCATTGTGAGCTAGCGCGTGGCTGTTGGTGGTGAACGATTGTTTGAGTGTGAAGTGCGACCATGTTGTCAGCCTGTAATATATTGTAATAAATGATTGTTCAGGAGATAGCTCCTGCCAGTTTCCGATTGCATTCATGTGTTATTAGTACGTAGATGTTGTAATTTGCCTGTCCAAGTCCAGTGAGCTAGACGGAGCTAATAGTTAGGACTCTGACAGGTATAATGGTGTCAGAAGTACACATGAACCACATTCCCATGTAAATTGCATAAAAGAACGCTACTTTTGTAAAGAAGAAGATCAATGGCAGAATGTTGTAAAAAGTTATAAATCGGAGATTTGTTAATAGAATCAGAACGAAAATAACATCAATTCTTTCCACAGCAGGTTTCAATTCTACAAAGCGACCGACGTAACCAGAACAGGTCAACGGTAACCAGCACAAGAATCACGTTCCTGTACATCAAGCGTTCGAGTGGTCAGCAGATAAAGATAAGTTGATTAATTTTGATTGCTAAGTACCCAAATCTGCATTCTTTGATTTGCTTGTATAAATACCATCATTAGTAGATTTGAATATTAATTAACTGAAAATGATGTCAGATGATGAACACAGCCCAGATCGATCACACTTCTGGGGCATAAATCAGTACAGAAAGTTGCAAGATTTTTTCGAGAGTACACGGGCACAAGACAAAGCAAATTGTAATAGAAAACATGACCTAATACGTGATTGGACACAGAAATTTGAAAAGAAAATGCAAGACTACAAAATCCCAAAAGATTATTGGAGTGTATGGTACACAGCATACGTACCAATAAAAGGTAGAAAACTATCGGAGATCACACCAGATTTGTCAAGTAATGACTATGAATATTATAAAACAAAAATATTAAAACACTATCTAACCTCTTTCGAGACTCTAAAAGTAGAGGTACAAAATTTGAAACCAACCACAGACAAGTCATTCACCCAGTATATAAGGGAATTAGAAGAATCTTTCAGAAAACTAACATTTGAAATTAAACATACAGACAACCATCAAGGAGTAATAAATTTCTTGCTAATAGAAAAATTAAAAGCAACACTCCCAGCCGAATGCGGAAAATATTTAGAGGAACACAACACAGAACCTATCAAAAACTTACTAGAAAAATGCCGCGAATATTACAACCAAAGTTTGAACCTGGCTAAGAACACTCAACAGAAAAATACTGTGAAAGCAACGGCATCTGCAGCCACAGATTGTCAAAACAAATCACAGAAAACAAAACCATTACTATGCAAACATTGTAGCACTCCACATACAGAAAATGGAATATGCGATAAAAATCCCACTTATCAAGAATACCTAAATACTATTATAGCACAAAAACTGGGGAAGGTAAACCAAAGGAAATATAGAACAAAATGTCATTTTTGCCTGGCGTATGGCCATAGACGTTTTGAATGTGAAGGAGTAAAAAGAATACAGAAAGCAAAAGCAAATGCAGCCATAAACATTACAACAGACAGTTCAACAAAGAACTTAGAAAAAGTAAACATCACAGAGACGAAAACAAGACCAAACACTGCAAATTCAGAACAGACTGAGTTTTACCCTTCAGACTTTGTACCATATTTTAATAATGTTGTTAACATCACTCAGCCTCATTCCTTAGGTAAAGAGGTCAATACTCAACAAGAAAGTGAGGAGATGAACAAAACCTCAAGACTGTCGTTAGGAAAACTAACATTCCATGGTTACATCAATGACACAGTATGCACATGTGTACGCGACACAGGGTCCTGTCTTATCGGTCTTCGGAAGAACCTAGCAGATCCTAAAGACTACCTAGATGAGTACATCTATTGCAGAACTGTTTCAGGGACAGTAGAGAAATATCCTATGGCATGGGCTAATATAAAATCACCTTTCCTATCAGGCAGAGTAACTTGTGCTTTATTAGACAATCCATGCTGTGATTTATTAATTGGAAATGTATTAAATGTGACAGACTACACAGAGTCCAAAACTCACACAGGGCAAAAAGTTAACACCACAACAAGCACTGCCTTAACTACACCACTCATCATACAACAACATGATGAACAGACCAAAGTACCACACCATACCAACTTGATTACCATCTCACAACAAGAAAAAACAGAAACTGGTGTGTATCATCACAAGAAAAAAGGTGCAGAAAACAAGCATTTCACAAGAGCGAGAAAAGATCACAAATCATCATGGTACATACTATACCTCCTGTACTCCCTGTTAACTACACACATGCCCAAGTGCACACAGTGGATGGTTATACTCGCACTACTCATTGTAAATACAAAACAACTGACTTCACTAACAGTTTTATGCACACATCATCATGACGCAACACAAATGATATTACTCATGACAAACCAGCCAACTTTGTTACTTATATCATTACTGGTGAACCAAAGTTTGTTGTTACCACTGATAAACTCTAAGTCAAATCAACTCAAACACATACTTATGCTGAACAAGATAAATCATCAGTCGGTGGAATTACTGACAAAAATCAGCAACAAATTACCCTACATATTTTGGAGAATATACACAAATTGCAGAAAAGCATACAAACATGCACGATTACATTTCAAAACTATACATGGTGTATTATTATTATTTGAACTATTGAATGTATACACACATGTACGAGTGCAGGTTTGGAGATTACACTCAAAATGGTCTCAACATGAAATTTGAAAATCCCCAACCTTCGGAAAATTTTAACCGTAACCCACTTTATATCCTTAGATCGAGTAACTCCAGAGTTGCCTTGTCTGCTGTACGACTCCAGCGCTATGATACTAGCACATTTCAGTGTATAGACCAACATGAAAGGTCCTTCAACGTGAAAAGTGTCAGCGACAGAACAGTAAGACTCAACATGGGATTTCAGGTATCAAACAGTAAGATATACCCATATTGACTTTGTTTCAAACGAGTATCTACAGAATCCACCTTTTTGAAATCGACTAACAACGACAGGGACTTCACAAGTATAGACACTCATTTCCAGTGAACAGTTTAATGAACCAGATGCCAACCTACAAACTATGGCAAAGACAGTCACAGACAGACGCACCATGGCCACACTCATAATTAATGCCACCGAACTTAAAACATTAATTCGTATTTTATACGTGTGAATTCCAGCAATTTTACAGAACGGACTTACAAATTGTCCAAACTTGGTGAAAAGTCTTAATCAATATACAGAAGGAAAGACAATATCAGGAGATACAGAAGACGTCAATAATCGTATGAGAAAGAAGACATGCCAAAAATTCCAGCACGTAAATGAATATTGAACACTGTTAATTTAATTCCGTGTGCATAACTTTCACAGGACAAGAACAGTATCCTATACGTGCATAAAGGCAGCGACGATGAATATTTTAGTGTAAATGTATTAACTGTATGACATCCAATGTCTAATTTTATTATTATAATACTTTGTATTGTTATAATGTGATATGTACATATGAGCGTAAGTATAGTGGCGAATAGAATAAGTTGTAATGCTGAGAATCAACGCCTGGCAATCCCAATACGCGAGTGTTACCAAACTTGCCTTCGCGTATGGTGGATAGTCCGACGAATGACGCTTAGCAATAGTGGTACAGAATTAACATCATAAGATGGTAACAAGAAAGAACATACCAACAGGGTGATGCCAACCAAATAGATTAATAACAAATCTCCATAACAGTAAACGAGGTGTACCCAAAAAGGGAAACAACTCACGGTCTGACATAAGATGAGGTAAGGGGGACTATAACATACATGAAGTATATTCGAACCATGACCACAACATTGACATAGCGTGCTCATAAAGAATCGGTTAAGGTGCATTAACTATAGACGAGGGAAACCACGTCTGAATAGAGAGAAAGTCTAAGAATGCTGTAAGAGGAAGTTGTAGCCTTATTTGAGGCGTAAACCAATGGAGAATCCTTAAACCAGCATAGCCACAATAACTATGAGATGAGAATGCACAGACAATCGATTGAGAAACATGAACAGAATGTAATGTCACGGAGTGGTGATTGAATAATATAACGAGGTATGACAAGTAGACACAACCAGAACATTTGTCAGACCACGACAAAACCTTGAGAGAAACCTCAATACTGAAAAAGAGAGAACAATATTTGAAGTTAATCTCGGAAAAGATCAGAGCAAAAAGGGACGCAAGCGTATACTTATGATCATATAATCCCCTGACAAGGTTGGAAAGATGTACCAAGAGTAACAACAACAGAATGTGTCACATTTCCAAGAGAAAGTGCCACATTGTTTGTGCGGGGGGAGAGTGTCAGGGACTTATATGTAAGGAATAGTGTAAGTGCCGGTATGTAAGCGAGAGTCAGTGTAAGTATAGCTGAGGTCAAGGGCAGTAGGAGACATCACGGCTTGGCTAGCGGACGGTCAGGCAAGAAGCCCGTGAACAGAGCCACGTGATGTGGGAAGGTCAACGAGGAGAGGGGGAGTGTGTGTGAGACAGCGAATAGGGACGGACGTGTGGAGATCTAGAGAGCGATAGAACGATAGAACGATAGTGTTTGTGACGGATAGATGGAGATGAACGTTGTGTATTGATATTCGAGGAATGTACCAACTGTGATATGTGCGGGATGATGTGAAGTTGTGATTGTGAATGATCATACGGGCGACAGTGTAAAGATCGCCATTGTGAGCTAGCGCGTGGCTGTTGGTGGTGAACGATTGTTTGAGTGTGAAGTGCGACCATGTTGTCAGCCTGTAATATATTGTAATAAATGATTGTTCAGGAGATAGCTCCTGCCAGTTTCCGATTGCATTCATGTGTTATTAGTATATGTTACGTAGATGTTGTAATTTGCCTGTCCAAGTCCAGTGAGCTAGACGGAGATAATAGTTAGGACTCTGACACTCCTCAAAGTTGTCAGCCTGGCCGTCAGCCTGAATGTGTTCTGTCAGATTCTTCTCAAAGTTGTCAGTCTGACCGTCAGCCTGAATGAGTTCTGTCAGATACTCCTCAAAGGTGTCAGCCTGGCCGTCAGCCTGGATGCGTTCTGTCAGATACTCCTCAAAGTTGTTAGCCTGGCCGTCAGCCTGAATGAGATCTGTCAGATACTCCTCAAAGTTGTCAGCCTGGCCGTCAGCCTGAATGAGTTCTGTCAGATACTCCTCAAAGTTGTCAGCCTGGCCGTCAGCCTGAATGAGATCTGTCAGATACTCCTCAAAGTTGTCAGCCTGGTCGTCAGCCTGAATGCGTTATGTCAGATACTCCTCAAAGTTGTCAGCCTGGTCGTCAACCTGAATGCGTTCTGTTAGATACTCCTCAAAGTTGTCAGCCTGGTCGTCAGCCTGAATGCGTTATGTCAGATACTCCTCAAAGTTGTCAGCTGGTCGTCAGCCTGAATGGTTCTGAGTTCTGTAGTCTCCTCAAAGTTGTCAGCCTGGTCGTCAGCCTGAATGCGTTCTGTCAGATACTCCTCAAAGTTGTCAGCCTGGTCGTCAGCCTGAATGCGTTCTGTTAGATACTCCTCAAGTTGTCAGCCTGCCGTCAGCCTGAATGAGTTCTGTCAGATACTCCTCAAAGTTGTCAGCCTGGCCGTCAGCCTGATTGGATACTCCTCAAATTGTAGCCGGAGCTATGATCGTTACTCCTCAAAGTTGTCAGCCTGGTCCGTCAGCCTGAATGCGTTCTGTCAGATACTCCTCAAAGTTGTCAGCCTGGTCGTCAGCCTGAATGCGTTACTGTCAGATACTCCTCAAAGTTGTCAGCCGGCCGTCGCCCTGAATGCGTTCTGTAGATACTCCTCAAAGTTGTCAGCCTGGCCGTCAGCCTGAATGCGTTCTGTCAGATACTCCTCAAAGTTGTCAGCCTGGGCCGTCAGCCTGAATGAGTTCTGTCAGATACTCCTCAAAGTTGTCAGCCTGGCGTCAGCCTGAATGAGTTCTGTCAGATACTCCTCAAAGTTGTCAGCCTGGCGTCAGCCTGAATGAGATCTGTTCAGATACTGCCTCAAAGTTGTCAGCCTGGCCGTCAGCCTGAATGAGTCTGTCAGATACTCCTCAAAGTTGTCAGCCTGGCGTCAGCCTGATGAGTTCTGTCAGATACTCCTCAAAGTTGTCAGCCTGGCCGTCAGCCTGAATGAGTTCTGTCAGATACTCCTCAAAGTTGTCAGTCTGGCCGTCAGCCTGAATGAGTTCTGGCAGATACTCAGATACTCCTCAAAGTTGTCAGCCTGGCCGTCAGCCTGAATGAGTTCTGTCAGATACTCCTCAAAGTTGTCAGCCTGGCCGTCAGCCTGAATGAGTTCTGTCAGATACTCCTCAAAGTTGTCAGCCTGGCCGTCAGCCTGAATGAGTTCTGTCAGATACTCCTCAAAGTTGTCAGCCTGGCCGTCAGCCTGAATGAGTTCTGTCAGATACTCCTCAAAGTTGTCAGCCTGGTCGTCAGCCTGAATGAGTTCTGTCAGATACTCCTCAAAGTTGTCAGTCTGGCCGTCAGCCTGAATGAGTTCTGTCAGATACTCCTCAAAGTTGTCAGCCTGGCCGTCAGCCTGAATGAGTTCTGTCAGATACTCCTCAAAGTTGTCAGCCTGGTCGTCAGCCTGAATGCGTTCTGTCAGATACTCCTCAAAGTTGTCAGCCTGGCCGTCAGCCTGAATGAGTTCTGTCAGATACTCCTCAAAGTTGTCAGCCTGGTCGTCAGCCTGAATGAGTTCTGTCAGATACTCCTCAAAGTTGTCAGCCTGGTCGTCAGCCTGAATGCGTTCTGTTAGATACTCCTCAAAGTGGCACTGATTCCTCAACTCCCAAGTTGTCAGCCTGGTCGTCAGCCGAATGCGTTCCTGTTAGATACTCCTCAAAGTTGTCAGCCTGGTCGTCAGCCTGAATGCGTTATGTCAGATACTCCTCAAAGTTGTCAGCCTGGTCGTCAGCCTGAATGCGTTCTGTCAGATACTCCTCAAAGTTGTCAGCCTGACCGTCAGCCTGAATGCGTTCTGTTAGATACTCCTCAAAGTTGTCAGCCTGGTCGTCAGCCTGAATGCGTTATGTTAGATACTCCTCAAAGTTGTCAGCCTGGTCGTCAGCCTGAATGCGTTCTGTTAGATACTCCTCAAAGTTGTCAGCCTGGTCGTCAGCCTGAATGCGTTCTGTTAGATACTCCTCAAAGTTGTCAGCCTGGCCGTCAGCCTGAATGCGTTATGTCAGATACTCCTCAAAGTTGTCAGCCTGGCCGTCAGCCTGAATGCGTTATGTCAGATACTCCTCAAAGTTGTCAGCCTGGTCGTCAGCCTGAATGCGTTATGTCAGATACTCCTCAAAGTTGTCAGCCTGGTCGTCAGCCTGAATGCGTTCTGTCAGATACTCCTCAAAGTTGTCAGCCAGGTCGTCATCCTGAATGCGTTATGTCAGATACTCCTCAAAGTTGTCAGCCTGGTCGTCAGCCTGAATGCGTTCTGTTAGATACTCCTCAAAGTTGTCAGCCTGGTCGTCAGCCTGAATGCGTTCTGTTAGATACTCCTCAAAGTTGTCAGCCTGGCCGTCAGCCTGAATGAGTTCTGTCAGATACTCCTCAAAGTTGTCAGCCTGGCCGTCAGCCTGAATGCGTTATGTCAGATACTCCTCAAAGTTGTCAGCCTGGTCGTCAGCCTGAATGCGTTATGTCAGATACTCCTCAAAGTTGTCAGCCTGGTCGTCAGCCTGAATGCGTTCTGTTAGATACTCCTCAAAGTTGTCAGCCTGGCCGTCAGCCTGAATGCGTTATGTCAGATACTCCTCAAATTTGTCAGCCTGGCCGTCAGCCTGGATGCGTTCTGTCAGATACTCCTCAAAGTTGTTAGCCTGGCCGTCAGCCTGAATGCGTTATGTCAGATACTCCTCAAAGTTGTCAGCCTGGTCGTCAGCCTGAATGCGTTATGTCAGATACTCCTCAAAGTTGTCAGCCTGGCCGTCAGCCTGAATGAGATCTTCTGTCAGATACTCCTCAAAGTTGTCAGCCTGGTCGTCAGCCTGAATGCGTTCTGTTAGATACTCCTCAAAGTTGTCAGCCTGGCCGTCAGCCTGAATGAGTTCTGTCAGATACTCCTCAAAGTTGTCAGTCTGGCCGTCAGCCTGAATGCGTTATGTCCGATACTCCTCAAAGTTGTTAGTCTGACCGTCAGCCTGAATGAGTTCTGTCAGATACTCTTCAAAGTTGTCAGCCTGGCCGTCAGCCTGAATGAGTTCTGTCAGATACTCCTCAAAGTTGTCAGCCTGGCCGTCAGCCTGAATGAGTTCTGTCCGATTCTTCTCAAAGTTGTCAGTCTGGCTGTCAACCTTAATGCGTTCTTTCAGATACTTCTAAAAGTCGCCAGTTTTGATGCCAACCTTTATGCATTCTTTCAGATACTTCTCAAAGTTGTTAGTCTGGCCGCCAACCTTAATGCATTCTTTCAGATACTTCCCAAAGTTGGCAGCATCCACGATCCCTTTTTCCACCGCGTGGGTGCAATCCGCGGTGTACTTGAACGTGATCTTATGCCTCTCACCACCCTTCACCTTCTGAGGTTTTCCGACTCGTTTAACTGATGTTTGTTTTTCAGAATGACAGTTTTATTTCGGCAACGCAAACATTGCACTAGCAGTTGCTCTGTGGAGAAATATTTGTTTAGGATTTGTTTACGGAGCAATGCGTCGTCGAATAGATGTATATGCAAGAGTAGTACAACATATACAATATGCAATAAAAACAATGTGTAATATATTGTTTCAGAAACGATGTCAGTAACACTTTTGACAGAAACTAAACCAGAATTGCACTGTTTTGAAAGTATAGTTATTTATCTTACGAACAACCAACAAATGCTGGGGTTGAATGCTACTTCTTGTAAAGGACATGCAACTATCTTCTTTTTTTTTAACACGTGTTTCCCTTTTATTGCTTTGGTTTGGAAAGAAATATTTATATGTTTCAAAGTGTTATGAGGTAGTGTTGATAAGGATTTTGGTGATAATGAATTATTGCATTTACGAGGCCTGGAAGTGCTGTACAAAGCAGTCTGCAATGACTAAATAATAGTGAAGATGTCATTGATGATTTGCTGTAGTTTTCGGTTTCTTTTTTGAAAATAAGTTAGTTGCATATCTTTTAGAGGACATAGCAGCCAATCCCAGGATGTTTTGCCTGTTCATGATTCCTGGGCTCGTTTATGTTTAGTAGTTTGCCATTGTTTACTGAACAACCGGCACCAATAAAAACCAACGTAAGGCGGTCTGCTGCCAAATCGCCCACAGCTGTGTTTCAAACGCGGGTATGCCGGATTACGAATTGCGTCCGTAACACCTTCGCCAACCACTGAACGTAAACTTGCCCAGGAATCACCAACAACCAAAACATGCTGGGGTTGACTGCTACATCCTGTAAAAGATATGCAATTAACTTTTCTGTTACTCGGTTTTGTCTAGAACAGGGGTTCCCAAACCACGGTCCGCGGGCCACTTGTGGCCCGCCAGCTGACAGAAAGTGGCACGCGAGGCCTCGTTTCAGTCGAGATGTCAAGAGTTCAGAATAGAGGAGGATAACGTTGCCCTCTTAATGAATCAGTTTGTATTTCATGATGCTAAGCTCTGTCAATTACAGCAAAACCTTCAACACGAAGTTATTGATTTGAAATGCAATTCTGCACTGAGATGTAAATTTCTGGAGCTGTTTGCTTCACTTTCAGCTGATCATATGATTTAATTCTGGCGACTATTGCCTGTCGAACAACTTGAACACTTGTATTCATTCGCCCAGAGATACATTTGTCGTTTTGGTTCGACTTACAGATGCGAGCAGTCATTTTTCGCAATGACCGTAATTAAAAAAAATAAAAAGCAACGTTTGGGACTTACCGACAGTAACCTAGCCGCGCTTATGACTTTGGGCACGACAGATTTGTGCCCAGACATTGATAAACTGGCATCTGAACTTAAGTAACTAGCTATGAAGAACAGTTAAAATTGTAAATTGCGATTTTCGAAACTGATTTAAAATTTATTGTTAAATGAAGATTTGATTTTAAACCAAAAAATGACCGTAGTGTAGCACTGACACTGACTGCCTTTAAAGTTTTAGAATTTTGATGACAAAATTTAAGAAAGGTAAGAATGATATTGCACAACTTTTATAATTTCATAACGTTGTGGCCCGCTTAACTACCGAAAATAGTAGATATGGCCCTCTGTTGAAAAGCTTGGGAACCACTGGTCTAGATGATTAATGATGGTGAGGATGTTTATAGTCCTGATGATGATGTTGGTGATAATTATGATGGTGGAATGGTAATGGTCTAAAGAGGATAATGACTTGCAGATAATTACACCGTGCCATGCATGTTATATTATCATGTGTATATGAATGTATTTGTTATATTCGCAAATATAACAGAAAACACGCAATGCAGCCTTGTAAATATACACTGTTTATTCTTACAAGCTATCTAAAGTGGCTTTCATTATTTCCAAATGTAATTGCCAACCACTTCAGGTGACGTGTAGTCCACTCTATGAACCCGCGTCGCTTCATTTTCTGTGAAACAACAATAAAATATACAATTCTCCCCCTTGGGACAGAGTTACACCCCTTAAACTGTAGACGCGTCGCATTATGCCCATTGTGAAATTATCGATTGGTTCTTGTTCGTGCTGTCTCTTAAGAACTTAATTTGCAATTCTGGTAATGTAGTTAATCCGCAAATTGTTACCCCAGGTTGCACTTCTATCGAAATTACACAATTTGGTAACAGTGAATGGAGGCAGGGGAAACAACAAAGATCACGTTACAATATAAATGAGGGCAGACAAGGGGGACATCCCCAAAAAATAATATAATTCCAAAGAGTTAAAGGTTATAGATGAGTGGGTGCGTTTATGGAACGTGTTTTGCGGAGCCCGGGATGATAGAATATGAAGATAATTAACATAGAGGAGCTGTATTAGGGAAATCAAGTGTTCGTAAATGATTGCCAAATAATACCGCTACTTGTCTAGACATAATCATCATCATCATCATCATCATCATCATCATCATCATCATCATCATCATCATCATCATCATCATCATCATCATCAACAAGTGTCTTCTTCGCATTGAAGGTAAGATATATTCAGTTTCCTTCACCCTCTGTCAAGCATGCTCAGGATACTCTTACAGGTTTTTTCCAGCCCATCACGTGGTGCTGTCCACCCACATAAAAAATGCTTTCCAGCCCATCTCTTAATATTGTCCACCCATATTAAACGTTGTCTTCCAGCCCATCACGTGATGTTGTCTACCCACATGTAATGCTGTCTTCCAGTCCATCTCTTGATGTTGCCCACCCACATGTAACATTGTCTTCCAGTCCATCTCTTGATGTTGTCCACCCACATGTAACGTTGTCTTCCAGCCCATCTCTTGATGTTGTCCACCCACATGTAACGTTGTCTTCCAGTCCATCTCTTGATGTTGTCCACCCACATGTAACGTTGTCTTCCAGCCCATCTCTTGATGTTGCCCACCCACATGTAACATTGTCTTCCAGTCCATCTCTTGATGTTGTCCACCCACATGTAACATTGTCTTCCAGTCCATCTCTTGATGTTGCCCACCCACATGTAACATTGTCTTCCAGCCCATCTCTTGATGTTGTCCACCCACATGTAACATTGTCTTCCAGTCCATCTCTTGATGTTGTCCACCCACATGTAACATTGTCTTCCAGCCCATCTCTTGATGTTGTCCACCCACATGTAATGCTGTCTTCAAGTCCATCTCTTGATGTTGCCCACCCACATGCAACGTTGTCTTCCAGCCCATCTCTTGATGATGCCCACCTACATGTAACGTTGTCTTCCAGTCCATCTCTTGATGTTGTCCACCCACATGTAACGTTGTCTTCCAGTCCATCTCTTGATGTTGCCCACCCACATGCAACGTTGTCTTCCAGCCCATCTCTTGATGTTGTCCACCCACATGTAACGTTGTATTCCAGTCCATCTCTTGGTGTTGTCCATAGAATATGCTGTTGTCTTCCAGTCCAACACTTGATGTTGTCCACCCATATTAAACGTTGTCTTCCAGTCCATCTCTTGATGTTGTCCACCCACATATAACGTTGTCTTCCAGTTCATTTCTTGATGTTGTCCACCCACATGTAACGTTGTCTTCCAGTCCATCTCTTGATGTTGTCCACCCACATGTAACGTTGTCTTCCAGTCCATCTCTTGATGTTGTCCACCCACATGTAACGTTGTCTTCCAGTCCATCTCTTGATGTTGTCCACCCACATGTAACGTTGTCTTCCAGTCCATCTCTTGATGTTGTCCACCCACATGTAACGTTGTCTTCCAGTCCATCTCTTGATGTTGTCCACCCACATGTAACGTTGTCTTCCAGTCCATCTCTTGATGTTGTCCACCCACATGTAACGTTGTCTTCCAGTCCATCTCTTGATGTTGTCCACCCACATGTAACGTTGTCTTCCAGTCCATCTCTTGATGTTGTCCACCCACATGTAACGTTGTCTTCCAGTCCATCTCTTGATGTTGTCCACCCACACGTAACGTTGTCTTCCAGTCCATCTCTTGATGTTGTTCACCCACACGTAACGTTGTCTTCCAGTCCATCTCTTGATGTTGTCCACCCATATGTAACGTTGTCTTCCAGTTCATCTCTTGATGTTGTCCACCCACATATAACGTTGCCTTCCAGTCCATCTCTTGATGTTGTCCACCCACATTTAACGTTGTCTTCCAGTCCATCTCTTGATGTTGTTCACCCATATGTAACGTTGCCTTCCAGTCCATCACTTGATGTTGTCCACCCATATTAAACGTTGTCTTCCAGTCCATCTCTTGATGTTGTCCACCCATATTAAACGTTGTCTTCCAGTCCATCTCTTGATGTTGTCCGCCCACATGTAACGTTGTCTTCCAATTCATCTCTTGATGTTGTCCACCCACCTGTAACGTTGTCTTCCAGTTCATCTCTTGATGTTGTCCACCCACCTGTAACGTTGTCTTCCAGTCCATCTCTTGATGTTGTCCACCCACATGTAACGTTGTCTTCCAGTTAATTTCTTGATGTTGTCCACCCACATGTAACATTGTCTTCCAGTCCATCTCTTGATGTTGTCCACCCACACGTAACGTTGTCTTCCAGTCCATCTCTTGATGCTGCCCACCCACATGTAACATTGTCTTCCAGCCCATCTCTTGATGTTGTCCACGCACATGTAACATTGTCTTCCAGTCCATCTCTTGATGTTGTCCACCCACATGTAACATTGTCTTCCAGCCCATCTCTTGATGTTGTCCACCCACATGTAATGCTGTCTTCAAGTCCATCTCTTGATGTTGTCCACCCACATGTAACGTTGTATTCCAGTCCATCTCTTGGTGTTGTCCATAGAATATGCTGTTGTCTTCCAGTCCAACACTTGATGTTGTCCACCCATATTAAACGTTGTCTTCCAGTCCATCTCTTGATGTTGTCCACCCACATATAACGTTGTCTTCCAGTTCATTTCTTGATGTTGTCCACCCACATGTAACGTTGCCTTCCAGTTCCTCACTTGATGTTGTCCATCCACACGTAACGATGTCTTCCAGTCCATCTCTTGATGTTGTCCACCCACATGTAACGTTGTCTTCCAGTCCATCTCTTGATGTTGTCCACCCACCTGTAACGTTGTCTTCCAGTCCATCTCTTGATGTTGTCCACCCACATGTAACGTTGTCTTCCAGTTCATCTCTTGATGTTGTCCACCCACATGTAAAGTTGTCTTCCAGTTCATCTCTTGATGTTGTCCACCCACCTGTAACGTTGTCTTCCAGTTCATCTCTTGATGTTGTCCACCCACCTGTAACGTCGTCTTCCAGTCCATCTCTTGATGTTGTCCACCCACATGTAACGTTGTCTTCCAGTCCATCTCTTGATGTTGTCCACCCACACGTAACGTTGTCTTCCAGTCCATCTCTTGATGTTGTTCACCCACACGTAACGTTGTCTTCCAGCCCATCTCTTGATGTTGTCCACCCACATGTTACGTTGTTTTCCAATTCATCTCTTGATGTTGTCCACCCACATATAACGTTGCCTTCAAGTCCATCTCTTGATGTTGTCCACCCACATTTAACGTTGTCTTCCAGTCCATCTCTTGATGTTGTTCACCCATATGTAACGTTGCCTTCCAGTCCATCACTTGATGTTGTCCACCCATTTTAAACGTTGTCTTCCAGTCCATCACTTGATGTTGTCCACCCATATTAAACGTTGTCTTCCAGTCCATCTCTTGATGTTGTTCACCCATATTAAACGTTGTCTTCCAGTCCATCTCTTGATGTTGTCCACCCACATGTAACGTTGTCTTCCAATTCATCTCTTGATGTTGTCCACCCACATATAGCGTTGTCCTTCTCCTGCAGCCTTCCTCTCCACTCTTCGCTCTAATACATCCTTATACAACGAGGTGTGCCTCATTATATGACAGACATCCTTTACTGTCTGTCCTTGATGTTCTCACTCTGCCATGTTTTCTTCAGTCCCAGTCTTTCAATACTTCTATTGTATTCGACCCCCTCCTGTCGCAATATGCAACACTGGCACATTGCCTGATGTCTTGACAGACGATAGATAGTTGGCTTTCGGGGATGAAGATATCCCCGTGTAATGTAAAGACCTTAATATTTCTAGCTTTCTTTTAAAAACCCGTAAGCTAAAGAGAAACGAAGCATTTGTTGAAATCCGAAGGACGTACACTTTCTGCGAAGTTTTTGACGCGTTTTCGACATATTTATGTTCATCTCAACATGCAATTTTTGTTTATAAAGCAGAATTGCTTATTTTACTAATTTAACCAGAATCATAAACTACCGAGCGTAATCTTGCCAAGAAATCAACATACAGCTGAAAGATGCTGGTGTTGACACCGATGTCCTGTAAAGGATATGAGAAAAAAAACAAAACAGAATCATACGATTTTGAAGCGTCATTTTTGAACTACAAACGAGAGAAAATCTTAGTCGAGATAGAAGTCTGTTGACTTTCTTGACTTTGAAAAATGACGCCCATAGTAACGATACGACGCTAGAGGGAGAATTGTTCCAGCTTCTACTATCACCATTAACAGAAGCCTCGTGTGTCAACTAATTATTCGGCGTCTTAATTCGGAATTTCAATTCTTTCAATTGCTCTCGTACTCTGGGTTTGAACCGCTTTCCAAGAGGAACCAGATCCACGACGCTGTGTACCCTGGTTATGCTCAAGACGGACGATCAATCACGTGCCGTCTCCACAATGAAGGTTGGCTACAATGGATCTCTAACTGTCTGTCTCTCGTCATGACTGTACATTCTGTCAGATTGATAGTCGTCCATCTCTTGATGTTATCTTCTCACTTGTATCGTTGTCTACCTCCTACTCGCTTGTCTTCAAGCTTGTCCTCCAGTATAGTTTTATAAGGGTTTATGTCTTTTAACATGGCGGAAATATTTCACTTGCCCGTGTGTTATTTCTTTCATCACATCTCTTTTCATTTCCAGTTTTTCTAGAACCTCTATATTCGATTGATTCGCCGAATCAATGGATGTGGGCCGTTTTGTAGGAAGTATGGGGGAAGTGAGGAACTCAAGATGATGGGCACGTTTGAAGCTGAGCTCCATCTACTGACAGTCGAGGAATCAGAGAAGCACCCAGCTGGCCTTGGTCGTCAGAACCTGATCCTCTGGATATACCCAATCTTTCGGACTCTACCTCCATCTGGTTTAATACATACATTTAAGTCACTGAAATACATTTTGTGGCACGATTGCAAGTGGGTGATCATTAAAATCCTAGTGGTGTCATTCCTCACCAACTTATGGTGCTATTCTTCTATTTACAGGGTTTTATAGATATGATGTCTGCAGACCTACTGACGATGGGTTGACGTCTTACTGCTGTATTTGAGAGTTTAAAAGCTTTGAGGAACAAGAAAATGCTGCACGTCTGAAAACAGACATTTATCAATCTGATGCTGAATGTTCTTCGCTTATGGAATCATTCAAGCCTCAGATTTAGGAATGTATACTGTTCAACCAAAAAGAAAAAAAAAAAACAAAAACAAAAAAAACGCAACATTATTGCAATTTTAATTGCAAACTTGTACCAATATTTTATTGACGATGTTGATTCGCCCACTGTTAACGGTTCTGGCGATGCCGGGCCGTAAGAACAGGACCTCTGTAGGGCCTACTAGCCCAAAGACCAGTGCCGTGCGGCCTGTTACTGATCGCTTCATCTGAAAGCTTTTGTCATTGACTGGACTGTGGAACTGTGGAGGAGGCAGGTGCTAATCGATTCCTAAGGTGACGCAGCCGTATGAAGCGGTCTTCGGCAGCAGTTGTGATTCTGGGTCTTCCACTGCGCGGCCGGTCTGCCACTGAGCCAGTTTCTTTAAATCGCCGCCTAAGGCGACTAATGGCGCTTCTAACCACATTAAATTCTTTGGCTACTACACTTTGTCACTATCCAGCCTGTAACCGTCCATTGTTGATGAGTTGTTGTTCTGTAGTGAGATGAGCCATATTTGCGCATTGAATTTTCAACTGAATTTATTTGATGAGAGTCAATCCTTTTTAGGTAATCAATAATATAGTCAGAGAGTTTTGTGGTCAGTAAGTTTCATGGGATTATCACGAACCTGTTGTTTTTAATGAACCTCTTTAATGACCTCACGAATCATGAAGTGAGTACATTTCAGGTAATCACAAGAAGTTAATAACCAGATGGACACAATCGATAGGTTGACTGATGTCCAATCAGCGAATATCTTTTGTAAAAGTAATACCAAAAATGTTGCGTTTCTTTCTTTTTTTTTCTTTTTTTTTTTGGAACAGTATATTATTCAAAAGAAAGATGATCTCATTATCCTAATGTGTTTGACAGTTGTATGTGAGTTGTTGATGACTGTTGTTTGTGAGCTGTTCATGGCTGTCAGTGTGAGGACCTTCTCACCAGTACTTTTGACTCTCATGAACTGTCAGATCCTGCCATTGGCTTATGAGGTCTCACAAACAAGGACACTATTATGCACAATTTCGCACTTTCAAGGATATTCAACGTGTGTACAACACTGAAATCAGGTTTTGACTGCTTTATCTGTTTCGGGGTTGATGATTTTAGTCATGAGGATACACCCATAGGTAAAACAATAAACAGTTACAGTGACATGAAGGAATACGGCAGAACAGTGAGATGGTGTTATGAATTCCGCAAGTTGCTGGTGCAACAGGGATAATATGAATGCAGATATAAAGGGCTGAACTGTAACCGCAAGCCAGGTGAAAGGTATTCTTAGTGTATTCTTGGACACTGCGAGTTCAGAATTGTGTAATATTACTACTGCTGGACTAGACTTAGTGAAGACACATAACGGGTGTAGCATAGGTGGGAGCGCAAGCGCAATTGAAAGGTCACTACTTTTATCGTTTCTTTACTTATTCAGTCTCGGTGTTGTTGTTGTTGTTGTTTGTCTATCAAGAATGATGATGACCATTCATTTCATCCAGTGGGGTTGAAGGTATGGAGCCGTGGGTTCTAAGATGGCTGATAAGGCCTATTTTGGCTCGAAATGTTCTTTGACAATGTGGGCAAAGAATGCTTGACGTTTCTGGAGGAGGATTTCCTGCAGTGGTTTTTCTGTCCTGCCTTTTCTTCACAGCTCTTGCTGTCCTGGTTGCCTCACATATGACTGCACCCTTGCGTAATGATGCACGCCACGAATTTCGGTCTCTGACTGCAGCCTCCCAAGTGTCATGATGAATTCCAAAAGCATTCAGTGAGATTTTCAGAGTGTCTTTAAAACGTTTCCTCTGGCTGCCTTGGGAGCGTTTACCACAACGCAGTTCGCTGTAAAAAAATTCGTTTAGGGAGCCTGTGATCTGGCATGCGAGTCAAGTGACCAGCCCAGCGAATCTGATTCTTCATCAGTAGAGTGTGGATACTGAGCATGGACGCTCTTTCTAGGACTTCAGTGTCTGGAATCTTGCCTTGCCATTTAATCTTCAGTAGCTTCCTAAGGCAGACTGTGTGGAAGTGGTTTAATTTCCTAGCGTGTCGCTGATAAACAGTCCAGATTTCACAAGCATATAGCAGTGTGGATAATGCAACTGCTTTGTAGACTTTTAGCTTTGTTTGCAGGCTTATTCCAGTTCTGTCCCATACATTATTGTACAGTCTGCCAAAGGCCGCACTGGCCTTGGAGATTCTTGCATTCACTTCGTCATCAATTGTGGCAGCTTGTGACACAGTGCTGCCAAGATAGGTGAATTTGTCCACAACACTTAGTCTATGATCATTCACTTTGATATTCGGCACAGTGTGATTATTCCCTGGAGCTGGCTGGTACATAACTACAGTCTTCTCCAAGTTGATATTGAGCCCAAAGTTGGCACAGGCATGTGAGAAAGCCGAAACATTATGTTGCATGTCCGCCTCTGAGTTGGCGTATAGAGCGCAATCATCAGCAAACAGGAGCTCTCTGACGATGTTGTTGTTAATTTTGGTTTAAGCTTTCAGCCTTCTGAGATTGAATAACTTTCCATCCATACGGTAGTTGATGTCTATTCCAATGTCGTCGTTCTCGAAGTAGAGATCAGTCAGTCTCGATAGAGATTTGTCCGCAGCAGACGAACAATATCTCCGGCGGGCCTATTCTCGCCGGTCGCGAGATCCGCACTGTGGAAGGATGGGAGATTTGCTCGCAATAGACGCGCAATATCTCCTGCGGTATCTTCGGCGGACCTACTCCCGCTGGTTGTGGGATCCGCTAAAGTCAGGCGGGGAGTCTGACGACAGTTCACGCTTTACACAGGTCCGGACACTTGTGACTGACAAATGTACGCGCCCTTACGGTCCGGACGCGTACGAGGCCCTCACCTGTGGGACTTGGCTGAACGCCTCTAAGCCGGGTCCCTTGGCTTCCAGGGTCTGGCCATCACTCGCCATCTGCTCGTGATAGCGAGGTCTCGGAGGTTTGACGCTGTGCCGCCAGCGTCTGCAGCCTACCTTGTGCCAGACGTATCGGTTACCCATTCCTCTGGAATACACGAGATTAGGCCGAGAGAGGGAACATGTCGTTTGGGCTCCACATGTTTCTCTGAATCTCTGCCCAGGCATTGTGATGGAACATTGGCCACATTCCAACTCACATACTTTGGTCTGTCAAGACTGCAAGGTGCCACTCACTACAGCTGGCCTGCCCAAGCTGCTTCTCTCAGGCTGTGTTATGTCCCCAAATTGTTGTTATATATTATTTGTGGTAACATCCTTTGTTGTAAAGCCATGAAGCCATACTACTGTGCTTTAGAATATTTTTCCTACTCTATGCTTCATCGTGCAGCTCTAACCTTCAGCTGGTTGAGGAGGCCTTTATACCACCTCCGTGTACCTTGTTCCGAGCTCCACCAGCTTCTTCATTAAGGGATATCAATGAAATCAGTGTGGCTGCTTTCCTGATAGATCTCGATATGTAACTTACAACAATGAATCAAAACCCAGGTTTTGGCGAAGAATCATTAAACTTAAGGTAAGTGCAGAATTTTAAAATCCCTAGGAGATGATGCAGTTGCTATTATACCTGAAGACAACAAAGGTGTAGAAAGTGATGCGCCGACTGGTGTCTCACAATCACAAGGAACTTCCAGGAGACTTTTTAACCACCGCGTCTCAGAAGTAACTTCTGCTGCTTAGGAGATTGTCGACACTTCGCTGAGGTGGAAATTATAGGAAATACGGCATCTGTGAAGATGGACTTTTGCCTACAGTGGAAAGAATGGACAGTTGCTCAACTAGTTTAACGACGCTGGGGAACAGATTGTGGCGCTTATTGCAAATACCCCAGGATTGTTTGCACAGCTACAATGTTCCACTCCCAAAGCCACACCTCCCAAAGTTTGTGTGAGCAGATAGAAGATATCTTCATGACACATCCAAGCGTCCCATGGTGTCCTCATCATTCTTCTATGAAAACAAATCTCCGCAGCTTGCACACAACTCCTCTCCTGTCAGCTAAGTGTCCATGATTGGCCTCAATACATCATGATTGGCTCAATATAGCTCTTAAAACATTGTCCCGAAGCTATCACCAAGTATTGATCTGTGCTGTGATAACACATTTTGTAGGCCGAGAGCACAGAGGTATAAGTGGCAAATCTGTCCCTGACTTTGACAAGTGACAAGCACAGGTGTCCGTCCTACCGTGCTAAAGACATTACCTGCGCAAGTAACTACCACCTACGCTAGCGAATCCTCCTTCACTACCTTGGAAACGAGGTTTATCTGGCAAGTGCTATCACATGTGTACATTCACATGTCTAAGAACTGATGTCTTGCCTCCTGTAGATCTGATGTATACGTGTCTTGGGGAGTGCGGGGTAACGGACGCGAGTGTTTCACACTGTTTAGATGAACACTCAGCGCTCCTCGGAGACATGACAGTATGAACTTCGTGTGCCAAGTGGTATTGTTGATTACATTATAGCATTATGCTGCTGCTGCTGCTGCTGCTGCTGCCGCTTCTTCTTCTTCTTGCACTTCTGGTGCCCCTCCTTCACTGTTCCGTCTTCTCCTCTTCTTCTTTGTTAGTGATTGTAAGTATATGTGTATGCGAGGGTGTTGGTATATGTGTGTTATTGGGTGGGTGCATAAATGTGAGAGTTGGTGTAAATGATGTAAGTATGTATGTAGGTATGTATGTACGTGTTTATGCTTGTGTGCGTGTCTCTGTGAGTGTGTGTATGTGTGTGCCTGTCTACCTGCGTGTTTCATAACACAGTAATATGCATTGTTATTGTTCATAACATTCATTTGACACTAGTTTAGTTAAGTTTATTCAACGGATCAACATCAGGGCACACGGGTGTAACCCATAAGTGCTCCGTTCTACTCCTAACTCAAACCTGAGTCCGGGGAATCTCAGCTCAGTGCACGAACTCCGTAACACCGGCGAGGATCCTGAAATACTGTGGGTAGATTTTTAACACGAAATTTTGCCCGGGCAGCGCCGTTAGACTACTCTTATTCGATTTCCAACTGCCAAGGGATGTTTTAGGTGGGCAACAACACACACGGGCGTCCGATCTCACTACCCAGAGAGCAGGGGAAATTTTGTTACTAGACGTCCACGTGAAAAAATCCCTGTCATCACCGGGGATTGAACCCATGACCTCCAGCACTCGAGGCGGACACCATACCTCGCGACCACTCATCCCCTAATTTGACACTGGTTTTTTTATTTCTATGAGAATGATCACGCACAATAGATTATTGATGCACGAAAGTTGAATGATTGGAAGGGGCGAATGTAAGACGGTTCTGCATGCTTAGTTTGTGAACCTTTCGGTGGTAAGAATCACAGAAATTTGTAGCACAACAAAAACGTATAACAAAATGAGAAATTATAGCTCTCATCGTGACAGACGTCTGAAAGGCGAGCTGAATGTCCGCAGCACACAGACTGTCCTTACTTGGCTGAATAGATGCTAGGAAATACACTCCGTACAGATTTCTTGACAGCTTAAGATAATGATTTATGACATTAGCAATTATATTCGCTTTACCTGATTCTTCCATAAGAGGTCTAATGGCGGATTCGATTCGCTTCGATATTTACCGGGAGGAAAATATTCGACTCTTTCAACCTTCTTCTTCTACAGCGTCCGTCCGTTATAATTGAGGTCGGTTGTTTTGGTTTGTTGCGAATTTTTATTATCGCTTACTTTCATTGCTATCTATCACTCCCTGTTTGAGGCCATGAGGTCAAGGGTCAGAGACTGAGACCAGGCATGTCCTGGATGACACAGGCGGAAATATCTTTACGCCAGGTGTGTGATCTTAGAGACCATCAATCTTGAAAAAGAGTGGGTTAAAGTACCAGAAGACATGACGGACTGCCACAATGTAATAGTCACATTGGGTCGTGAGTGCAGAGAATTGGCCGCGGGCCGCACAGAGTTTGAGGTGCAACAACTGGTCCAGAGTAATACACACCAAGGTGACATAGTCATCTATACTGATGGGCCAGTGGTGAGAAATAGATGTAGTGGCTGAGGTTTCATCGCAAAGACTAATGGACGATGCTTTTGAAAAAGGAGAGTGGCATATGAGACTACGACCTCCAGCATGAGAATGGAGGTGGAAGCAGTAACAGCGGCATTCCGTCGGTTAGAGGAGACCACTGCAAAACATTGAATTCATTACGGACTCAATGAATATGCTTGGTAAGGTGGAGAAAGAAATGGTTCGTGTGTGATTGTGAGAATTGTATGGAGTGTTTTCCCTGGCTATACGGGAATGTGGGGAAAGAACAGGCTGATAGGCTGGCAGGGAATGCACCTCTTGGTGGTAGATTGCATATGAACAAGGGATAGGTGGTGGAGCACCTGTGAGACCAGGTGTAGAGGGCGGGGGAACAGATTGAGAACCCGTATAAAGAAAGAATGATATGGTAGGGGATCGGCAGGTGTCAGGGTCTAGCGTAAGGCAAGTACTAAGGCTCGTATGTTGACAAGTGAGAAACTAATTACTGTTATTAAATCACTTGACGTGACCCACGGCAATAACGATTCAAACACTTTATTCGCGCAACGCACACTTTACAATCAATGCATACATCTCGCAATCATAATTCATAATGTTATCATATAATATATCAATGCAATACATCAATGCAATACACTTACAAGTCAATCACACAAGCATTCGGTCTCCAACACTCGTACAGGCTAGCTCTCGGTTCATGCTCAAACTTCATTCATTACCAGCAGCCATTCAAACCCGTCTGTCCAATACGACGTCTCAAGCCAGTCTGCTGGCCGTTCAGTATTCTCGCCAGTCGGGGTACAGTCCCCCTGCGTGAGCCACTAGTTTCACGCAGTATTCCGACTGACCCGTCACAGGCTTAGCGTTGCTCAGGGCTGAGCCTGGCTGACTCTTGCTGGCGTTGTCGAAGACGCTGCGTAATACCTGCTTGTCTAATCATCGCTCAAAGTTGAGCCCGGTTGCTTGCGTCTGGTGTTGGTACAGACGACGCGTCGCAACCCTGGGTGAGAATCTGACAGCAGGGGTTCTGGAAGAATCTCAAAATTAAGAGGGGAAATCAGGAGAACTTTTAATCAGACAGCAGTTGGAATGATTAGCAGCGTGACTCTTCGCTGGCTGTTTAACGAAGCGACAGAATGCATGTGGGAATGTTCTGAATGTAGTGATGTCGGTTCTTAGCTCAACTCAACTCTTTGTTCTCTTTCGAGTTAGTCCTAAACAGGACTGATTATAGTTTTTCATCTGTGCTCGACATGCATGTTGAGTCTTTAAAATAAAGTCGCTTAAAAGTCGACAGGGTCGACTTCATTGCACTGGATTTTATCCCATATGGCTCGGTCTCTTTCTGCAGCCCGGAAAGCGTCGCTCAAAGCACGAAAGCACGATTGTGTTATCTTAGAGATGTTGGCTCTTATGGGGCCAACATTGATTGGCATTTTCTTTATTGCGTTGGTGAAGACGGGTCCTATGGAGAACCTACCAGATTCTGTACCCTACCAGTTGTTCGTTGCTTTCTCTAAAAGGACATATCTAGAACCCATTTAGCTATCACCAGGACTGGTTATGGTTATATGTAATTCTCACAAGAACTGGTTTTGGTTATATTTAGTCCTCACAAGAAGTGGTTTTGGTTATATTTAGTTCTCACAAGGACTGGTTTGGTTATATTTATTTGAAAACCCCATTTGTACATCAAAGTAGTTATTTTGTTGACTGGTGTTTGTCCATTAAGAATGATGATGACATTCTTTTCATCCAGTTTGTTTGAAAGTTTGGAGCCGTGTATTCTATGATGGCTGGTAAGACCTATTTTGGCTCAAAATGTTCTTTGACAATGTGGACAAAGAATGCTTGACATTCCAGGAGGAGGATCACCTGCAGTGGTTTTTCTGTCCAGTCTTTTTTCTTTCATAGTTCTTGCAGTCCTGTTTGCTTCACAAGTGACTACACTCTTGCGTAATGATGTACGGCTCGAATTTCGGTCTTTGGCAGCAGTCTCCCAAGTGTCGTGATGAATTCCAAAAGCTTTTAGTGAGGTTTGATAGATGAAGCTGGATGAAGAATGACTTGCGCGATGAATTGGAATAAAGTGGGGAAGGTCTTGCCCCATGGGGTTTAGTCTTTTCATGCTGGGTAGGCATACCCTAGTTCGCCGATTGGTTTGACTCCGAAAGAGTTAGTCCCGCCTAATTTAGCCTGTTTTTTTTAGGGGAGAGGGATTGGCCGCTGTCACATACTGACAGCTACTAGGAGTCACAATCGTGAGCTGGATGTCAGGCTTGGACCAGTGGTGAATGGGCCCTGAAAATGGCATGACAGCCATCCTTACCAAAGATACTACCAATGCCTGACATCCCAGACCCCATACCCCATTTGATTGACTAGTTTCTGAAGGGAGAGTCATATAGGCTTTATGCGCCGCCCACTCCTCCATATTGCGACATCCCACTACTGTGATCCTGATTCTCCTCTTCTGGGTCATTGACCAGTAATGAGACTATTATTGTGGAGATGACCGGACCCTGGGGGATGCCGTTCTCTTGCACATATTTCTTGTACTCTTCGTTTCCTCTAACGAGGCATCATGTCCTTCATTAATAAAAAAAAAAGAAGTTTCCACATTGTTAAACCGGCTTCTTCAGCGTTGGTTATAATTGTGGTGGTTCATAGCGCGGCTTTCATAGTGAGAGTCAGGGACATAGGAAGGAGATGTCGCAATTTGATTCAGGACAATAGAACGGGGATGCCATTGTAATTCAAGAATATAGAACTGGGATGTCGCAGTGTGATTCAGGAGGATAGAACTGGGTTGTCGCAATTTGATTCAGAACAATAGAACTGGAATGTCATAATTTTATTCAGGACAATAGAACTGGGATATTGCAATTTGACCCAGAAGCACATAACCGGGATGTCGCAATTTGATTAAGGAGGATAGAGAAGCGATGTAGTAATTTGATTCAGAACCATAGAACTGGTATTTATATTAGTGATAAGCAATATACATATACAAGTAAAGCAGTATACATATAAACTTTAGCAATAAATATATACAAGCTATATACATATAAACATACTCAATATATAAATGTATATATATATATATATATATATATATATATATATATATATATATATATATATATATATATATATATATATATATATATATATATATATATATATATATAATATATATATATATATATATATATAACAGAGTGTATGTGGCTGTGTTTGTGGTCAGCTATGTATTGGATTGCGTTCGATAACGGTACATCCGATTGAGATGAAATTTTCTACACGTTTTCCTTTCATTCCTGTGCAACCGACTATAATAGTTTCTTAGTGTAAAATCTTCTACTTATTTAATAACATTTAATTTTTCATTTTCATTATATAATGTCTATATAGCAGAGGGACTTCACTCTAGAAAAGTTATTTCAAGGGGCATAACTTTTAATAACATTTCTATATACTTTATAGTCATATTGTTGGACTTACTTGCACTATTGTTAAACTCTTTGTCTATAGTTATTTTCAGGCATATGAGTTACAATAAATAGTGATATAATCTTTAAGGCGTTTTCAAAGTTTGCATAAAAATAATGCATAATGCATAACATTGTAACCCATCTTTTTCTGCTTACAGAACTTATCAACTGTCATGTCGGTGATTAAAAACAGTTTTCATTAAAAATAATGAATGGTGTGTGGAAGGACATTCTTTTAAGTTACTGTGCGCCAGGAGCTGGGCGAAACCACGCCGGGTCAGATAGATAGACAGACAGACAGATAGTCGGGAACGGAAGCTTATTTGACTACTTATATGAATTAAATGACATGCTCCCCACCAGGGACTGGGTGAAGCCGGGCAGGGTCAGACAGACAGACAGACAGACAGTCGGGAACGGGAGAGCTTATATGACTACGTATATGAATTAAATGAGATGCTCCCCACCAGGGACTGGGTGAAGCCGGGCCGGGACAGACAGACAGACAGATAGACAGACAAACAGATAGTCGGGAACGGGAGAGGTTATATGACTACGTATATGAATTAAATTAGATGCTCCCCACCAGGGACTGGGTGAAGCCGGGCCGGGTCAGACAGACAGACAGACAGATAGACAGACAGACAGATAGTCGGGAACGGGAGAGCTTATATGACTACTTATATGAATTAAATGAGATGCTCCCCACCAGGGACTGGGTGAAGCCGGGCCGGGTCAGCCAGACAGACAGACAGACAAACAAGCAGACAGACAGACTGATAGATAGATCCCCTCCAGGGCCTGGGCGAAGCCGGGCCGGGTCAGCTAGTGTATATATATATATATATATATATATATATATATATATATATATATATATATATATATATATATATATATATATATATATGTGTGTGTGTGTGTGTGTGTGTGTGTGTGTGTGTGTATAACATTAAAGAAGGTCAAATATACACCAAGAAATACACAATTTGATCTACGTGCACTGAAGAGTGACAAGATACAATATATATTCAAAGTAGAGGTAAACAACAGATTTGATGCATTGATTGATCTAGAAATTCTTTTTTCAAGATGTCAGTGACCAATGGAAAATATTGAAGAACTCGGTCATCCAGGCTGCAGAAACAACAATTCCAAAAATGAAGATCATGGGACGTTAGAAATGGATGACAGAAATCATAAAACTCATGAAAATAAGAAGAAATGGCAAACATAACCATGACAAATATGATTAAATTCTCATGAAAATTAGGAAATTTTCCAAAGAGGCAAGAGAAGCATGGCTTTAGGAAAGTTTCTGGGAAAGTGAAAACCAACACAACCCTCGGAATATCAAATTAATGCACAAAGAATTCATGACGTCACCAAGAAAAGAACACACACAACAATGGGTTGCCTAAAAACGAATGATGGCAAAAATCACAATAGAAAAAGATAACTTTTTACATGCATGGGCCGATTATGTGAAAGACTTTGTGATGATAAAATAGAGGAACAGTATGATTTTCTGAATAACAATAATGGGCAATCTATTTAGGTAACTTTAGGTAATTTTAGGTATCTAAAGGTAACTTTAGGTAATTTGTCTCATATTTCTAAAATTCTCTTTCATTCTTATTTCACGTGAAAAGGTATTGTAGAGGTTTTAATTATATTAGGTGTTCTTTTTTGAAGATGGAGGTTCAGAACGCTCTTAGCCTTATGAAAACTGGCAAAACCCCGGGTCCAAATAACATCACAACAGAAATGATCAATACCTTTTAAGAATATAGAATAGACCAGGTAATCAGACTGCTGAACGCTGTATATATGTTACGGGAGAATACCTCCTGAGTTTTGTAAATGTAAATTTATTGCAATCACGAAGAAATCAGGAGCCTTGGAATGTGATCAACATCGAGCAATTAGAATAATGAGCCATATTATGAAGATTTTTCAAAGAATCATCATGCAAAGACTTGGGAAGACAATACAACCCGAAATAGGAGAAGAACAATGTAGGTTCGTAAAAGGCAAGGGCGCAGTAAATGCTGTGTATATGCTGCGAACATTAATTGAGCGTTCGATAGAAGTAAACAAAGACATACGAATAGATGGATTACTCAAGCTGAAGTGTATTTCAGCTTGAACGAAATTATCTAGTTATTTTACTCTATGTTGTGTGACTTCTGCAGTATGTACCTGACGAGATGCAGCGACATAAGCCAGACAGTTAATCGTACAATCTATGGTTTGTGTCTTCGTTATTCAAAGACCTACCTCTTTGCTTCAATGACTGCACAAAAAGGCTTTCGATAAAGTAAGATATGTCAAAATGATGAAGATGTTTGCAGATCAACAAATTGATGGAAAAGATCCCAGACTTGTAAACTAACATATACAGGAGACAGCAAGCTGCCATAAAGATTGACAATAAAAGAGGTCAATATCAGCCTATTAAGAGAGGTGTGAGACAGGGATGTGTAATGTCGCCAGATATTTTTCCCTATACAGTGAAAATAGTTTTATAAATTATAAGATATGAGAGGAATCACCATGGGGAACATAACATCTGGTTCAATAACGAGGGTAAGTTAGTAAGTAAGTCACAAATGGCTGTAGAAAAATAACTAATTATGATAACAACTTGAAACCAGTTTATTTGTATACATACACTGTACCTTTATTTCTCAACATAATTTCCACCAACATTGATGAACTTATCCCATAGTTGTATCAGTTCTCCCAAACCTGCTGCATAGAACTGCGTGCTCTGTTTTCTAAACCACGTTTTCACTTCACATTTAACTTCGGCGTAATTCGCGAAATGTCTCAGCCAAAGTGGGTTTTAAGTGGTCTTAGCCCCTAGCGATTTTCAGTAAAGCGGTGCATAGTTGGGTAGAAAAAGTTACGAGGTCGAGTCAATAAGTAAGTCACACAGTTCTGTGGGATGGCAGGCATTATGAGAACAGGGCACGCAAATCTATGCAGTCGGCCTGGGAGAACTGATTAAAACTATGGGATAAGTGCATCATTGTTGGTGGAAATTATGTTGAGAAATAAAGGGACAATGTATGCATACAAATAAACTGATTTCAAGTTGTTATCATATTTAGTTATTTTTCTACAAACATTTGTGATTTACTTATTAACTTACCCTCGTATTTCGGAACAGTCATAACATCTGATGGGTGGTGCCTTGAAGAGATGAGAACAAGAATCGTTATGTTAAAGGTAGCCTTTTGCAAGAAGGAAAACATACTAACTAATAAAATGATGTCAACTGAAACGAAATAAAGAGTATTGAAGTGCTAGATAGATCCTCTATGTCTGTATGGATGTGAAACGCGGACAATGAGTAGACAAGCTGAAAAACATCTAATGACAGTGGAAATGTGGTTTCTGAGGAAAATACAAAGAATGCCATGGTCAGACAGAAAAACCAGTTAGCAAGTCCTACAAGAAACAAATGAAAACCGTAAACTGATTAGAGAAATTAGACGCAGACAATAACAATTTTTGGGCACGTTATGAGAATAAATAAATTGGAGAACTTGATGACAGCTGGCAAGACTGGGAAGGGGGGGGGGGGGGAGAACAAGGGGAAAGACAGAGAAGTAAATACCTGGATGGCTTGGCACATGGTATGGTCGAGACAAGAACACTGAGCTGATCCACGACTCTCATGATCGTGTAAGATTACGAAACATGATTGCCCACGCTTATCGGCATGACGCATGATGATTATGACCGTCTAATCAAGATCAATCTCCAGATGGGTGTATCAGACGCGGGACATCTTGCTTGTGATCGAGAAGTTTTCCGGAAGGTTGTTATGGGAGCGAGGTTCTGCAAAGGACATGCTACTGAATGAATGAATGAATGAATCAAGATCAGCAAGTTTTAAACACTGTTTAATGTCTCCAATTTACAGTTAGTTGCATATCCATTACAGGACATAGCAGTCAACTCCAGCATTTTTTGGCTGTTTGTTATTCCAGGGCAAGTTTACGTTCAGTAGTTTGCCATTGCTTTCTGAACGACCGGACCTCAGACCATTGTAGAAAAACCAATGCAAGGCGGTCTGTTTCCAAACTGCCCTCAGCTGTGTTTTGAGCGTTAGTTAGTTAGTTAGTTAGTCGTGGTTCCAACTTCACGGCAACGGGTTGTCCCCATATTGCTCCATTCCTGTGCCAGTGAATATCACACAAAATGCTCCTATCTGCCAAAAGTGAACAATGGAACAGACAGGAGTATCGGCAAGCCAACCGTCCGCACAGGTACAACTGTGCATAATGCCGCCGCCAGAATGCCAACACAAAAGTCCTCCATGAAAAATACAGTTCATCGTTGATGACAGATGTAAAAGCATTCCAAGCGAAACTCACAGTTCACAGTGTCGCACCACGCACTCACTCAGTAGCAGGGCGACGGAACCATATCCTCCTTAGTCGCCTCTTACGACATGCATGGTAAGCAACAGTGTTACTATTCTTTGAGCGTGGTATGCGGGATTACGAATTGCGTCTGTAAATGCCACAGAGCCCCCCCCCCCCCCCCCAACCCCACTCCCCCACCCCCACTCCCCCCCCCCCCCCCCACTCCAAACTGTGATATGTCGTAATTGTGTCAGGGCGGTATTAGCTGGCCGTCTCAACTATTGACCTTTCACTCGGCGGTGCGGCTCGTTGGGTGTGACGGGGTGTTGTTTGATCTGATAGCACCAGCATTGTCTTCGTGTGTCGTTCCTCATTAGATAACTGTGAACAGTGAGGCGGTGTTTTGAGGACACGGCGAACTGTATTCTCTCTATTTCTCTATCTCTCTCTCTCTCTTTCTCTCTCTCTCTCTCTCTCTCTCTCTCTCTCTCTCTCTCTCTCTCTCTCTCTCTCTCTCTCTCTCTCTCTCTCTCTCTCTCTTTCTCTCTCGCTTCTCGTTATGTCATTTTGCTTCCATTCTGCCACCCTCTCTCTCTCTCTCTCTCTCTCTCTCTCTCTCTCTCTCTCTCTCTCTCTCTCTCTCTCTCTCTCAATCTCTCTCTCTCTCTTTTCCTTTGTAGGTTTG
>JACEFZ010017462.1:0-7500 GCA_014155875.1 Cepaea nemoralis | reverse complement strand
GTATGGGTTCAATTCCAGTCTACGTTGGGTGGCTGGTTGTGTGATGTGTGGGTGGGTAGGTGTGTTGTTTTAATGGTTGGTTTGCGGGTTGGTGATTGGTGGGTTGGTTGTTTGGTGGCTGAGTTGGTTCTTTTTGTTGGGCAGTGATTGGATGATGGATGACTTGGCTGTTTTGTGGGTAGGTCATTGGTGAGTTATTTGGTTGGTTGATTGGTTAACGAGTCGTTTGTAGATGGGTTTTGACATGGATAGGTGGTTGGTTGCTGGGTTTGTAGCTGGGTTGGTTATTGAACTTTCTGGAAGAAAGAGTTTCAACTCTGACATCCCACACATTGGCGTTCGAACCATGTGAGCCGTGAAAAGGACTTGGCAACTATCATACTTCGGCTTTCGTAGAGAAGGTCCTCCTTATCCGCTACCCCCATACCATCCTCTGGGAACTGTGTTACAGAGGTCTGCTTCCCCTTCGTCATAGTAAGAAACCAACGGGGTGTGTAAGGTGTGTAAGACCGGTACTGAAACTTCACATCCACAGAGACGCATATTAGGTTGTGACCAAGTCATGATTCACACAGCACATACAGACTGTCCTAGGTCGTTAATGTTTCCTTTACGGTTTGTTTTGTGTTTCCCTTCTTCTACGAGGGTAAGTTAATAAGTAAGTCACAAATGGCTGTAGAAAAATAATTAAATATGATAACAACTCGAAATCAGTTAAATTTTTTTTTTTTTTTTACATACATTGTCCCTTTATTTCTCAACATAATTTCCACAAACATTGATGCACTTATCCCATCGTTTTATCAGACCTCCCAAACCAGCGCCGAATGTTTGGCGGCGCTTACCAAACCCAACACATCACATTGTGCCAACAGCCTCGAGCGGAGGAGTGCGATTAGGAGGGTACAAGCCTTATCCTAGTGCGAGGAAATGCAACCTAAAGACTAAATGTCATGGCAGGGCAGACCGGGTCCTAAGCTTTGATCGGCAACTGGTCTGGGATCTAAGCTCCGACAAGTGGACAGCTAGAGCAATGCTTTGCTGATCCGGCAGCTTCTGAAGCTTGTCTTGTTCGAGACGTTTTTACCTATCCTATGGAGTAAACTAGGCAGGCCGAGAGAGGGATCATTCCGCATGGACAACACATGGTCTCTAAACTCAGCCGAAGCTTTATGATGTAAAAGAGATATGACTTTATTTTACAAACTATGGTCTCCCAAGACGGCCAGGTATAACTAAACTGTTTTGGATTATCATAAATAGGTTTCTGTGTGTGTATTAAATTGGCCTGTGTTCCAAGGCCATCCTGCCTGACATGTGTGTTAAAATTTTGCGTTTTCTTTGCAGAACTTTGTTCTCAACCCCAAACCCAGGTTGATTTAAGTAGGCAGTTTTATGTCCAGTAGATTCACATTGACCGAGTACCCACCGGGATAAGTGGAGACAACTCTGCAGTTGAACAGAGCAGGGCACTCACTTGATCTGACAGTCAGAAAAAGCTGTCAGAGGCAGAGGTAACAGACCTTCCACGTGGATGTGGAAGGCGAGGGGAACCCACCACATTATCTTACCATGAATTCACCAGTTTTCCATTGCTTTCTGAGCGAGACGCCGACGTTGAAGTACAACTGACCGGTGTAGGTAGTGAGCCCCATAACCCACCGTCAGCAAGAAATATCTTTGGAAGTTAAGGCGGCAACACGGTACTAAAGACACCCTCCCCATCCCGAGTGCCGATTGGTCTATATAATTATTATAGCTTGCACCATATGCTCTATAGGCTGCAATGCGATTTATTTATTTATTTATTTATTTATTTATATAGGGGGCTGAGTGGTCTCGAGATATGGTGTCCGCGTCGAGTGCTGGAGGTCCAGGGTTCAAGCCCCAGTGAGGGTTGGGATGTTTTCACGTGGATTTCTAGTAACAAGATTTCCCCTGGTCTCCGGGTAGTGAGATCGGAGGCCCGTGTGTATTGTTGCACACGTAAAAAATTCCTTGGCAGTTGGAAATTGAAAAAGAGTAGCCTAACGCGAAAAATATTTGAGTTAAAAGCCTACCGGTGCTACGGAGTTCGTGCACTGAGCTGAGATTCTCCGGACTCAGGCTATAGTTAGGAGTAGAAAGGAGCACTTATGGGTTACACCCGTGTGCCGTGATGTTGATCCGTCGAGTAAACTAAACTAAACTTATTTATTTATTCATGTACTTAAGTTTCATTGTCCAGTCCAGGACAGTCTGCAGTCCAGGAATGCGGTTTGTATGCGAAGGTAACAGTTGAAGAAAACTGGAAAACATGTAGATCCTTGCCTCAGCGATGCTGATGTTGCTGTTCCTGCTATTGCTTCAGCTGCTGTTGCTGTTCTAACTGCTGCTGCTGCTGTTGCTATCATTGTTGTTGATGTTGTTGCTGCTGTTGCTACCACTGCTGCTGCTGTTACTGCTGTCATTGTTGCTGTTATTGTTCTTGCAGAACTCTGTAGACTAAAGTTATCGCGATCAATTTAAAGATTAAAGTACGAATGACCTTATTCCATAAAATAGAAAGATAACAATTTACGGCAGCAGAAATGCCGAACACGGAAACTATCAACATTACTTCCGCGCGTGGCCAATACAAAAGACCGGAAAATGTTTATCTGCGCACTGCACGCAACTATCACAAAATATCATGGCCGTTGTGACGTTTTGGTGTTTTGATCAAATACCCGCGTCTGATTGGTCAATGTCTGGGCGCCATTTTGTTTGTGACTATTCTCTAATTGCGTTTGTAGTTATTGTAAGTCTAGATAGGTCACGTGGGTGTTTGTATACAGCTATAGACTTTGAAGACTTGAGTCCAGCGCTGTCCAACCTAATCAATATAGGCCGATGGTTCGAGGTAAGTTTCAGACAGTCGATACACCGAGCTATTGATTGGGTGAGATTTGGATTAAAAATCGACTGGTTGTGTGCGTTTTAACCCTTCACAAATTATGTGTCGAACAAACAGTATGTTTTAACATAACAAAAATGAAAGGCGGAAAATGAGAAGTTAGGGCTGAAAAGTTGTTAATTTGAGAATACGTTATGTATTTTCTGTTTCATATATATATATATAAAGAGACAGAGACAGAGAGAGAGAGAGAGAGAGAGAGAGAGAGAGAGAGAGAGAGAGAGAGAGAGAGAGAGGTGAGAGAGAGAGACAGAGAGGGAGAGAGAGAGAGAAGATGGTGGCAGAAGAGGAGGTCGCTTTTCTGATTCAGTACAAAACTAAAAATGCATTTCGACCAGATTAGTAGTATACAATGTGCAAATGGAGTAGGAAATGTGGTGGCAACCACCGATATTTTACTATATAAAAAGTCTATCACCACAACCGAAACGTCACAAAAACGGACCACAAGTGACCCAGATATTTTGAATTTGGCGGGTGTTTTTCTTGGATCCCGGTGACTACTTCCGGTTGTCGTGATGACTACTTCCGACTGACTTCCCGTTCCGGGGCACATGGGCGGCGGCGGCGGTGGCGGCGGTGGTGGTGGGGCGGGCGAGGCGGACAACGAGACAAGCCCCGGTCATGTGGAATACTTATATAAGTAGACCAAATAGTCACCGGTTCGAGTCCAGTGTTTGTGTGCGTGGGCGGTGCGGTGTGCGCGACCTCCAGTCATATCGATCCCCTTCGATGAGGGAGATCGAAGTCAAATATGACAGAAATTGATTTAGTCCATCTCTCGAGCTAACCCGAGTTTTTATTTTTTTTAAATTAAACTTTTATTGAGTGTTTAAATCGTTGCGAATTGTATTGTTCGTGTTTTTACAGAGCGTTGCATGTGAACGTGTAGGTGACATATGCGCAAAATTTCCAACATTTTATACATTTGAACATTTCTTCATTGACATTGTTGTAAGCAAATATTTCAAAACAAAACGCGTGATGGTAGTGCGCCGTTGTTATTTCCCCTGCCGCCTCGCACTCCTGTCAGCTCCAAAACTCCTACCAAGTACCATCACCACCCTTCGGTGTTGATGAAACATGGCGGTGCAAAACTGTTTAGAAACAAACGGTGAGGGCGGCAGCAGAAAACAAACAATCACAGTATCAAAAAGGTGGGAAAGGGGGATGTGACAGTTTACGGGTTTGCAAAGCCATATATATTAATAATGATTAGAATGATAATAATGCAAATAAACAACCAAATAAATAAATAATAAAAATGACAAAGAATAAAATTGCTAAGGGTGATAACAATAACAGCAATGATAATAACAGCAATGTTTACATGAAATACCTCTATAATAATAATGACATAGAATAAAACTACAAGGGTGGTAACAGCAATGCTAATAAACGCAATGATAAAAATAGTTATGATAATGATCACATTTTCCAAACATGTGATTCCATTTGCTAAAAGGATTTTCTTAGGGATGGTGTTAAAACATGGCAGGCACATAACAATAACAATTGCAAACCGCACTGTTCAATAATATAGTAGGTGTAAAAGGAGTTGGTTATCTTTTTTCTCCTTGCTTATTTGTTTGTTTGTTGTTGTTGTTTTTTTTTTTTTTTTGGGGGGGGGGGGGGGGGGGGGGGGGGGGGGGTGTCATTCATTTTTTCCCATTCATGTAAGGGTTCATTCACTTTTTCCCATTCCCCCTTTAAAAAAAAAAATAAAACAAGCATTTGTATTCACATAAATATTTACAATCTCATTGGTTTGGTAAACATCTGTGATTTTGTGTTCATTCATTCAACATTCACTCACTTTTTCCTGTTTCTTTTTCGCACTCATGTATACTAAAATTTGATATCTTAAGGAAGAGTACCTGTGTTTACTCTGGAGATATCTGTGATATGTTGTGTTTATAGCATGGGAAGGTACCCATTTGCATGTTTAATTTCTTGAACTCATTTACATGTGAATGTAAAAACTTAAAATGTAAAAATTAAACAAGGAAAAGGGGAAATCTTTACATTTTTGTTTCCCTTGCCATCCTCTCACCAATTTGTTCCAACCCACCAATGCCTTAATCACCACTATCTGGGCAATGATGGTAAAGGCAGGATACTTTTTTGAACCAAACCGGTGTGGGTATCAGCAAAGGCAACAACAAATATGAGCGAGGGGAGGGGGGCACATGGGAAAGGGTTTTTGTTTTATTACTAATGATGACAATAATAATGATGACAAGAAGAGACATACTGAGGGTAATAACAGCCAATATAAAAACCAGCAATGGTAATAATAGTTATGAAAATGATAAACTTTTTACAAATTGTGATTCCATTTGCTAGGATGATTTTCTTTGGAATGGTGTGAACATAGCATAGCAGGTACATACAACTGTAAAACTGCAGTTTTTAATAATAGTTGGAGTAAAAGGAGTTGTTGTTTTTCCCCCTCATTTCCCCAAGCATTTGTATAAAAATTTCTCTTTATGTTTCCAACTTGAATGTTTCATGTAGAAATTTAATTGTTAATTTTTTGTACAATTTTATTGTTGCAATTTTATTTTGTTCCTTAAATTATAGACACTTATTACATAAGATACGTTTAATTTTCTGAAAAACAATTGTTGTTTGCATAGGGGACAGGCAAATATTTTATAAGTTTCGATGAACTTGGTCAAACTTTTCACATTTGGTTAACAAAGTTTCTAGTTTTTTAAATTTGTTTTTGTTTGAAATTTGGTTCAAATTATCCAAAAAATTTCACCTTTGGTTTAAAACATTTTTTTTACTTGGCCAGGCATTTGGTTAACAAAGTTTCCTACTTTTCATAAGTATGGTTGAAATTTGGTCACACTTTTCACATCTGGACAACAAAATCGCCCACTTTTCATAAGTTTGTGTGAAAGTTGGCCAAACTTTTCAAGTTTGGTTAACAAAGTCTTCCTATTTTTCCTATGTTTGACTGAGATTTTTATAAGTTTCATTTGAAATTTGGCTAACCTTTTCCCATTTGGTTAATAAATTTTCTTACTTTTCATAAGTTTGGGTGATCTTTGATCAAACTGTCCACATCTGGACAACAAAATTTCCCACTTTTCATAAGTTTGGGTGAAAGTTGGCCAAGGTTTTCACGATTGGTTAACAAATTTTTTCATACTTTTCATATGTTTGACTGATATTTTTATAAGATTGACTTGCAATTTGGCTAACCTTTTCACATTTGGTTAACAAATTTTCTTACTTGACCAAGCTTTTTGCCCTTTGGTTAACACGTTTTCCCACTTTTCATAAATGTGATTGAAATGTGGTCAAATATTTTTTCACTTTTGGGTAGCAGATTTTCCTACTTGACCTAGGTATTCCCCTTTTGGTTAATAAAGTTTACTACTTTTCAACAGTTTGGATGAGATATTTCTGTATTTTGCCTAACATTTTCCCATTTGCTTGACAATTTTCCTTCTTCTCATAAGTTAGGTTGATCTATTTATAAGTTTAGTTGAAATATTTCTATCTTTGGGTGTTAGTTTTTTCCCCGTTGGGTAACAAATTTTCCTACTCTTCATAAGTTGGGTTAAAATTTGACCAATCTTTTCACATTTTGGGTTTCAAGTTCTACTTTTTATAAATTTTGGTTGAAATTTGATCAACCTTTTCACTTTTTTAAAATTTTTCCCACTTTCATAAGTTTGGCTGAGATATTTATAAGTGTGGTTGTAATTTGGTTAAGATTTTTTTTCCACTTTGGTTAACAAAATGTCCTAATTTTTATAAGTTTCGTTGAGATAATTATATGTTTGGATGAACATCCTGTGTGATAATGTACGTCTCTCTCTGTTCCATCGTTTTCTTTGTTCTTGCGTGACTTTGGTCTTTTCGCCTTGTTCCATATGTGTGTGTGTGTGTTTGTGTGTGTGTGTGTTTGTGGGGGTGTGTGTGGTGTGTGTGTGGGTGTGTGTGTGTGTGTTGTGAATTGTTGCACATCTTTGCGCTACATTCAACATGAAAAAAAAGCTCGCATAGTCGTCAACCTGAACACAATGAAAACCAGAAAGAGAAAAAACAAGCACAACCACTGAAAAAACCAACAAAACAAGAAATTTTCCCTTTTCATTACTTTTTTTTTTCCATCAAACGCAATATTTTCATGTACAAAAACCTTCAATCCCCCCCCCCCCCCCCCCCAAAACAAAAAACCATTTTTATTATGGGTGACAATGTGACAGACAGTGACACACAACATTGAGTCTTTTTATTTCAATGATACGGAAAATTTACTGTACCACACATGTAAGGCTATCACACATATGTCCACTTTAATTTTTTAAAGTCATATTAATGTCAGCAATCAACCTAGCGGGTGTTCAGTGATGTGGTATAATAGAAACTTGTCGCAGGGATTTCTCTCTAGGTACTTAGTGCAGGTCTGTTGTGTAGGGGTAATTTAAAAAGCCACTGTCCTGAACTATTTCTAAAACTCGTTAATGCTTTTTATGGTTAACTAGGTGGGGGATGTCGAGTTGGCATGCATTGTTCGGGAAAAAGGAAAAAAGGGGAAAGGAAAA
>JACEFZ010017461.1:420000-605897 GCA_014155875.1 Cepaea nemoralis | reverse complement strand
GTGCTTGTAGGTCTGTATATATATTATCTCTCCACCGTCTTCTTGTCTCTCGGGGTCCTACGGTCTTTATTTCCTGAGTGTAAGCGAGTTTTGTTTCCCTATTGTCTTCCATTCTAAGTGAATCATTCTTTCTATATGCCCAGCCGTTTTACTACTGATAGTATACTGATATTTATGGATATATACCAAGCGATATGTTGAAATCTTTATTTAGCTACAGAAGAGATTTTCGTACGATTAACCTCATAAATCATGTCACTAAGCTTCTACTCAGAATTATAATGAGAACAAGGAAGAAAATAAAAATGGAAATTGGTGAAGAACAGTGTGGATTGTGGAAGGAGAAGGTACAAACAATGCTATATACACATTACGAACACTATTAAAAGATCAGTAGAGACAAAGAAAGACATTATCATATATTTGTGCTTCATAGATTATACTAAGACATTTGATAAAGTAAATCATGATGAACTGATTAAAAGTTGGAAGATATTAACATTGATGGGAAGATATAAGAATAGAAAAAAGAGTTTACTGGGAACGAAATAGCAGCAATTAAAGTGGACAGAAATGAAGGAAATTATGAGCACAAAAGTTGGGAGTAAGACAGGGATGTGTTTTGTCACCGGATCTCTTCCCCCTATATTTTTTGGGTGTGCATATCCTATACAGGACATCGCTGTCAACATCAGCATCTTTCAGCTGATTGTTGATTTCTTGGCAAGATTACGCAGTATTTGCCATTGCTTTCTGAGCGGCCTGGCTCACATACCCCGTAAGTACAGACGCGATTCAAACCACTGCTGATTCTCACCGTCGTCACATTACTTGCGAGATTATGGAGAAAAGTTTGCTAACCTCTAGGCCAGGAAGCTGGCTCCCCCTATATAGCGAAGTAATAATGAGAGAGATCAAAGAAAAGCCAGGAGTAATATTTGGAGGTTATATATAAATAATATTGCTATGCAGATAACACAGTATTGATAGCGGATAATGCAACAGATCTGCAACAATTGTTGGACATTGTAGTAACAGAAAGTTCAAAGAAAGGACTCTCCTTGAATATCAAGAAAACAACAATGGTGATATCAAAGAAACAGGTAAAACCCAAATGTGAAATAGAGATGGGAGGAAAAATTTTTCACCAAGTGGATAGTTTTAAATGTCTACGGACATTTATAACTCAGATGGAAGATGCACAAAAGAGATCAAGAGCAGAATAGGGCAAGCAAAGGCTGCATTTAAGAAAATGAATATCTTATGCAATAAGTCACTGTCATTGAATGTAAGAAAGAGAGTGCTGAAAGAGCTATATAGAACCTGATTTGCTGTATGGCTGTGAATCTTGAATATAAATGAACAAATTAGGAAGAGACTGGAAGCAACAGAAATGTGGTTCCTTAGACGAATGTTGCAAATTCCTTGGACTGCCAAAGTAACTAACAACGAATGCCTTAAAGAGGCTACAAAACTAGAACATTATATAAACAATAAAAGAGACCAGTCTCACACTGACCAAGCCTCTTTGTGGTGTGGCCTATTTAGTCCAAGACTGGGTCCGCATTGTGGGTAATATACCAAGGATTTATGTGCCTCTTTGTAGACATGAAGTTCCATTACCAGTCTAGCACACGCATTTGGTTTCTTAGCTTGCAGAGGGGAAAGAGAGTGCTCTGAAAGTTGGCATGGAGATGGTGCTTCAGTACCAGCTCAGAAGGAAAGTCTTTACGTCAACCTCACTCTGATAATTCCTTTTCAGAGCTCTGATGACCTGAGCATCAATGCATCAGTACTGCTACAGAATGATACTGTGTTGATAGGTTATTATGGACAAGAAAATATTATGGTCATTCAGCATTATGTTCTTGAAATCTTATTATCTTTCATGCTCAATGAACGACTTTGTACACATTTTCAGATGAGAAGAAATTTGAATGTCTAGAATGTGGTCACAGCTTTAAACTGAAGAATACCCTTGAGCAACACATGGTCACTCACAGCGACCACCGTTCCTACCTGTGTGACCTCTTTGGTTTTGCACCAAATTTCAGTCCCATTTAATTTCACACAAACAAATACACACTGGTGTTGTTTCTCAATACTAATCTACACTGCCGTATTCTTAAAAAAACATGTTAACCTACACTGGTGTGTTGTTTTCAATGTTAATCTGAACTGGCATTTTTTTCCCCCTCGTTTCCATCCTATTTCAGGATATTGCGGTCAACATCAGCATCTTTCAGCTGTATGTTGATCCTAGGCTAGATCGCTCATCAGCACGCCATGACTTTCTGAGCGACCGGCTCCATACTCTCATAAGTTACTGGCACGACTTGAACCGCTTTCCAATTCTCATGCGCTCACGTCAACCACGAGAGTATTCGGGATTACGGAGAAAGCTGCTAACCTCTCGGCAAGGGAGACCGCAAACTGGCATATTGCGTTTTTTTAAATGTTATTCTGCACTTGTATGTTTGTGTTTTCAATGTGAATCTACCCAGATATTGTGTTTTTTTCAATGTGCATCTATTATGTTGTGTATTCATTGTAAATCTACACTGGGATATTGTTGTTTTCAGTGTTAGTCTATGGTGGTGTTTTATTTTTCAATGTTAACCTGGGTAGACAGTATATATTTCTTACATTTTCTAACTTTTTGTCATGATTGTATTTTCTTTCCAAAAATTCAACACCTATCCACAACATATTATTTATAGTTTGTGTGATCCTGTATACACACATATTTATAATATCTGTGATTCTGGAAAAGACACATATTTCTTGTATTTGTTATTCTGTTATACATTTATATTTCTTCTTTATAAGCCTTCTCATCTCCCAGTGAAGCATAGGCCCCCAACCAACTCATGCCAAGCCCGTTGCACACTTGTTCATGACTGGTTGGATGTTGCAGCTAAAGTTAGCCACTCTCACACCATCCTTCTTAGTTACCTCTTATGTAGGGTACAGTGTTACTAATCTTTGCTTCCCTTATGAGCTCTGGTATCCTGGGGCGAAATACAGATTTACATACATATATACAGATATTTACAAAGCAATATTTCTCAACATAATACCAAAGAACACAAAAGATACACACACAAAATTGCTCTTAGAATTATCACACTACAAATATCTATTTCGGACATTGCATAATTACAGCAAAACTATCACTAAATCTGACTCAAATAAACCATGCCATCATATTCCTTCTTTAGATTTTAGCTCCTTCAAAATGCAGTTCAAAATGCACCTACATTTTTCAAATAAAGCACCACAACTTCACCCCAGCACATTGCTTGCGACGTAGGGGAGGAATCGATTTCTCTCTCTCTCTCTCTCTCTCTCTCTCTCTCTCTCTCCTCTCTCTCTCTCTCTCTCTCTCTCTCTCTCTCTCTCTCTCTCTCGTGTGCACACACTTACTACACGGCTGCCATTTTTTTTAAAAATGCCAACACTACTCCCACCCCTGCACAAGACCACAGAAGAAGAAATAAATACAGCGCAGAAAAGAACATTGATACACCGAAACCTCAACCCCACTCTCCACACTACTGGACATGAACCGGCACCACCAAGCTACTATTGATTACAGCCCCGCCCCCACCAGTTACTAACCGGTCATCTCCCTTGACCAACCTAATCAATTTTATACTCCACACTGAAAATCACCACAGTAAAGAAGAAAAAAATCAATATATTGACACCCCCACCCCACCGCACCATTATCGATCATCTCACCTGACCACTTTACAAGCGTAGTCCATATTCCTAGACGTCCATGATTGGCATCACTAAAACTGGCTTTAGAACGGGAAAGAAAAAACATCAATTAAGGATAAATCCTATCAATTTTTTGCAGAGCAGCTCTGAAAATCATACCCATAAATGACATATATAACTACTTCTGTAGTAAACCATTATGCATACTATCAGCGTGGGCTATGACCAAACGTTGTCCTTTACTACTTGGTACATATCACTTTAGCTTTCCATCCACTGATTGCCATTCCTTTTCATCTGTGTGGTGCGTATTGATTCAGGTTTCATCCAAATGAAATGTCATAATTTCCTTTGCCGATTTCTCTTATATGCATTTGCTTTTCATGGCTCATAAATGCAGTTACTTGCAAATATTTTTACCTCCCTTGTACTTTCTAAAAGTGAAGCCTAATGTCCTTATAATTTTCCACAAAGTTTGTTTTGGATAGCTCTGTGTCATTGTTTTTTTCTCAACCAAACCCTAGGTTTTCTTACAGTCACTGTTTCTTTGTGTCCAACATATTTATAATAGCTCGCCTTATGACCTCCCTGTCAAAGTTGTCTACAATTACCTTTGTACCTGCCTTTTGCTTATTGCGTGGTGGTTTCATTCCAGATTTATGCACCCATCGATGAAATGACCATTTACTCAAACCCATGCATGCACTATTTTCTCGTGGGATTTGTAATAGTATGAAACAGTTTCACACGATCAGCTTCTTGACAGAAATATGTGTACAACTTCATAGTGATGCTTTGACGTGTACAAATTTTCACATTCAATCTTGATAAATGGTAAGATATTATAAAATAATGTTTCATGAAAGCACCCACTATAGATATTGACGTCTCTGAATGCTTCTATTCTACTATGTGACGTACTTCTCATAAGGAAATTCTCGTGCACCATAGAAAATTTTCATTATTGAACACTGATGTTTCCATGTGAAGATGTAATACATTTCATAATATGCACTTCATCTCTCACCTCTAAATTACACAGCCCTACACACAGACACACACAAATTATCAAACATTTTGTATCTAATTTTGTATAAATGAGGCCTGCTAAATCCAAATATCACATTTATTTGTCTGTAGAGCTCTAGTTTTTTAAAATTATTTTAGATGCAGGTATTTGTGTACTTAATTAATTACAGTACATTAATTAATTATTACAGTATTTTCTGTATTTCCCTCCCCCTCTCCGCATCCTCATATCCTTTACAGGACATCGCAGTCAACACCACAGTTTTTCATCTGCTGTTGATGTCTTGGCAAGTTTTACGTTCAGTAGTTTGCCATAGCTTTCTGAACAACTGGCTCACATACCCTCCGTAAGTAAAAAATCGTGACCTGATCTCATGCAGCTATGTTTTGTATGTGAGTATACGGGATTACAAAACATGTCCTTAACCACCTTTGCAGGGAGACTGGCATTTCTGTATAAGACTGGGAAAAAACTATTGCTATCTAGTCCCTTACAAAGCAAAACTGCTTGTTTACTTAACAGTTTCAGTTCCAAGAATCTTCCAAGAATTTCCTTTTGTAGATTTTAACCCACTGCATGCATGTTAGTATGCTAGTTATTTTCTTACACATCTAATACAGAATGACATCATCTTCAAGAAGAGCATGTTTTCTTTCACCAGATTTATTGTGTAATATTTGTGGAATGTACACTTTGAAAGAAGAACATAGGAAGCATATTACTATTTTGTGAAAAAGGCATACTTTGCTTACTTAAAGTGAAACTAGATGACCAGGACAAGTCTTGGGCACCTCATGTTGGTTTGAAAAACATGTTGAACACCTGGGACAGTGGATTTGTGTGTGTGGTGTGTGTGTGTGTGGGGGGGGGGGGGGGATGTTTAAAAATTTGGAATTCCAATTGTATGGAGTGAGCCTGAGAACTACTATGATGACTGTTATTTCTGTGTTGTCAATATTAAGGGAATTAATGAGAGAGAAAAAAATCACAAAATATAGAAATATCCAGATTTAGATTCTGTTAGATGGCCTGTTCCACGTGGAGATGACATACCAATTCCAAGTTTCAGTCAGATTTTAAATTCCCTGCTAGAAGATGAGACAGCAGTGGCATGTGGAATGACCAGTGACAGTGATAAAAATTTCTAAGATGATTTTCCAGTGACAATAAGTATGAACTGAATGATCTAATCCAAGATCTTTTCTCTGCAAGGAATCTTCAAAAACTGTTGGCTTCAATTTGAAAGAAAAAGGAAAATTACTGACTGCTGAAGCAAAGGTTACATTTTATCGCAGGAGAGAGCAAGGTTTTCTTCCATTCTTTTGTAAATAAAATAACCTTGTGTTTTGTACTAATGTAGGAGGTCTTGTAAACGAAATGAGTGTAAGTTAACATCAGAATAGTGGCGGATTTTTATTGGCAGCTCTAAAAGAAGTTTTAAAGGTGTTCTCTTAAACAAAGGTAACAAAAATGACTCAGTTCCAATTGCTCATTCTACTACAATGAAGGAGGAGTATGCTACAATGAGCACAATTCTGGAAAAATTGAAGTGTTTAGAACATAACTGGATGGTTTGTGTAGATCTTAAAATGATGAACTTCTTGCTTGGCCAGCAAACGAGATTCACCAAATACCATGCTTTACTTACATGTTTGTGGGATAGCAGGACAAAAGATACGCACTGGACAAAGAAATACTGACCGTTGAGGGATGTATTGAAAGTTGAAGAAAAAAATATTGTCAATAAGCCTCTCATTGATCGAAAAAGATTTCTACTGCCACCATTACATATAAGCTTGGTGAAGCAGTTTATTATGGCACTGAACAAAGATGGTACCTGTTTTAATTACTTATGCAGAAAGTTTCCGGATTGAGCATAGGCAAACTTAAAGCTTGAATTTTTTATACCTCATGGTAAAAGTTAATAAACAATCAAAATTGTATTGATTCGATGAACAAAACAGAGTCCATAGATTGGTCATCATTTGTTTTAATTGTGCAAATATTTCTGGGTAACTTTAAGGTAATTATTCTGAATTGTTTGGCAGTTCTCACCAAACCTGACACCCCACATTGTCCCAACAGCTGCGAGCAGAGGAGCGCAATTGGGAGGATGCAAGCCTTACCCTAGGGCAAGGAAATGCAACCTAAAGACTAAATGTCATGGCAGGGCAGACAAGGCCTGAAGCCTTGCTGGCAACTGATCTATGATTGAAGCTAAGACAGGCGGACAGTTAGAGCATTGCTTTGCTGATCTGGCAGCTTCTGCAGCTTGTCTTGTTCCAGACATATTGGTGTTACCTTTCCTCTGGAGTACACCAGACAGGCCGAGAGAGGGATCATGCTGCATGGACAACACATGGTCTCTACAATTCAGCCCAGGTTTTATGCTATGGAGAGATATAACTTCATCCCTGGCCTTAACCGGTCTCAGAATCAAAGCAAGAGATGGCAGTTACGGGTTGTAAGTCCTTGTCAGTTGGCATAGACAGGGGCACCATGGGTTGCCTCTGACAGTGGGAGACACCTACAGGTGTCACTGATTAGCTTCTGCCCACCTCAAGCTGGGCATCCCCCGGCCAATTAGGTCCTGATCCGCCTTAGCTGCTTGCTTCAATGGGTGCTTGGGGGTAGGACAAAATCTGATTGCAGGCTGTAAAACCAAAGCACCAGGCACTAAAAAGAATAATAGAAACCTCAAGCTACAGCTTGCAACCTAGAACATAAGAACCATGTGTCTGGGATATTCCACTGTTCTGATGAATATTGATGATGTGAGAAAAATGGCTGTGATTGATGCCGAACTCGATCGTCTTAACATTGATATTGCTGGCCTGCAGGAGACTCGCCTCGCTGAGGAAGGATCACTCAGGGAAAACAATTACATCTTTTTTGGTTTTGGAACAGTTAGAGGGCAGGCAGTAAAAAGGCCCCATGGTGTGGGCTTTGTAGTGAAAAATTAACTACTGGGAATGATTGAAATTCCAGCTGGAGGTAATTAAAGATTATTATCCCTGAGCTTGGCAACCTCTTGTGGTTTTGCTACCATTGTCACTGCATATGCATCGACACTTACTTCTTCTGATAATATAAAGGATTCATTCTATGAGGAGTTAGACTCTGTGATAAAGACAGTTCCAAAATCCGACTACATTTATATGCTCGGTGATTTCAATTCTCGTGTGGGCAAGGACTCGAGTTAATGCCCAGTGTGCCTAGGAAAATACAACATCGGTCGCATGAATGAAAATGGGCAAAGGCTGCTGGAGCATTGCAGAAGAAAAGACCTATGCATTACAAACTTCTATTTTAAAACGAAAGAGCAGCATAAGTCACATGGAAACACCCAACATCCAGCCATTGGCATCAGCTGGACTTCACCACACAGAGACTACATCTGAACCAAACATCATTAACTGGAAGTTATCACAGTGCTGATTGTGATATGGATCATTCTTTAGTGTTGCAAGGGTTAGACTGAGACCAAAGAGAATCTACACTGCTAAACACAAACTATCCCCAGGATTAATATTCTCAACACCAAAGATCCTTATAAGTGTTTTGAGTTTCAACAGCAACTTGAAGACGCTCTCACTGATACTTCAGAAAATTGTACAGCAAGTGAAGAAAGGGGTATACTTAAGGAAACTCTTTATAAAGTGGCCATAGGGGTTTATGGCACTATGGATCATAAGAGGCAGGACTGGTTTGCAGCAAACAGCCAGACACTGTAACCCTTGATTGATTGAAAGAAGATAGCTCTCTTAAGAAACAAGGAAAGAGCAACTCGAAGCACTCTCATTGAGCTAAAACAAGATAGGAAGGATGTGCAAAAGGCTGCCAGGCAGTGTGCAAATGATTATTGGATCAAGTTATGTGAGTCCATTCAAATCGCAAGTGATAAGGGAAACATAATAAGCATGTATGAAGGAATAAAGAAAGCATGTGGTCCAGTGATCAAAAGAAGTGCACCATTGAAAACCTTGACTGGAGAAATCATCACTGATAAGAAACAGCAGATGGGTAGAGCACTATTTGGAGCTTTACTTAAGCGAGACCAAACTAGCGGATGATGCCCTCAATTCTATAGAGGTCCTGCTAACTCTTGACCACCTGGACACACTTCCTACCATAACAGAAGTTAAGTATGCTATTAATGGACTTGCATCTGTCTCTGTGGCCAGAAGGCTTGCGAACGCTGTTCATGAGCCGCTTACCAGGCTTCAAAATGCAGCCGCGACAGATTTGTGCAGCAGATCGTGTCGCGTTGTATTATAACGTGTTGGTATGGGAGCCGGTCGTTCAGAAAGCAATGGCAAACTACTGAACGTAAAATTTGCCTAGTAAATCAACAGCAACTGAAAAATGCTGGTGTTGACTGCAATGTCCTGCAAGGGATATGCAACAAAAACAAAAAAAATCTGGCAAGGCTCCAGGTAAGTATGGGATTCCAGTAGAGGTTATCAGGTGTGGATAAGACACACTCACTTTATAGAGCTATAGCTAATAGAGCTATGCTGGCGTGAAGGACAAGTCCCACAGGATTTCAAAGATTCAAGCATCATAACACTGTACAAGAACAAGGGCGATTGGAATGACTGTAACAACTATAGGGGTATCTCACTTCTGTGTATCGTTGGGAAAATATTTGCCAGAATTTTTCTGCGCAGACTTCAAGTCCTGGGAGATCAAGTCTACCCTGAATCACAGTGTGGCTTTTGACGGAATCGGTCTACCATTGATATGATATTGCGACAAATGCAAAAAAAATGCCGTGAATAGAATCAACCACTGTTTATTGCCTTCATCGACCTCACAAAGGCATTTGATTTGGTCAGTCGTGAGGGTCTATTCAAGGCACTAAAGAAGATTGGCTGCCTACCAACTCTTATGTCCATTGTGGAATCATTCCACACATGCATGATGGGTATAATACAGTTTGATGGTGCAACTTCAGAAGAGTTTGAAATCAAGTGTGAAGTTAAAGCAAGGTTTTGTACTAGCTACCACCCTCTTTGAAATTTACTTTTCACTTCTACTGAGATATGCCTTTCGTGATCAGGATGGTTGTGTAGATTCACTCACGCCTCTACAATGCTCAGAGATTGAAGGCCAAGACCAAAATTAGGAGGGTACTGATCAGAGAGTTGATTTTTGCAGATGCTGTTGCAATTATGACCCACTCTGAGGAAGAATTACGTCTACTATCTGCATTCTCCAATACTTGCTGTGAATTTGGTTTAACAATTAACAAAAGGAAGACACAGATTATGTCACAAGGTGCACGTGGAGTACCATCAATCATTATTGATGACGCCGAACTGGAGATGGTAGACCATATTACATATCTAGGATCAGAGGTAAATAGCAAATTATCCCTAGATCAGGAAATCAACATCCGGATTGGTAAGGCAGCAACAACAATGAACAGGTTAACAAAAAGAGTCTGGGAGAACTTACTGCCAAAACAAAAGTCTTTGTCTATCAAGCCTGTATCCTTAGTATTCTTTATGGCAGTGAGACCTGGTCAACTTACAACAAGAGAAATGTTTAAACAGCTTTAATATGCAGTGTCTGCGAAGAATACTTGGTATTAAATGGCAAGGCAGAATCAGAAATACTGAAGTATTGAAAAAATCAAGTTGTGTGATGGTTTGTTCCTTGCTCAGTCACCGTAAACTTCGATAGATAGGACACATTAGAAATATAGATTATGTAGAATACCAAAGGACAACTTGTTTGGTGAATTGCAGATAGGAAAGTGATCTCGGGGTCAGCCTCTACTATGATACAAAAATCTGTGTAAGCGGGACATGATTGATACAGGCATTGCTATTGCACATTGGGACCAAGTCGCAGCTGAATGTGTTGCATGGAGGGCAAAGATCAGAAATGGAATAAAGACAAAGGAGAAAATGATTGCAGATAGGTCACACAATGAGTGCTTAAGACATAAGATGGTGCGTGATGGTGGAAATTACCATGTGTTCATGTGCATCCATTTTGGACGAACATTTACAGCGCAAATTGGTCTGTTCAGTCACATTTGCTACCGCCATGGGTTGTAGTTATTATGCGTTTTTTAAGCACAATGCAACAAATCTGTCAAAGTAAACAAGGTGCCAACGAATGATATTCTGAATTAGATTTTGCAAGTTTGGATGCAACATGAGCATAAAATTGCACTATCCCCATAACCATTTACATTTCTTTCCCCAGAATCGTTGCGATTTTAGGGAGGAGCAAAGTGAAAGATTTCACCAAGATATAAAAACAATGGAAGAGAGATACCAGGGACTTCAGAATGCCCACATTATGACTGATTACTGTTGGGCCCTTAAGCGTGACTGTTCGGGCATATCACATTCCAGGAATTCCTCGAAAAGAAGCTTTTTATGTGTTGACTATTGATTTTAAAATATGCTAGTGATACATTTTTGGTGTCTTATATGAAGTTAATAGATGCGCAGTAATTACATATGATATGAGTGCGGTTTACAGTCAAAATGGCACTTATGGCACCTAACTCTAGGCTTGTACATAACAATTGCTACTAATTATTACTAAGAAGGTCATTCTTAGTTATCTCTAAAACTAGAGCTTGTAGACACATATCTGATTATACATTTAGCATCAGCAACACAAAATTACCCAAGAACAGCTATACAATTTAAGGCACCAAAATGTGTGTAAACCAGTGTTACATACCGCATATAAACAAACATTGTAGAATCTCCAGAACAAAAGTTTTTTTTGGGTGTACGTAATGATTAGGTTATATTCTAAATCTCATTATTTTCCTCAGTTGATTACTGAGTTATGGATGTTTGTACGGGGGAAAAAAAATTTGTGAACGCACGGTAGTTTGCAGCCTGTGTATTTTCCTACATCTGTAGTGAAATGTTCTTCAAGTTCTGACACGTTTACCAAAACGCATACCAACAGTATTTAACATCAATATTCTGCCCCAGTTTTTTATTGTTTGGACAGCTAACGTACTAATACCACCAGCTTTGAGTTATTTGGCTTTGGTTGTGTGTATGAATTAATAATATACACAGCCATATTCAACGCTTCGTTCTGCATTCCAGCCAAGGATAGTTCACCCAGCTTCAAGGCTGTTGTTTGAGGCATATCACCCATGAGTAAAACGATGTCTACCAACCAAGCAGTGGACAGCCACATGTGTCCAACTTGTGGTGAAGTTTTCACCCGGTCTAATAATCTTGCCCGACACACTAGAACCATGCATGGTAGTCAACAGCGGCACTCTTGCCCCATCTGTAGTCGCTTGTATAAAAGAAAAGATGATTTACAGCGTCATATTAAAATTGATCACGAACTTCCAAATGTCAGTACAGCACCACCACCAACTGTCAGTGCAGCACTAGCATTTACCAATGCACCACAAGTGCCTCCTGATTACAGTATGGCTGCAGCTACGTCTCAGTTTAAGAGTACTTCTGCTAGCAAGAGCAGTATGTCTTCCAGCGATGAAAGTAACCAGCATGCATCATCTAGAGATGACAGTGATAATGATGAAGATGTAACAAAAGAAACAAGCGTTTCATCTGGAAAAACTTCTAGTGGAAAGTTTGACAAGCAGAAGAGTAGCGCTAGCTTCACTGTAGTTGTGGGTGAAAATAATCCTTCTGGAACTACTGGCTCTTTAAGCATGGAAGTAGAAGAAATAGAAGAAATAAACACTGAAGCCAGCACAACTAACGGCCAACAGACAGCTGCGACTTACACTATGAGCTCCACAGGGCAGACTCATGTCACTTCTGTGATGAGCACTAGAACTATAGCTCAACCGTTGTCTGAACAAATATACTCAGATGGAAGCTATTCTACCAACCAAACAAGGGACAGCCACTTTTGTCCAATTTGTGGTAAAGTTTTCGGTTGGTCTAGAAGTCTTGTCCGACACACTATAACCATCCATGGTAGTCAACAACAGCACACTTGTCCCATCTGCAGTCGTTTGTTTAAAAGAGCAGATAGTTTACAACGCCATGTTAAAATTCACAAACCGCCAACTATCAGTGCAGCACTAGCATTTAACAATGCACCACAAGAGCCTCCTGATTACAGTAAGTTTGTAGCTAGATATCAGGCTCAGAGTACTGCTGTTAGCAAGAACAGTATATCTTCCGGCGCTGAAAGTAACCAGCATGCATCATCTAGAAAACAAGCATTGGTAGTTAGGCCTGACTTTAGCCTTGCTGACAGTCATGAAGGTGGCCATAAACTGCATGTAAATGTGCCACAGACCACTTCTAATGATAGCCGCCAATTTGCCCCTGTTATTAGTAATATACAGACATGGAATCCTGATGACTTCAACGCTAATTCTATCAGTGTTTCTGGTCTAAAAGTTGTGTCTACTCAAGAACCTCAAATTTGTATTGGGTCAGTATTTAATCTTGCAGATAGTCACAGTGAAAATCATAAAGGTCAACACGAAACAGTAAATCAAGCCAGTCACATTGCAATAGACAATTCTGCAAGTCCGCTGACGCTACTAGAACGTCCTACCTTACCACATGTTTATCAGCAAAATAAGACTATCTCAGCCGAGAAAGAACATGATACAGTTTCATCTCAGTTTCATACTACATTGTCCACTAAACGGAACCAGTATTCTGCACTTTGCTCACATCTGAATAGCCCAGTACACTTAACGTCACCACTGGGAAGTAGTAGTAGTATTAGCATACATGAAACTAACAAACTGTCACACTCAATCACTACTAGTAAGAACAGTGTATCTGCAGAAGTGTCTTCACCTAAAGATGATTCTCAACTATTGTTAGCCTGTAGTGCCTCTGTACCTACATCTGCAGCATATCAACAGCCTACCTCAGCGGTGACAAGTGATGCACAATTACTAGTGAGCCAGAAGAATGGTAGCATAATGGAGGCTGAAAATAAAACCACAGATGTGCTCAGAGATGAAACACATGAAAAACCAGCTTCATTGACCAAGCCTCAGGACAGTAGTTCCACTTCACAGATACTTCCAAATGCTTGTAAAGTCCAAGAACCTGAAATAGTTGATCTAGATATAGAAGATATTAATAATTGCAATCTTGTGAAGATAGACCTCAGCAAGCATAATTTCCCTTACAGTAGCAAAATTCATAATTCTGAAGTTATGATTGATGACAGTGATAATGTTAAAGATGTAACAGTCTTGACAAAAGAAACAAGCATTTCACCTGGAGAAACTTCTAGTGGAAAGTGTGACAAGCTGAAGAGTAGTGCAAGCTCCACTGTAGTCGTGGGTGAAAATGATCCTTATGGAAATACTGGCTCTTTAAACATGGAAGTAGAAGAAATAAACACTGAAGCCAGCAAAACTAACAGTGAACAGACAGCTGCGACTTACACTATGAGCTCCACAGGACAGACTCATGTCACTTCTGCGATGAGCACTAGAACAAACACTCAACCGTTGTCTGATCAATTATACTCAGAAGAAAGCTGTTCTACAAGGCACACTTCACAAAATGAAAACCCAGAAACTGAACTAATGGATCTGCATGTAGATGATGATGATGATGAATGTGATGATGCTGCACTATCAACTATATTATATGAGTCATTAAAAGTGTTAACATCATCACAACATGATAAAAATGTATCCATTCCAGTTACACAGTCAATGTTTTCCTCTAGCTCACTTCTAAGTAACACTTCAGATATCCCAGTCTTTAAGGAGAGTTATCGCAATTCATCTTTGGAACCTGATATTCAGGTCCAGGTTATTGAGAATATACTGAGGCGTAAAATTAAAATACCATCTGCTGCCAGTGCACAGAAGAAATCACCATCCCATAGTGACATTAATTCTAAAACTGCTCAATCAACTCTGACGTCAACAGAAACAGACAGCTCTGTTATGTGCAAACTTTGTTTCATGTTTTTCTCATCACGAATGGAACTAGTTACTCATACATGGAATCGGCACAGAAGTTCACAATTTGTAGTAAATAATCTGAAATGTGACAAGTGTGGAAAATGTTTTGCAAATAATTCCTTACTGAAACTGCACAAGAAAGTTAAGTGTACCAGTTCTAACACAACTGATGTGGATGCTGGCACCATGCGGGTTTCCTTAGATTCTATATTGCACACTTTAATAAAGCAGAATAGAGTAAGTGGGGCACCTGAAGTGTCCTCCAGCAGTGCTATATGTAGGGGAGGTATTAAACCTCAACCCAGTACAGCTGGACTTTCTTCAGGCAGTGCAGCAATTGATATAAGTAATTCATCACACATAGATGTCTCAAGTGTTTTGAACAGTTTTCCTCAGAGAAATGTAGTTATCAGTAACTATTCAACTGAAGCAGCAACTGACAAACATCCAGACTTTTCTAGTTTTCAACCTTCACTGCATCAGCAAGTTTCAGAAGGTTGTAAGGTGGCAAGGAATGATTGTGTGCAGTGTTTTGTTTGTGCAAAAACATTCAAATCAAATATTATAAGATATTTGCATGTGCTGAACAATCCAGACTGTAAAGAGAAAGTTGATAGATACTGCAACAAGTGCTCACATTTATTTAACAGCCTCGCAGACAAGCAAGATCACTTATGCATGTTTAAGGCTTGTCGAATTTATGAAAAATGCATCATGAAGGACCCCCTTGCAAAGAATGTGGGTCATGTCGAGCAGAATGTGAAAGAGCCAGGAAACCAGCTTCATCCGGTTTTTACTGCCTGTGAAATCTCACAACCAGATAAAAGTTCTGAGCTAGCACAAGAAAATAACAACAGCACACAGGTAACATATTCGTCCGTACCAAACTCTGTGTCATGTCAAGTGTCATTGCCTGGCAGTGACATTCTTCAACAGCATTCCCAGACAAACTCAGCTGGCAAAAGTCACTGTGAGAAACCTAAGGGAGGAGAAGCCATTAAACAAATGCCATATGTTAAAGCAAAGCCTAGCATAGCATGCGCAGAATGCAAAAAGCAGTTTGCAACAAGTGCGATTTTGATCCTTCATTTTAATGAAAGTCCCAAATGTAGGACGACAATTTGCTCTCCATCAAAAGTTGCCAAAAAGGTATCTACATCAGAAGTTGCCAAAAAGATATCTACATCAGAAGTAGCTAAAAAGATATATGCATCAGAAGTTGCCAACAAGATATCTACATCAGGTATAATAAATGTACCAAAGCCTGTTGCCACGCCAAAGTCTCCAGGAAGGGCATCTACACATAATGCCATAAAATGCAGTTCTGCAGCTGTTACTGCTTCCAGGAATGTCTTTTGTGACATCTCAAGTGCTGAGAGATCACTAACATGCAAGGTCTGTGGTGCACAGTTTATTTCTAAGAATGAATGGACTCATCACACTGAACAGAAATGTAGGAAGCTGCAAAATACAAAGGCTGTACCACAGTTAAAGAATCTCAGAATTGTCCTCAGTCGTGTTTCTGTGATGTGTCAGGTGTGCCACTTACCTTTTGCTGATGACATCAAACTGACTGAGCACCTTCATCTAAACCAGCCTTGCCAGAAAGGGACAGCAGAGAGAGTAAAGAGAGTTCTGGAGCTGAAGAAGTCACATCTAGATATTGATGCACTTAAGAGAGTGGGGAAGAGGAGATCTTGTGAAATTGAAACAGGCATTAGCGATGTTACTAGCACTATTTCAATGGCATCAACAAATGATGGTTGCATAGCATTGACAGAGCAGATGCCAGCTATGGACAATGTAATTAATGAGAAGCTGGCTAAGGGTAATGATGATCACATCTCAAGCAATTCCAGTGCAGAAAAACAGTATGTTTGTGATCAAGGAAATGTAAATGATGAAAGTAAAGGACATGCAGATGATAGTGACAAAGATGAATTTTTAAGTAGTATGTCACCCTCTGATGAAGGAAGTGACATGGAAGAAAGTGGCAGTAGCAGTGAAGAGGGTAACATAGATTATACATGTAAGCAGTGTTGCAAAACATACGCCTCTAAATCTCTGCTTATCAAGCACAACACATCACATCATAAATCAGCACACAGCAAAAGGACACATTGTAAAGTCTGCACACGAAAGTTTCATGATTTAACGGGTTTGCAGGCCCATCTGCTGCAGTTTAAATTTTGTTTTATACCTTTGACCCGACGACTTTGGGAGCAAAAACAAGACCCCCAGATCTGCAGCATGTGTAAGAAGATTCTTAGTAGCCCGAAAGATTTACGAAAACATTGCTTCAAGAAAATGGCTTGTCGTTTGCGATACATTAACATGGTGTTGAAAAATACAAAAGAGAAAGATAATGCTAATGTCCTGCCTGCTGCTGAAGCAGAGATACCAGTTTTGAAAACAGTGAAAGAGAAAGATATTGCCAAAGTAGTACCAGCCGCTGATGCAATGTTATCAGTGTCAAAAACAGGAAAAGAGAATTGTGAAAGTCAGAGTGCGAATGAGGTATCATCTTCATTTCAAGATTACTGCAATCCTGTAGAAGTTGATTCAAGCAGCTCTAATGTGGACATTGAAGATGAAACCGGTTGCATTAAAATCTCGCATGTTGCATCGAAACCATTAATAAAATGTTTAAATTGCAGTGGGTATTTTGATGACTTTCAAGAGCACCTATTGAAACAACAAGCATGTCTTGATTTCTTCGGCAACCGTGCAAATAAATGTCCAGTCCCAGTGCCTTTTTGCTATCAGTGTAAAACACACTTTGATGACATAGGTTTGTTACAACTTCATGCCTGTAAGGGTTTTGTAGCCTACGCTCATGCTTGTCAAATATGTGGTCTGAAATTTACAAGTGCGCACAATTTACATGCCCATTTTCAGCAGAGTTTAACATGCAATAAAACTAATTTATCATCTCCACAGAAGAATAATCGTGATAGTGACTGCACATTTGTAGACTCTTCTGTAAAAAACCACCAGGGTGGAATGTTTGCGTCGTCATCTGCAGTTAGAGATGTGCCTGCGTCTTCAGGCGAAAAGTTTTTTCATTGCTTAATTTGTGATGCCAGATTTGCCACTTTATGTTTATTGATGGAGCATAGTTACCAGCATGTTGAAGAAATCCCCATCTCTTGTGACAGATGTAGTATCACATTTCTTCATTACAATCAGTTCGTATCCCACCAAGCGTTTCACATTAGAATGGATAAAGAAGCCAACATTTTGATGGAAAGGCCACAATGCGCGCACACACACACACACACACAATTGGAAAATAACAGATAACTATGAGTTTAAAACAAACCACGATCACTTTATTTACTCTCAATATAAAAACAAAAACTGATTAATTGCAGGATGATGATAATAATGAATAATGAAAATATACATCTCCAATGTACTTAAATACGTAACTGCTGTTGTGGTTTGTATGACGTCTGGGATTCCAGGTGAGATGATGCCTCAATTTCAGTAGGGTTTTACTTAGGTCCAGTCAGTTCTTAGTTCAGCCGCTAATGACTGAGTACATTGTACAACAAAAATCTATAGTTAATAATGGTTTTGGCTGTGGATAGTGTGGTATTATGTGGACTGATGGTTCTTATTAAATAGCTTGATGTATGGAATTGGGATCCCTGCTCAGCATAATGTTAATGTTTTTTTTTTGTTGTTTTTTGCATATCCTTTACAGGACATCGCTGTCAACACCAGCATCTTTCAGCTGTATGTTGATTTCTTGGCAAGATTACACTCAGTAGTTTGCCATTGCTTTCTGAGCGGCCGGCTCACATGCCCTGTAAGTTATTGATGCGATTTGAGCCACTGCTGATTCTCACTGTCATCACGTTACCCACGAGAGTATACGAGATTATGGAGAAAAGTCATAACCTCTAAGCCACGAAGCCGGCATGTTGAATATGGCATTGAATATTGTTAGTTCCAGCAATTCACTAAAGACACATAAATGTCGGCTAGTTTGGTAAGTTAAATATCCAAACAACAAGGTGTGTTTTTCATTAGTTTAGTAAGCAGTATCACGCTCACATACTTTTTCCAAGTCTTTGTTTCAATCAGTGATGAAATCTGAATATAATGTCAGCAACTATGGCAGAATAATGATGTTGCTTACACTTGGCATGCGTCTAGGTAAGAATCTGGTTGATAATTCTTACAATGCAGATGTGAATGTTCAAGAACGTGAAAAGATTTGCTAAATCTGTAGGCACCCCGGGAAGGTTAGCTTAAGATTGCCCAATTGCCGCGACTGACGTCCGTCAATCGATGTGAACCCGATTATTGCTCACTGGATTTTAGGAGGCCTGGTGTTCCTTGCCAGTGAGAAGTCCTGATCGTTCGGGTCCACATCGATTGATGGACGTCAGTCGCGGCGATTGGGCAATCTTGACGTTGTAATATTCTGTTGTGATAATTTGGCGTGTCAAGCATGTGCCGCGTGGTTACACACCCGCTTCACACGCCAGTGAGCCAGGGTTTGTTTCCGGATCCGGTCAGGGATATGCACTACTGACGAGCTCAAACGATAACGAAACTCGAGTCTACTGTCTTCGTCAGTTATGGTAATGTCATGTTTTTATCAGTTTTGAATTGGTTTTTGTGGGGTCCGGTTGTGTGGATGATTATTATGAGTGGGGTGGCCATCTTGTCTAGTCTTGGTGTTGTTGTAGCTACCGGGTCGTTTTAGTGTGTGAGATTAATCAATTTCTTCCACGCTCCTTACATTTGTGATGAGAAACATTGCTGAGTAAGACTATATGTCCGTGTGTACATTTATTAATTGTTTGATTATTATATGTAAATGTCTTCTAGTAGTAGTGGTAGTGGTATTAGTAGTGCTGGTGATGGTGGTCGTCGTAGTAGGAGTAGTAGTAGTAGTAGTGGTGGTGGTAGTAGTAGTAGTAGCAGCAGCAGCAGTAGTAGTAGTGGTCGTGGTAGCAATAGTGGTGTAGTAGTAGTAGCAGCAGCAGTAGTGGTGGTGGTGGTGGTAGTAGTAGTATAGCTGTTTTGGGGTAATTTTGTGTTGCTGATGCTAAAAATATAATCAGATTTTTGTCTACACTCTAGTTTTAGAGATAACTAAGAATGACCTTCTTATAGTATGTCCACATTTGTTTGCCTTCATTCACGATCAATTATTTTGAAAACTGTCTGTTGCATCGTTATGAAACTTTTCCAGCCGTCTTATATTTACCCCCACCTAAGGAATATGTCTTTGATAGGTCCAAAAACAACTTAAATCATTGAAAGCGGCGACATTCCTTTGATGTTTTGCTTAACAACTAGTGATTTCTCGCTAAAAAAGTTATGTTTACGGTAATGTGGACCTGCAAATTCAGATGACAAACAAAGGCGTATCCGGATTCGTATGGGAGTGGGTGCAATGAAAGAAGTAGCTTACAGTCGACAGGGTTGGCTGCATTGCACCGGGTTTTTATCCCATATGGCTCAGTTTCTTTCCGCAGCGCGGAAAGCATGACACAAAGCACGAACTCCGTAGCTCCACTGACGACCCTCGGGAGTCTCCAGAAAAAAATGCACTCTTGAAATGAAGGACGCGGCCCGGAATCGAACATACAACCTTCAATCCATACTTTCTCCAATAGTCCTCTTCCTCTTTCAACACATGGTCCTGACGTTTTTTCCAGTAACTTTTATCAATATTTAATAGCGCGGACAGACAGGCAGGCAGGCAGACAGACAGACAGAAAGGTAGGTAGGTAGGCAGAAAGGTAGGTGGGTGGATGGCTGGCTGACTGGGTGGGTCGGTCGGCCAGCAGGCAGGTAGGCAGATAGATAGATAGATAAGCAGGCGGGCAGGCAGATAGATAGATAGATAAGCGGACGGACGGACAGAGAGACAGATTAGATAGACAGATAGATAGATCCCCGCCAGAATCCGGGCCTTGTCAGCTAGTTTATTTATATAATCACGTTTCATGAAAGAACCCCCATTTGGAGACACCTCTGAATCTTCGCGCTGTTTGTTTCAAAACGGAAATCACGTGAAAATTTCAAAATCTGCCGGGACGTCTCTTGGTGAAGCTGTAATACTGTTAAAATTATGGGCGTAATCTCTAAATCGTAATTAATATACCGCATATAAACTAGCTTTGAAATCTGCTGTAAAATCTCCAGAACAAAAATGTGTTTGTTGGGTGGACATAATGATAAGGTTATATACTAAATCTCATCATTTTACCCCAGATGGTTACTGAGATATTGAATTTTATATTGCGGCAACAAACAAACAAAAACACACTATAGTAATAATTAATAGCAAATGTTATGTACAAGTAGTAGTAGTAGTAGTAGTAGTAGTAGTAGTAGTAGTAGTAGCAAAAGAAAACAACGACACATCCACTGATACCGAGAAATTTACACCAACACAACGAAAGACGCCAATACAAAAGAAACTGATACAGCTAATGTAACGGACTCAATAAAAGAAAACCGACACAACAACAAAAAATAACCACGGAAGTAATATTAATCAAAGAAAAAGGCAACCAATGATAAAACAAATGAGGCCCGTACAATCGGTGAAACTGAAACATACAAAGAAATCTAAATCAAGAAAACGACAAATCCAAAGAAACCAACACAACCACTGAAACTGACACAACGACAGACTGACACAACCAAAGATATCAACGCAAACACTAACTAACAAACCGACAAAACCACTGACAATGACAATCACTGAAACTCATACAGCCAGACAAACAATGAAACTGTCACAACCAATTGACACAAAGAAGCCAGAACAATCAGTGAAACTGAACCATACAAAGAAATCTACTTAAAAGAAAATGACAAATCCAAAGAAAACCAACACAATCAAACAAACCAATACAACATGAGAAAACCAACACAGTAACTGAAAATGACAACCACCCGAGACTCAAACAGAGAAGCAATGAAACTGATGCAACCAAAGCAAATGATGGAACCTAGAAACGAATTTCTACAACGCATAATGTACATTTGAAGATACTAGCAAAGTCAAATTGGGAAGTGATGACAAAGTTGTTTGAGAAAAATTTGATTCGACAGTCAAAGTACAGAATATACACAGCTTTGAAAAAAAGTATGGAAGGTATTGTTAAAGATTCTGACGATGTTAAATGTGAAAGTATTGGCGCGAACAAAGAAACTGCATCTCACAGAACTGAAGAAATGTGACTACACAATAATCATTGGTGAGTTGAGGAATTCGCTGATGGGCAATGGCAAACTGATGACAAAAATGTAAATCAATGAAACGATTTGGAATACACACTCCAATAGAACAATGAAGAAAATGTAGTTAATATTAATAGAGTACAAGGAACGAAGAGTTGGAGATGTGGTGGTGGTGTGATACGGGGCGATGATAACAAGGAGGATGGCCATTGGGGAAAAAAGTATCAGGTATTTAGAATCCTATAGAATAAGAATACGATTAATGTTTCAAGAAAGGACATATTTGATGAAGATACGGTGACGTGAAGAATAGGAGGTGATGACGATAGTAATATATTTAGCTACAGTGTTAGATCCCCTAAACAGCCAATCACAGACATAAACTACCACATCAAGCATTTCATAGTCAGCAACACAGTTCACAGTATACAATTCAAAACACTAATACAAGATAAAAAAAAACAATGTGGACTAGCACTACAAGACTTACACACCAAACTACAAGCATTAAGAATCAATCATATAGGACACATCGTCAATGATACAGACCTACACTCATCATCATCATCATCATCATCATCATCATCATCATCAAGTGTCCTGCCAGCTGACGTAAGCGTTCATGGCTTTCCACGGATCTCGGTCTTTGGTTTTCTGGATCAACTCTGCTGCTGATATTCCTCCGTGCCACCATCTCAATCCACCCAGCATAATTTCTCTTGGTCTGCCTCTGCCTCTCTTCCCCTCGATCTTTCCAGTTGTCACGATGTTCTCCAATGCCTCTCTTCTCATTACATGACCAAAGAAAGCTGTTTGTCTCTTTCTTATTGTTGTATATAGTGTTCTAGTTTGATTAGCCTGTTTCAGGCAGTCGTCGTTAGTTACTCTGGCAGTCCAAGGAATTCTCAACATTCGTCTCAGAACCACATCTCTGTTGCTTCTAATTTCTTCTTAATTTGTTCATTTACATTCCAAGATTCACTGCCATACAGCAAAACTGGTTCTACATAGCATTTCAGCACTCTCTTTCTTATACTCAGTGATAGTGACATATTGCACAAGATACTCTTCATTTTCTGAAATGCGGCCTTTGCCTACCCTATTCTGCTCTTAATCTCTGTTGTACATCTTCCATCTGATGTTATAAATGTCCCTGGGTATCTAAAATTATCCACTTCATTAAGAATTGTTCCTTCTATTTCTATGTCACATTTTGGTGTCACCATTTTCTTTGATATCACCAATGTTACTGTTTTCTTGATATTCAAGGAGAGTCCTTTCTTTGCACTCTCTGTTACTACAGTGTCCAACAATTGTCGTAGGTCTATTGCATTATCTTCCACCAATACTGTGTCATCTGCATAGCGTATATTGTTTATATTATAACCCTCTATTAGTATTCCTGGCTTCTCTTTGATCACTATAGAGAGAGAGAAGAGATCCGGTGACAAGACACATCCCTGTCGTACTCCTAGCTTTATGTGTTCGTAACTACCCTCTTTATTTCCAATTTTAAGTGCTGCTACTTGGTTTCAGTAAATATTCTTTATTAATCTTTCCCATCAAAGTTGATATCTTCCAACATTTTAATCAGCTTATCATGTTTTACTTTATAAAATGCCTTAGTATAATCTATGAAGCATAAATATATGTCTTTCTGTTTCTCTATTGACCTTTCTATTAGTGTCCGTAATGTATATATTACATTGTTTGTGCCCTTTCCTTCCACAAATCCATACTGCTCTTCACTAATTTCCATTTTTATTTTCTTTCTGGTTCTTCTCATTATGATTCTGAGCAGAAGCTTAGTGGAATTGTTTATGAGGTTAATTGTGCAAAAATATTCACATTAAATTGCTCCTGGTCTTTTTGGTATAGCTATAAATACAGATTTCAGCATATCACTGGGTAGATATCCACTGCTGTAAATATCATTTAACATTTTGGTTAATATATCTACTCCAAATTCTCCAATACTTCAAATTCTTCTATTGTGATTTCATCTGGTCCAGCTGTTTTTCCTTTCTTCATATATTTCATAGCGTCAGCGACTTCTTCTTTTAGAATAGGTGGACCTTCTAAGTTACTCTCTTCTGTTGATTCTTCCCTGTCCCCATCATATAATTCTTTTATATACTCATTCCACCTCTTAATTATATCATCTTCCTCCAATAATATCTTTCCTGTTTTTGATTTCAAACACCCTGTAGACTTACACTCACTAGCATTATAATACACTGAAATTAGACTATGTCTGTTTATGGAAATAGCGAACACAACACCGCCTTAATGTGGCATTCTACCCCAATTATACAGAACATGTATGCAATCAATACAAGATAACGAACATCAACCAAGCAGATATACACCACTTAATTAGACAACAAGCACCACCATTACACCTGAGAATCAAAGGATGATACAAATACATTAAAGCTAACAGCTGTACTTTCACGAACCTGCACTATAAACACAGCACACCCAAAGCCAATGAGATAACATACTGTCACAGTGTGAACAGAGATTAACAAGCCAATGATCAAGTAAAAATGGTTTATTCTTTCATTGATGACAAAGGTTTCATGTTGGACTCCACTCAGATCGAATGCTGGGTCCCAACTGCCCATACCAACCCAATACGTCACGATTGAGCATCCCCCACCCCTTTCAGTCTCCATGCTCAATCGTGCTGTATCTGTGTTTCCCACTAGATCCTAATAATACCCAATACTGTTACACCTCCCCATGTTAATTAAAGAATTTTCCTTTATAAGGAAAAATCTTTACTCCTAATCCCCATACTCTATTCCCTCTTTTTCTTTACTTCTCACAGTTCCTCAAATCTTCCCCAAACCAACTCCAATTTAATTAAACATTCTATTTCTTTAACTCTTTCCCCTGTTATATAGTTAACCCACTTCTTCTTCGTTCCTGGCCCTTCAATCAAACATATTTACACATCTTTAATAACATTTCAATTTCAACTATATACAATAACATCATAACACGTCTTCTTAAATACTCCTTCCTCATAAGCAATCTGCTTAAAATTTCAACTCTAACACCAACTCCAACGCTACAAATCCCCCACTTTCAACTAAGCTGAAATTACTTTCACACGATAGGAAGACAAAGAATCGGTGGCCACCGGAATTTAAAAGAAGAAATAGAACTCTTTCAAAAAAAAACAACATTCACCTAAACCACACACCCCTTTACACCCCTTTGTTCTTTGAGACTTTATGTAATAAAGTCTATACCAATTATATCTCCCACAGTACCACTCATTATGGTAACAGTTTACGCTGCTATCTACAGCATCAAATACCAACCATCATCCAAAAATATTCTTCACTTCTAAGTGTCTATATAACAGACACTACCTTACCTCAACCTCACATTGTAATGTAAACCACAAAACACATCCCGAAGACACAATTAAAAAGGTCTATTATCCCTTAAGACCTCCTCCAACACAACACCTCACATAACCTCATCACCTCGTATAACTAATCTTCTCCAATACCTCAGGTTCTCTCTTAATGTCCATTTCTTATGGGCATATCTACTAAAATGCTCCACTTATGCCGTTATCAACAGCAACCTAGTAACCTTGAAATCTCCCCTTAAATATTAACCATCAAACACAACATTGTAATCTGACCCACTTATAAACATTTACATCCTGCCCTAGGCCATGTAACCCAATGTCTCTCTAAAATCTTCCACCTCTCAATTCATAATTCATGCCTGTAATCTACAGCAGCAAAAATAACCACTCATGTCTGTGACTGCTTGTAATCAACTTTAATCTCAGTCCCTTTATTACGGACCCACAAACACCCCATGTCACTATGTCTCCCCTATGTTCATTTCTCATTACACACTTACACCCTTTTCTATTATACAGTTATCCACAGTGTCTAGTCAAACATGGATCCAATTCATGTTTACTCTTCATCTTGGGGTAATTTTCTTATTCTTCTATAACCCAGCAATCTCGTGTAATCATGGCTCTTCTGACCCCCCGGAAACCTATGTTCAAAACTTTTCCCTCTTTTTTTCTACTGCTATATTCATTAATCTTTTCTCCTCCCATGTGGCTTCTAATCCCATATATTTCTAATGAATGCTTACTTTAGTGTATCTCTAAAGTTTCCCATAACTATTTTACTTGTGTAGTAACCCCGTCTACAGTTCATAGCCATTTTAACCTTTCTACGCTGATTATCACAGCATCAAAATATCCATGAACTTCTTCTTCACAAAGAGAATGTGTCTCTCTATTAGTTCTCCGTAGTTTTATTAACTCTTTTCTGAACGAAGGGTCATAATTAAAGCCCCCTGTATTGTCTTTATTTCTAGACAAAAAACCTTGTAAATTAAACATAACTACTATTTAACACACAAAACAGCGAAATAAAATCACAACAGGACATCAAATCCCCCCCAAATTTTTGTAACAATCATTTATGTTTCCCCGCAACTCAACTAAAAGTATGATGATGATAGTGATGATGATGGTGACGATGATTAAAATAATACAACATACATCCTAATCTATTTTTTACCTACTACTACTGGTCTCTTTTACGGACCAGTAGTTTACACATAAAGGTCTACGAACACAATAACCCTATTCTAAATCAATTAATCAAACAACAACAATCATTTTTCAAGACCAAATCAAGCAAAACAAAATTTTACATATGAGGCATTGAAAGCTCAATTTCAATAAATACAACTGTCTTCTCGCTAAAGAGAAGGTTTTCAAAAAAAAATATAATTCACTTAGAATTAACCACTTAAAGTGACCCAGCAACATTGGCCTCCTTTTCTAACCAATGTAACACCTATCTATTTAGGCAAGTCATGTATAACAAAACAACTCCATACCAAGCATTAATGCCAAAATACGTATATACATATATACAAATATCCCTCTGTTATCTACAGATTATCTTAATGCGGAACCATACTTGTTCCCCTCAACCAAAACCATTACTCAACAAGTGACCGTTCCTTTTTCTGGAAGTCAAACATTGATTATCTCCCCTCACAATTTTCTATCTTTTTCCATCCTAACTCCTAATACATCATAACATCCAAAATATCCTCATAAGCAAGCACTGTAAACTACAGTTATTCCAATATCATCTCAATGTACCAGCCACCATCTACTTATCAATTAACCTGTGGCTCGGCACACCAACTGTCTCCCATGGCTTTGTACCAACCATCACCACTACTTCCCAATCCTTACCGTCAACCACAGTATCTCCACCCTCCTACATCCAACAAAACTTTGTCTATTTACTATAGACCTCTCACCAAAACAACTAACTCTATTTCCACCTTCTCGTCTACCCGATGCAATTAATTTTTCATTCTACTGCATCAGTACGTCTCACTAGCATTACTTCAAATCTCTCCTACCCTTTTTCACATCGTGACTATAATCAAACCAATCCCTCCTCGGAACACGTTCTCCAACACTCATTTAACTAACCATGTTTACCTACGCATTTTTCATTCTTCTTGTTATTTCTCGGAACTCTTTCAGAATTGCAACCTACGCCACTTATAACCAACAGCAGACCTCTCTTTCCTCGTTTCTCAGTCTTAGGCACTCTTGCTTCGCCATTTTCCTGTCAAGCATACTAAACATTCATAATGTTAATTCAGCATATAACTTCCGTCATATAACTTTCAACGTCAGACATTCTAAAAAAAAACATCACAATTCTCCAATCATTCTCTTTCTATCTCTCTATGTTTCACGGTTTTTCAACATCACTTATCAACCACTCTTCTCATATTCGCACGGACAATGACACACAACCTCGCTCTCATCTCACGCCTACTCTCGCATCGCGACAACCTAACGTTTCCATACTATTACTACAACAAAATACTTTAGACGCCACCTCAACATTCCAGCAATCATTTACCACATATCTACACGTATTGATCTCCTCTACACACATTGACACAAGACATATTAACGCCACTCTTACATTCTATCTACGTATTTCACTTAGGCGACTTCATCATACCTCTCTCCTACTTCCTTCATCACGCCGAACACCTGTCTGACTACAGTTATATTCACGTATGAACACCGCACAACCAGACGAACTATTCTAGAGGACTCTCTCAATTCACTGCTTTCTTATATCTCTACTTTACTCAATCACTCACTTCTATACGAAGGTCAGACCCTATACACTACCTCTCGCAGCTGAAACTTGCTTTCACAGTACTATCTACTATCTCTTCAAAACAAACCTCATTCTGGTGAACCAGCCCCTAACTTCGTAACTATCATTCTATACTTCTCCACCCACAACAACTTTCTTCTTTCTCCACAAGTACGACGTAACTCGTATTTTTCAAGCATCCACTTCTACAGTCTATTATTTATTATACTTTTATTCTCACGTTCAACTGGCTATCTTACACACAGGATAATCAGTGCCTCCTCAGTCTATATCACCTCACCAGACACTCTCGGTTCACCTGTCAACAATACTATTCTTTCTTCTCCAACCAACAAGCGAAACTATCTCGGACCTCACGTCATAGCTCTGAGTCAAACTATTTCTAATACTAATATTCATGCCTAACATATCTCTCACCCTCTATTAATTCTGTCCTGAATCTACCCTATTTTACTTAATATACTCTCTCTACCTCGCTACCAAACAGACGATATCCTGTATTACGTAATCCACGTGGAATATCATTTGCTGTACTTCCATATCCTCAACACCACTATCACCTACCCTGTACCATGCTACCCCAAAAATTTCATCTGTCTATTTCACCCAAGGAATTTTAACTGTTATAGAGTGTCTCCAAATTAAACACTTCACTGTCTTTCAATACCTTCACCCGTCTTTCAGTTATAATATCATCATCACTATCTGTTGTCAACCTGTTAAAGTATTCAGGTCTTAAGGTCCTAAGGTCTTCTATTTTTCTTAAATCACTTTCTGTCGTTGAATAAATTCCCGCTAACTGTCTAGCACTATTCTTCTTAAATGAGTTCCTTCTATTTCCTATATTTGCGTCAGTCTGCTCACTGTTTCCTGTGTACCTTACGTAACGTTTATACCTTCCCATCTCGTCTTCAGATGACACACTAATTATAGTTCCTTCATCAGACTCATTATAGTTTACTGCAAACACGTCGGCCCTATTCCCATAGTCATCTTTAAAACGTCTGCCTTTCTTTCTCTTTCTCGGTCTTCGTCCCTTAGCCTTCCCTACATAGTCACTAACCAAAACTCTGTCCTGTCTGTCCACCAGTCACTATTCCGTATGAGGGAACAACACTCTTCGATTCTGGATCTGCTCGTAGTGCAGCTCTCTCATCCTCCGAATCATCGGTAATAATATCTGTTTCAGCATCACTATTATATTCTCCGTAACTTGAACTCTGACAGCTAATATTCCTACACCATTTGGGAACTAGTTTCTTGTCTATAGCTGAAGAACTTGACATGGCACTACCTCTATTTACAATCCATACTAACACTTTTCTTCATTGACTTCCTTTTCGTCCTTGGTCCTTGTCTGTCCATCTTTCCTAACTTCAACCTTGTCTCTCTTAGTCAAATGAGTTGGTTTTAGACTGATTCTCTATGAAGTCAGTTTGAGTTCCCTTTGTTAACTTGCTGACTGGTTGTACCTGAGTCTGCGTACTACTTTCTACCGTATTACCTTGCTTGCGTCTGTGTCTCTCTATTTCTTTTCTTTACTACTACCGTCGTCTTCTTTTCCTGTCTACTAGTCACATTCGCAACCATTTTAGGACTAGTCTGTATTTTACTTACTGGTTCAACTCTGTCTCTTACACCTGAGTTTAAATATTGTCTTTGTCTTTTCTCTAACCAGTCGTCACGTCTTTTTCTAGCAGTTGCACTGTGAGAGGGCCAGTCCCATGATTTCTTTGAAATGTTTCTCTCACGCCCATTTTTGTATTTATACCAGTCCGACCTTTCACTATTTCGTCTGTTCTCACTGTCTTTTACTCTATATAGATCAGGCCTTGGTTCGTCATAACCATATTGTCTTCTGTCTTTATTAAGCAATGTCTGTCTCCTGTTATTCTTTCCTACTCTATTACTGTCTACCATAATTCTATAAGGGTCCTGTCTAGTTGTTTTGTTCTTCAACGTTTTCAGAAAATTCTCTACCTCCGTAATTGACAGCTTTAATTCCCCCAACCATATACTAACACGCTGTAATTCCCCACACAAGAAATTCATATTCATTTCTTTTTTAAATATTTATCAACTTGAAACAACCTTTCTACTTCTTCTTCTGTATACCTGGAGAAAAAAACTTGTCCTGAGTTCAGCTGAAATATGTGCTGTGCTGAGTCTTCTAAGCTGAAATATTTATACAAGTAACCAATTTCATTTTTGTAATTTCTTAATTTAAAGAAGATGTGCTAAGGTGTCCTGTTCTGCCATGCTGAAAAATACTGAAACAAAACAAGCAAAAAAAAAACCACACAATTTCAATTTTCCAATTTAAGGAAGACGACCTATTGTTTTGGAAAACAATTAATTCAGGTAATTCATATTTATCTATCAAGCTGAAACAATCCTTCTACTTCTTCTTCTGTATATTCTTGAACTCAGCCGAATTTATGTCTGTTTCTCCACTGTGCTGTGATGGAACTGTTATACTGAAATATTTTCTATATACATCACCAAATCAATTTCACAGGCGTACTTATCTAAACCAACCATATGATTCACACAAGAGAAGTGTTCAATTAGTCAATTGTACTTATGCTCGTTATCGGTCAGAATACGCCAGGAGTCTTGTTCTGCCATTCTGAAATATTCTAAAATATAGCACGAAACACAATTTCAATTTCTTAATTTTTTAAAGAGCACAATTCCCTTATTTTGTAAAATTGTTCAGTTAATTACTATGTTCATATAATACAGAATTTTACCCTGAATCTGTTTCGTTGTTCAAGGAATCACTTTCTTCAACTCGCCGTCACATTCGAACACCCGGAGCTTAAAATCAGTCGCAGAGTTCAGGTAGCTGAGCTTAGTTTAGGTAGCGGAGATTAGGTAGCCTGTCTCTTCCTCTCAGGTCACTTCTCATGGGCTGCCGGAAATTCTTCAACCCCTGGTCGGGTCCCGACCAGCTTGTTAGTCTTTGTCTTCACCCCGGGTGGGGTACATCATCGATGTCTTGATAGGGTCTTAGTAATAACGAGGCCCCAAAAAATTATCAGGATCAGCCGAGGCCCAGCGATAATTGACTGTTTCAAGAACCTTATGGCCCGATCAACGAATTAACGAAGTCTTTTTCATGCTGTCCTGATAAATTCATGATTAGCTCTTTAACTTTGAGCTAAAATGTTCAACTTGAATTGCTGGTTTGCCGAAACTCTCAGGATAGGATCACTCCTGGTCAATCAGAACGATGTAAGGCAGCGGCTTTGATGGCTCTTGCAACGCAAAATTTCAGGCACCGTCCATGTTAAGCCTGTTGCTAACAATCAAACTGCAGAAGGGCGGCCATACAAACTTCCTGCACTGCGAACTCTGCAAAACGGCTGGTATAACAAACTTCTTGTCACTACTTTGACTGTTATCTGAAGTCTTAAAAAAGACTTACAAAGGACCACTCCTGGGCGAGCTTTTGGCCTCTGTATTCAGATATAACTACCATTTACAATTTACTGGCCATCTTTTGGTGCGCCTGTTATCAGGTTCAGTAATTGTTCTCTAACGTGCCGCTAGTATCTTGTTTGTTTGTTTAGTTCTTGAACTTCTCCGCGATGTTATTCATCCTGGCTTCGCATTGTTTTGTTTTTCTCATCTTCAGGTTCGTATCCTGGTCACATGCACCATTTATAATCCTGTCACAGTGTGAACAGAGATTAACAAGCCAATGATCAAGTAAAAATGGTTTATTCTTTCATTGATGACAAAGGTTTCATGTTGGACTCCACTCAGATCGAATGCTGGGTCCCAACTGCCCATACCAACCCAATACGTCACGATTGAGCATCCCCCACCCCTTTCAGTCTCCATGCTCAATCGTGCTGTATCTGTGTTTCCCACTAGATCCTAATAATACCCAATACTGTTACAATACAGACTATATTTTAATATGATACCAACCACAGAAAGAACAGCACAGATATCCAAGTAAATATCACTATGCCAACTATGGAACTGACACAACATTCAAGAAACAGAAGAACACATTTACTATGCATGTCCAACAATCACAGCCACAGAGACTTCACTTCAAAAGTAATACAAATGCACACTGTAACGCAATTGCTTCCCAGTCTCTCTCTACTTTTAATAACTGATCAAAACGGTCGGCAGTAGAGGCTCGCCTCATTCTTTCTATTTTATTATTTTCTTTATGACGTCACGGGTAATACCGCCTGCAGGGGCATACATTTTCATAATTCCCGGTCAAAGGGTGATAAATATTTCGTTTTTTTTCTCGTTAAGGTGAAGCTACTACTTCCGGAAGGGTGTAACATTTCAATCACGTGTTAGTTTCCATTCAACGGAAGTTCATTTTCTCAATTTTAGAGGATGTGTAAGAATAGCTGTCCACAAGAAGTGGTAGTAATTGACCACTCAGTTTGAATTTCGAACCAACAGACTTCTGTTTTTTTTCCAACAACAACAACAACAACAAACTGGTGATGAAGACATGAACTCACAAAAATCTGATGCTGAAGAAATGAACTCCCCCCCCCCCCCCCCCCCCCCCAATGAATTGATAAACACCTGGACATATGGTGATGAAGAAATGAACTTATCAGAAAGGGACCCAGATGTATGACACAAAGGTCACTTCTGTATGACGTGAGGGCCATTTCTGTGTGACATGAGACATACTTCTCTATGCGACGAGGAAGAATGACTTGAATGCCAAAGTTGGAAATCAACAGGACGGATGCATAGTAGGCAAGTATGGACTAGGGGAACAGAATGAAAGAGGTTGCAGACTAGTACAGTGGACACAAGAGCAAGATTTGATTATTGGAAAGACCTGGTTTCAACAGCACCCAAGGAGATTATGGACATGGAGGAGTCCTGATAATAAGATTAGAAATAAAATTGATTACATTCTCATCAACAGAAGATTTCGAAATGCCTTAAAAGTCGCAAAAACTACACCAAGCGCAGACTGCTACAGCGACCATAGATTAATCTTAAGCAATTTACATATAAAATTAAAGAAAGTCAAATATTCACCAAGAAACACAAAATTTGATCTACAAGCACTGAAGAGTGAGGAAATAAAAGATAAATTCAACGTAGAGGTAGAAAACAGATTCGATGCATTGTCCGATATGGAAATATTATTTCAAGATGTCAGTGACCAATGGGACATTTTAAAGAAATCAGTCAACCAAGCTGCAGAAACAACCATTCCAAAAGTAAAGATAATAAGGACGCAAGAAATGGATGACGGAAGACATCTTAAAACTCATGGAAGTAAGAAGAATTAACAAAAATAACAAGGAAAAATATGAAGAGATTCGTAGGAAAATTAGGAAGCTATGCAAAGAGGCAAAAGAAACATGGCTTGAAGAAAATTGCAAGGAAATTGAACACCAACACAATACCTGGAATACCAAATTAATCGCACAAAAGAATTAATGACATCACTAACAAAAGAACACACACATCAACGGGTTGCCTAAAAACCAAAGATGGCAAAATCATAATAGAAAAAGATCAGATTTTACATGCGTGGTCAGATTATGCGAAAGACCTTTATGATGATACAAGAGAAGAACAATATGATCATCGGAATAATAATGAAGGACAATCAATTTTGAAGATAGAAGTTCAGAATGCTCTTAACCATATGAAAACTGGCAAGACCCTCGGGTACAGATAACATAATCACAGTAGAAATGATCAATGCCTTAGAAGAATATGGAATTAGACCAAGTCACCAGGCTGCTGAATGCAATATACGATACTGGAGATATAACCTCCTGAATTATGTAATTCTATATTTATTGCAATCCCGAAGAAATCAGGAGCCATGGAATGCGATCAACATAGAACAATTAGTATAATGAGCCACATCACAAAGATTCTGCTGAGAATTATCATGCAAATGAGTTAGGAAGAAAATACAACCCGAAATAGGAGAAGAACAATGTGGGTTTGTAGAAGGCAAGGGCACAGTAAATGCTGTGTATATACTGAGAACAGTAATTGAGCGTTCTATAGAAGTAAACAAAGATCTATATCTTTGCTTTATTGACTACACAAAGGCTTTCGATAAAGTGAGACATGTCGACATGATAAGGATGCTTGAAGATCTACAAATTGATGGAAAAGACCTTAGACTTGTAAAAAACATATATTGGAAACAACAATCTGCCATCAGAATTGATAACGATGTAGGTCAATATCAGCCTATTAAAAGAGGTGTGAGACAGGGATGTGTAATGTCTCCAGATCTTTTTTCCCTGTACAGTGAAAATATATTTAGAAATATAGAAGATATGGAAGGAATCAACATTGGGGGACGATACATCAATAACATTAGATATGCAGATGATACAGTCTTGATTGCAGACAATGAACAGGACCTGCAAAATTTAGTAGATGCGGTTGTTGCACACAGTGAACAACTAGGGTTAGAACTGAATATGTAAGAAGACACAGATTATGGTCGTCACTAGGAAGAAGGAAATACCACAATGTGATATACGAGTAGATGGACATATTCTTAAACAAGTGAATCGATACTGTTATCTCGGACACAGTCATAACATCTGATGGGAGATGCCTTGAAGAGATTAGAACAAGAATTGCCATTGCGAAAGGTAGCCTTTTGCAAGATGAAAAACATACTGACCAACAAAAAGATATCAATTGAAACGAGAAAAAGAGTGTTGAGATGCTACATAGAACCTATACTTTTGTATGGATGTGAAGTGTGGACAATAAGCTGTCAAGCTGAAAAACAGCTAATGGCTGTGGAAATGTGGTTTCTGAGGAAAATGCAAAGAATACTATGGGCAGATAGAAAAACCAACGAACAAGTCCTTCAAGAAACAAATGAAGATCGTAAACTGATTAGAGTCATTAGACGTAGACAGTCAAAATTTTTTGGGCATGTTATGAGAAGAAATGAATTAGGAGAACTTAGTGACAACTGGCAAGATCGAAGGGAGGAGACCAAGGGGAAGACCTAGAAGCAATACTCTGAGGATGTTAATTGAAAATATATAGAAGTTCAGAAAATATATAATTATATATATATGCATGTTTTATAGACTGCAAGAAAGCATTTGATAGAGTACAACATTAACAACTAATTACATGCCTTCAAGATATAAGAGTAGACGGAAAGGACATCAAACTTATTAGTAACTTATACTGGGAACAAGTGGCGTCAATTAGACGCTGAAATAACGGCAGGGATGTGTGTTGTCCCCAAGCCTCTTCAACCTATGCACAGAAAGAATTTTTAAACAAGTCGAACTGACTGAACTTAAACATCAATGGAAGAAATCATGAACAATCTTAGATAAGCTGACGATACCGTGTTACTAGCAGAAAGCGAGCAAAAGTTACAAAACATGGTGGAACAAGTAAACAGGCATAGTGCAGAATGTGGCTTAAGTATTAACATCAACAACACCAACAAAACGAAAACTGTGATAATTAGCAGTGGAAAGGAAAGATCATCAATGAACATCACAGTAAACGGGAAGATACTACTACTTGATAGAACAAGTAATAAATTTCTCCTGTTTTGGATATGTAATAACAGATGATGGCAGAAGTGAAATAGAAATCAAAAAGATAATAGGAATGGCCAAATAATGGTAATGCTTTCAGAAGCATGAATTCAGTATTAACATCTAGAGAGATTAAGAGCGCATTAAAAATGAGAATTGTCAAATGTTACGTATATTCAACACTACACTGTATGGCGCAGAAACCTGGACAGTGAACAAGCAACGAGAAAGTCGAATCGAATAGAGCCTAGAAGCCCTGAAGATGTGGATATGCAGAAGAATATCTCGTATTTCATGGAAACAAAAACAATCAAATACACAGGTTCTAGAAAAACTGGGAATGAAAAGAGAGTTGATGAAAGACAAAAAAAAGAGGTAAAGTGAAATAATATTTCAGCCACGTTAAAAGACACAATACTATAATAGTCTATACATATAAATTATATACACTCTTATAAAAACCATACTGACATACTGGAGAGCAAGGTTGAGGGCAAGAGGTAGATACGATAAAAGTTGGAAGACGAACATCAGTCTGGCAGAATGTACAGCAGTCTGGTCGAGAGACAGACAGTGTTGGAGATCCATTGCAGCCAACCTTCATTGTGGAGACGGCACTTAATGATTGACTGAGTTAAGCTCAATTCTATCTCATCTCTGTTAGCATATTCACTAGGCTGAATTGATTCCATAGCGCTAACTGTATTATGTATGTTGTTGGAAAGAGGCGAATAAGACTAAGGTTGCCGTGAGACAGCCTACCTCATCCCATAGAAACCATTTTACTGCAAATGTCAACTAATCATGAACACGTGTCTACAAAGGACTTGATATGAGGGCATATGCTCCATTGAGAGATGATGGGCAGCAGAAGAAAGAGGAGAAGGTTGATTACTATTATTTGGTAAGTTAAGGACAGTCCGTCCAGTGGGTGGGTACTCTGGTGGTACTCTTCTCTTCTTACTACTTAGTCTTAGTTCTTCTTGAAGAAGACTGAAGACTCTTACCTTACGTTTTAAAGTTCCAGTTTAATCTTTTTAGTACTTAACTAGCCATTTCAGCAACATTTTCTAAATTGCTTTTTAGTTATACGCCCTGCATAGTTGTAGTTAGATACCTCTTGAAAAAAAAAACAAAGGGAGAGTCTATTCGCAGGGCCCTGCGAATAGACGCTTTGTTTATTCACAGGGCCCTACGAAGGGCCCTACAGCTACCCATCTACCTGCGTACCTACTCATCCACCTACCTGCCTAGCTACCCACATACCTGCTTACTTAACTACCTACCTGTCTACCTACCAACATATCTACCTATCTAACCATCTATTTGTCTAACAACCCATCTACCTGCTTACTTAACCACTTTCGTGTCTTTTTCGGGATTTTTTTCTCATGGACCTGTAGTAATAAATTTCCCCTGGTCTCTGGGTAGTGAGTTCGGACGCCCGTGTGTATTAATTTCGAGTTAAAAATCTATTACAGGATCCTCGCCGATGCTACGGAGTGCGTGCACTGAGCTGAGTTTCTCCAGACTCAGGTTTGAGTTAGGAGGAGAACGGAGCACTTGTGGGTTGCACCTGTGTGCCGTGATGTTGATCCATCGACTAAACAAAACTAAAACTTTTGTGTCTAACTACCCACCTACCTAACCAACTATGACTAATACAAAGAATTATCGGCGAAGCAACGGAGTACATGCTTTGTGCTCGATACTTTTGACAATAGCCAGCGGGGAGAGAATGAAGCGGAGGAGAAGAGGTAGGGGAGAGGGGAAGGAAACGGAAGAAGAGGGCTGGAGCCAGAAGGGGTAGGGTATTGGAATTGCCGTAGTGCAAAGCAACGAGGACCAATATGATTGACATTTGACTTTCATCCAATTAATTGCTGAACAATTAAAACAAAAAAATGTCCGGCAAGGAAACGAACGATTGACATTTGACTTTCATCCAATTAATTGCTGAACAATTTTTAAAAAAAATGTCAGGCAAGGAAAGGAACCTCGAGCTCCCGCCCATCTGACGGGGACACTATCAACTATGCCACTGACGACACATTTTCCAATCAACGAAAATGTATAATATAGCCACAAACTTATGTTAAATCACGTGACCAGCCGTGCCCTGCGAATAGACGCTTTGTTTATTCACAGGGCCCTACGAATAGACACTTTCAAAAACAAACCCAGCGGTATCTTATTCAAGTCTGCAGGTAAATTTTTTCTATTTCTAAGCCCAGATAGATATTTTAAATATTATTATTATTAGTAAGTCCTATCACGATTATAAATTTGAGAATATACTAATGCGACCACCACAGTAGATAGGCCTTGAAATTCAAAATCTAATGGTACCACAATGATGCCTGTATGTCACTTATAAGTGAAGATATTCACAATTTTGTGAAGGTGAGACAGTTGCGATTTTTCATGCTATTCACCCGTAAGTGGAACTCTCCAGTGTGTCCATTACCTCCACAAGCGGGTATGCATGCGAGATTGTCTCAAACAGTCATATGAAAACTGACTTCAAAAATGTGTTCCGTCATGTTAAATGATTACAAAATAGTACAAGTATACAAATAAATTATTAATAATCTTTAAATTTGTGTTCTCTTTAACTTTAGTAGGTCAAATCACACGTTTTGTGTGTCGACAAGTGTAGCGCAATCGCAATGCGGCGGCCGTCATGACCCGTGGGTTTCCAATTCACAAAGTCACATCTTCGCAGAAAATCTGTTTTTCAACCACAATTCGAGCAAGTTTAGTGATGAAACTATGCTGATTCAGGGGAAATATTTTATATGGCAATTAAAATTTAAATTAAACAAAGACATCTATTGGATTCATCGATTCCGATCGCGATCATTCGGCTGCCTCTGTGGGATGCGTTATCTGGCAGTCGGCAGCTTGCACAGATCCATAGAGCACACTGTATTCACAAACTTCCAGTTTCTTAGTTCTAGATAATATTTTAGTTCGTAATGTTTAATAGTTTCTATTATATCACCTAATAATTTTGTGAAAAATTTAAAAAAAAAAAAATTTCCCCAACCGGGAAGAGAACCCCAGTCTCCCGCGTGACAGGCGGAATGCTTACGACTTACGCTAACGAGTACATAATGTTTGTTCTGCTAAGAAATTTATATAGTAAAGCCGCCATTTTGGGTTACATGATCGTAATATTTTCGCCTGTTTTTTAACCACAATTAAAGCAAGTTTAGCGATGAAACTTTCCAACGTCTGTAAAATTGAATACAGAATTCGAAGATCCATCTACAATTGATGGTTTTTTATTGAAAGCGCCAGAAAAAAATTATTTACGGTTCAGTGTGCCGTTTTCATTTTTCTCCACGCGCGAGGTTGGTCTCAACCAACACGTGTCATAGACGGATTATGAAAACTGACTTCAAAAATATGTTCCGTCATGTTAAATGATTAAAAGATAGTACAAGTATACAAATAAATTATTATTAATCTTTAAACTTGTGTTCTCTTTAACTTTAGTAGGTCAGATTGCACTTTTTGAGTGTTGAAAAGTGAAAGCGTAACATGCCATAGCAATCGATATGCGCATGCGCAGTCGCCATGGCGCATGCCATGCGTTTCCCCATTCATGAAAAGCACATCTTCAAGGAAAATGTTGATTTCATCCACAAGGGGAGCACATCTCGTGATGAAACTTTCCATATATATGGGAATTTGCATGCAGAACATGAAAATTCATCTAAAAGTTATGCCTGTCTATTATCAGCGCCAGAATAGTGTTACAAAGTGTGCATGCCGGTCCGATCAATAGTGCGCAAAGAACGAAAACATGCCTTTGCAGAAAATGTTGATTTCATCCACAAGGGGAGCACATCTCGCTATGAAACTTTCCGAATAAATGTAAATTTGCATGCAGAACTTGAAAATTCATCTAAAAGTTATGCCTGTCTATTATCAGCGCCTTTAAAAAATTAATTACGGTAAGTATGAAATATAATATATAAACCAAGATAAGACAGAATATATGGTAATTTCAAGAGACGGAATGGCTAAAAACTCTGGCCACATACAAATAGATAATATGACCATTAAAAGAACGGAAACATGCAAATACCTGGGTACAATCTTCAACTGCTCTAACATCATAAGGGAAGAAATACAAACTAGAATCAATTCTGGGAATAAGATATACTATGTACTACAACATCTACTAAAATCAAATGCGCTATCTTGTAACACCAAAATCACAATATACAAAACTCTGATCAGACCAGGTGTGCTGTATGGCTCTGAAACCTGGAGTACAACGAAAGGAGATGAAGCCTTGTTACAAACCTTTGAGAACAAAATTTTAAGGCGCATCTTTGGACCCATTAGGGATACACAAATGGAGAGTGGAAAAGAAGAAGTAACAAAGACATTTATGATCTGTTTAAGTCACCGCTAATCACTGGTATCATGAAGGCTAATAGACTGCAATGGCTGGGGCATATAGAAAGAATGGAAGATAATAGGGAAACAAAACTCGCTTACACTCAGGAAATAAATGACCGTAGACCCCGAGGCAGACCAAGAAGACGGTGGAGAGATAATACATATACAGACCTACAAGCACTTGGAATCAACGACTGGCAAGAGAAGGTCCACCAGAGAGACGAATGGAGATGGATTGTATCTGCAGCAAAGAACCTCAATGGCTCGGAACGCTGAAGAAGAAGAAGAAGAAGAAGAAGATGAAATATAATGTTATTTATATAAAAGGTCACGATGATTTCAACCAATCGCTGTGCACGGAATATTAAGCATACCTTTCCTGGAAAACCCTGGATGACGTGTGTTATTGTCACGTGAGATTTGAATGAATGAATGATGTCGAAAGAATGCATGGTCTGAACTAGCGCGAACTGGGAGACACGGTGAATCATGGCTATATGATTCCGTATATGATTTCTGTTTTCATTTCCGGTCACGGCACGATGGAACTCACTATTATTATTATTATTATTATTATTATTATTATTATTATTATTATTATTATTAATATAATATTATAGATATTATTAACTAAAACTATAATTATAATAATGTTTGTGTGTCAGTTTATCATGTAATATGAACAAAGAGGAAAATACTATTTGAGCAATTTTACAAAGTGTGACCTAAGCACATAAATCACTGTTTACTGTTTAGCCTATGTAACTTTTGTATTTGTGAACAGAGACCTTAGCAATCATTATTAATATATTTATATCATTGTGTTCATGATAATGAGGCCTAATTTAGTAAATAATTTTTTTAATATTTTGTCATTTAATCACATTAATATTCAAAATGGCTGCCCATTAATATAAATAGAACCAAATAATATTATGTTTAATAAAAAAATTTTAAAAACCATTAAGGAAACCATAAGTTTTTAATTTGAAGATTGATTGATTGATTGATTGATTGATTGATCTAGGAACCGACATCACAGCATTCGGGACATTCCCATAAGCGCTCCATCTCCATCCTCAGCAGCCAGCGAAGAGTTCCAACACTAATAGTTCCAGTAGCAATCTGATTATATGTCCGTCTCGCCTTTCCTCCGAGCGCCGAGCGTCGGCCAGAACCCCTCGTCACACCTCGTTGTCTCATTCTTACCAGACCATGGTGCTCCATCTGCTCCTCCGAGGTGTACACGTGCTCCCACAAGGCCGCAACCACGTCTGCCTTGTCCTGCATCAATACTCCACCAAATTTTGCCGAGCCAGCCAATCTGTCCGCCTGTTCATTCCCCAGCACACCGGTATGCCCAGGAGAAAAGATCCAGGTGATGCTTACTACCCGTGACCTCCGAAGATTTGAAGATTAGTGAATGGAACATAAAGATCATGTTGCCGCTGTAATCTTAAATGTTCCGACCTGATTAAGAGGTTCAAAGTGGCCACTAATTAATGTTTAAAGTAATTAATAATGATAAATTAACTAACTGAGCAAACCATTTCTTAGTTTTGTGCGGGCTGATAAACTGAACATAAAGGTGATATTATTGTTCCATCCATCATGTGCCTTGCCAATAAGTGTGGGCAGTCATGTTTTGCCATCTCACTCTATCACCAGAGTCGTGGATCAGCTCCGTGTTCCGGTCTCGACCATGCCATGTGGCCAAGCCATCCAGGTATTTACTTCTATGTCTTCCCTTTGGTCTCTTCCCTTCAATCTTGCCATTTGTTACCAAGTTCTCCAAGTCATTTCTTCTCACCATATGTGCAAACAATTTTGACTATCTATATCTAATGACTCTAACCAGTTTACGATCTTCATTTTTTTCTTAATTGGGTCTAAATGTGGGTCGTCGCTAAAGCTACGGAGTTCGTGCTTTGTGCGACGCTTTCCGCACTGCAGAAAGAGACCGAGCCATATGGGATAAAACCCGGTGCAAAGAAGTCGACCCTGTCGACTTTTAAACAATTTGTTTCTTAAAGGACTTGTTCATTGGTTTTTCTGCCTGTAAATGGTATTCTTTGCATTTCCCTCAGAAACCACATTTCCACAGCCATCAGATGTTTTTCAGCTTGTCTGCTCATTGTCCACGCTTCACATCCATACAAAAGTACAGGCTCTTTGCAGCACTTCAACACTCTTTTTCTCGTTTCAATTGATATCTTTTTATTGGCCAGTATGTTCTAATCTCTTCAAGGCATCTGCCATCAGATGTTATGATTGTTCCGAGATAACTGTACCAATTCACTTGTTTAAGAATATGCCCATTTACTCATATATCACATTGTGGAATTTCCTTCTTCCCAGTGACGACCATAGTCTGTGTCTTCTTACAATTTAATTCTAACCCTAGTTGTTCACTGTATGCAGCAACCACATCTACTAAATGTTGCAGGTCCTGTTCATTGTCTGCAATCAACACTGTATTATCTGTATATCTAATATTACTGATGTATCGTCCCCCAGTGTTGATTCCTTCCATCTCTTCTATATTTATCATATTTAACTCTATTGTATGCATCCTCAAGATCAAGCGCCACCGCCATCGTTTCCTGTCTACTCTGGAACCCCTCATAAATGTCAAAGGCAAAGGTGGCTGCATTTGGCCTGGTATCTTTTCCTGACCTGTAGCTCCCCAGACCACTTTGGAAGAAGCTTCCCCCTTTCCAAAACCTCTTGCAGCTTGATAGCGACTATCTTCTCTAAAACCTTCCCAAATGTATTTTGAAGGGTGATGATCCTAAAGCCGCTAAGCTTTGAATGAACCTTGAATGGTTTTGGGAGAGGGATGCGATAGCTGTGTACCCAGTCCTGTGGTGCTGATGCTGTCCTAATGCTCTGGTTAAAGCAGTCGATCATCTCCTTCAGGTCTACATAGCTCAAAGCCTTCATGTGGCCATACCTAACCCCATCAGGCCCTGGTGCCATGTCTTTTGCCTTTTTCAAAATATAACATCTTCAACCCGTATGATGTCTTCAAAATGTATATTCTTCATGGTGCCAGATAACTCCTCTCTAACCGCATCCCTGATGTTCACATCATTATGATTGGTCTGCTCTAAAAATCTCTTGGAGAAACGCCTCTCCTTTCTCTTTGTCTGTTGTCATGTGCACACCATCATCTTTATAAATTGCTCCCACTGTCATAGGCCGATCTTTTCTTTGTATTTGATTGCAGCTTCCAGAATTTTTGCAGTGTTTTATCACCTCCAATCTCCTTCATGAAAAATTCCTATTTTGCGTTTTTGGCTTCTGCAAATACATTTAAAACCTCCACCTTATCTTTCTTGACATTTTCCGCTGTATCCACTTCCTCTCATGAGCTTCGGGGTGTCTGTCACACTTTCCTTAGCTGCTTCACGACAGCTCTCTTTGCTTTCCAAGCATGGTCTCCTTCTGGAGTCCATCATGGGGGATGCATAAAAGGAGTTTTAACAGTCCTGTTGCGTGCCTCTTCTCTGAGCCGTCCAAGAAGGTTGTTGGTCCACTCATACCAAAAGGTCTTGCGCACTCTCCCAGCCTGAACTTTCCTGGATTTAGAGATCAGGACTGAATACGACATATGATCACTCCCACGGTCATTCAAAACAGTCCACCTTACATCAAGGACTGATGACTGTGAGACAAGTGCCAAGTCAATAGCTATGTCTGCATTGCTAGGCCTCATTACCATTCTAGTCGGCCTCCCATCATTTATCCCTTTACAGGGCAGACGTTTGTCTGTTTTGTAACCCTGAACGGGCAAGAAGAATTTTCAGGTTCGGAAAAATTTTGGATTACGTTAGTAAAAACATCACGTATTAGTTGTTAGTCAACAGATTTTAGTCAAGTAAACAGCAAAATGACAGGAAAAGCATGCAGAATATTTTACTCATGTGAAGGTTGCAGCTAATCCATACATGAACACAAATATTTACAAAATATGACACGTTGTTGGTGATTGTCAGTCATCTATACGGCAATTTACAAACACAATACCTAAAGACACAAAAGACAAACACACAAAATTGCTCTTAGCATTATCAAACTACAGATATATATAATCTTGACATGGTGTAATTAAAGCAAAACAGTCAGTTAAACTGACCCAAATAAACTATGACACCATATTTTTTTTTAGAACTTAGCTCCTCCCATTCATCTCCTTCATGCACACATAAGATGTAATTACAGCAAAACTATAAGTAAAACGGATCCAAATAAACCATGCCGTCATATTTCCTTCTTTGGATCTTGGTTCCTCCAAAATTCAGTTCAAAATGCGCCTGCATTTTTAAAAAAAAACGTGCCACTACACCACATCACAGTGCTTGCAGCATTGAGGAGGAATTGATTTTTCGTAAGATGTCATAATTTTCCTTGCGCATTTGCCTTATTTCACTTAGGTATTTGCTTCTCAAGGCTCCTAAATATGGATGCTTGCAAATTATATTTCTACCTCCCTTGTACTTTCTAAACTTGAAGCCTAGTGTCATTCTAATTTTCCACAAAGTTGTTTTGGATAGCCCTATGTCATTGTTCTTTCTCAACCAAACCCTAAGATTTCTTACAGTCACTGGTTTTTTATTTTATTTTTGGTATCAACATTTTTAGAATAGCTCACCTTATGACCTCATTGTCAAAGCTGTTACAATTAACTTTCTACCTGCCATTTGCTTATTGCATGGTGGTTTAATTCCAGATTCATGCACCCATCGAAGAAATGACCGTTTATTCAAACCCAATTTGTAATAGTATAAAATATTGTCCTGCGGTCAGCTTCTTGACAAAAATATGTGTACAACTTCATAGCGATGCTTTAAAGTGTACAAAATTTCACATGTAAATGTTAGCAATAAATGGTAAGATATTATAAAGTGAAAAGCACTCACTTTCATGAAAGCACTCACTATAGGTAGAATTATTGACATCTCTTCTGAACACTTCCGTTCCACTATATGACGTGCTTCTCATTAGGAAATGCATGTGTACCATGGAGAATATTCATTATTGAATAGTGATGTTTCCATGTGAAGATGTAATACATTTAATAATATGCACTTCATCTCTGACCCTTAAATCACACAATCCTACACATATACAAAATTTATTTTGGTGCCAAACATTTTACACCTGATTTTGCATAAATGAGGCCCGCTAAATCCAAATATCACATTAATTTGTCTGCGTCAGCTCTAGTTTTTGAGATACAGGCATTTATGTATTTAATTAATATTATTACTGTATTTTTCTCTGGTTCTGGTTTCAGTTGCAGTTTTCCAAGAATTTTTTTTAAAAAAAAGATTTTAACCCACTGCATGCATGTTAGTATGCTAGATATTTTCTTACACTTCTAACACAGAATGACATCATCTTCAAGAAGAGCATGTTTTCTTTCACTGGATTTATTTTGTTATATTTGTGGCGAGTACACTTTGAAAGAAGATCATAAGAAGCATATTGCTTTTTTATGAAAAAGGGATACTTTGCTAACTTTATGGTAAAACTAGGTAACCAAGACAAGTCTTGGACTCCTCATATTGTTTGCAAAATATGTGTTGAACACCTGCAACATTGGATGTTTGGGGAAAGAAAATGTTTAACATTTGGAATTTCAGTGGTTTGGAGAGAGCTCAAGAACCACTATGATGACTATTATTTCTGTGTTGTCAGTATTAAGGGAGTTAATGGGGGAAAATCACAAAAAAATGAAATATCCAGATTTAGTTTCTCCTAGATAACCTGTTCCACACGGAGATGACATACCAATTTCAACTTTCAGACAGATTTTGAATTCCCTGCTAGAAGATGAAGCAGTACATGTGGACGATAAGTGACATTGATAGTGATTTTAAAGATTTCAACTACTCAGTACTTTGACCAGCGTGAACTATATGAACTTATCTTAGATCTATAGCTCTCCAAGAAATCTTCAGAAATTTTGGCTTCAAGATTGATAGAAAAAAATTACTGACTGCTGAAGCAAAAGTTACATTTTATTGCAGCAGAGAGAAAGGTTTTCTTTCATTCTTTTGTAAATAAAACAGCCTTGTGTTTTGTACTAATGTAGGAGGTCTTGTGAACAAAATTGGTGTATGTTATACACCAGATGAGTGGTGACTTTATTAACAGCTCTTAAAGAAGTTTGAAAGTGTTCTCTTACACAATGGTTACAAATATGGCTTAATTCCAATTGGTCATTCTACTACAATGAGGGAGGAGTGTGCTGCAATAAGCAGTTTTGAAAAAATTTAAGTATTTAGGACATAATTGGTTTAGTTTGTGTAAATCTTAAAATGATGAACTTCTTGGCCAGCAAAAGGGATTCACCAAATATCCTTGCTTTATATGTTTGTTGGATAGCAGGGCTAAAGATATGCACTGGACAAAGAAACAGTGGCTGTTGAGGGATGAATTTAAAATTGATTAAAAAAATTACTGTCAACAAGCCTTTCATTGATCAAAAAATAGTACTACTGCCACTATCTATATCTATAAAACAGAGTGTATGTTTGTGGGTTTGTGGGTCTTGGATGCGTTCGATAACAGTACATCCGATTGAGATGAAATTTTCTACACGTCTTCCTTTCATTCCTGTGCAACCGACTATAATAATTTCTTAATGTAAAATCTTCTACTTATTTAATAACATTTACTTTTCCATTTTCATTATATAATGTCTATATAGCAGGGGGACTTCACTCTAGAAAAGTTATTTCAAGGGGCATAACTTTTAATAACATTTCTATATACTTTATAGTCATATTGTTGGACTTACCTGCACTATTGTTAAACTCTTTGTCTATAGTTATTTTTAGGCATATGAGTTATATTAAATAATGATATAATCTTTAAGGTATTTTTAAAGTTTGCATAAAAATAATGCATTATGCATAACATTTTAACCCATCTTTTTCTGCTTACAAAACTTATCAACTGTCATGTCGGTGATTAAAAACAGTTTTCATTAAAAAATAATGAATGGTGTGTGGAAGGACATTCTTTTAAGTTACTGTGCGCCAGGAGCTGGGCGAAACCACGCCGGGTCAGATAGATAGACAGATAGTCAGGAACGGAAGCTTATTTGACTACTTATATGAATGAATTAAATTACATGCTCCCTACCAGGGACTGGGTGAAGCCGGGCCGGGACAGACAGATAGACAGACAAACAGATAGTCGGGAACGGGAGAGCTTATATGACTACGTATATGAATAAAATGAGATGCTCCCCACCAGGGACTGGGTGAAGCCGGGTCAGACAGACAGACAGACAGATAGTCGGGAACGGGAGAGCTTATATGACTACTTATATTAATTAAATGACATGCTCCCCACCAGGGACTGGGTGAAGCCGGGCCGGGTCAGACAGACAGACAGACAAACAAGCAGACAGACAGACTGATAGATAGATAGATCCCCTCCAGGGCCTGGGCGAAGCCGGGCCGGGTCAGCTAGTTACATATAAAGCGTGGCTTGATGAAGCAATTTGTTAAGGCACTGAACAAAGATGGTATCTATTTTAATTACTTATGCAGAAAGTTTCCGTAATTGAGCGTAGACAAACTTAAAGCTGGAATTTTTGAGGGACCTCATATTAGAAAGTTAATGAACGATCCAAATTTTATTGATTCGATGAACACAGCAGAGTCCACAGCCTGGTATCATTTCTTTTAGTTGTGCAAAACTTTCTGGCAACTTTAAAGCAGACATTTATTCTGAATTAGATGAAAACATGTCGAGTTTTTGTAAGCTTGGATGCAACATGAGCATAAAATTGCACTGCTTCCATAACCATTTGCATTTCTTTCCTCAGAAGTTTGATGACTTTAGTGAGGAGCAAGGTGAAAGGTTTCACCAAGTATAAAAAACAATGGAAGAGAGATACCAGGGACTTTGGGATGCCCACATGATGACAGATTACCATGGGACCCTTAAACGTGACTGTCCAGTCATACCGCATTCCAGGAAGTCCTCGAAAAGAAGCTTTTTGTGTGTTGACTGTTGATTAAACAAAATGCTAATGATACAGTTTTAATACATGTTTGGTGTTTTATATGAAGGTAATAATGCACAGTAATTACATATAATATGAATGCAGATTACAGTCAAAATGTTACTGATTGCGCCTTACTATAGGCTTGTACATGACAATTACCCTACTAAGAAGGTCATTCTTAGTTATCTCAAAAACTAGAACTGATAGGGAAAATTTGATTACATTTTTGGAATCAGCAACACAAAATTACCAAAGAATAACTAGAAAATTTAAGTTATCAAAATGTGTGTAAATCAGTGTTGTATACCACATGTAAACAAACATTAAGATCTGCTGTACGATCTCCAGAACACATTTTTTTTTTCTTAGGTGTACATAATGATAAGGTTATATTCTAAATCTCATTATTTCCCTCAGTTGGTTACTGAGTTATGGATTTTTTATATGGGGGAAACATTTGTGAACATACTATAGTGTATTTTCTTTCTTCAAGTTCTGACACATTTACCAGAACGCATACCAACAATTTATAACATGAATGTTCTACCCCTGTTTACGATTTTGTTTGCAGATATTTCATCAGCAAATATGTCATCACTTCCGTGAAGGCTTGATGTGCATACTGCTTGTTGATACTGTTTACTAGAGCCGTGTAAAACGCCTTTTATTGTTTTGGACAGCTAACGTACTAATACCACCAGCTGTGAGTTATTCAGCTTTGGTTGCGTGTATGAATTAATAATATACGCAGCCATATTCAACGCTTCGTTCTAAATTCCAGCCAAGGATACTTTACAAGGCTGTTGTTTGAGGCATATCACCCGTGAGTAAAATGATGTCTACCAACCAAGCAGTGGACAGCCACACGTGTCCTACTTGTGGTCAAGCTTTCACCCGGTCTAATAATCTTGTCCGACACACTAAAACCATGCACAGTAGTCAACAACGGCACTCTTGCCCCATCTGCAGTCGCTCGTATAAAAGAAAAGATGGCTTACAGCGTCATATTAAAATTGATCACGAACTTCCAAATGTCAGTACAGCACCACCGCCAATTGTCATTGCAGCACTAGCATTTACCAATGCACCACAAGTGCCTCCTGATTACAGTATGGCTGCAGCTGCGTCTCAGTTTAAGAGTACTTCTACTAGCAAGAGCAGTATGTCTTCCAGCGATGAAAGTAACCTGCATGCATCATCTAGAGATGACAGTGATAATGATGAAGATGTAACAAAAGAAACAAGCGTTTCATCTGAAGAAACTTCTAGTGGAAAGTGTGACAAGCAGAAGAGTTGTGCTACCTTCACTGTAGTCGTGAATGAGAATGATCCCTGTAGAACTACTGGCTCTTTATGCATGGAAGTAGAAGAAATAAACACAGACACCAGCAAAACTAACAGTGAACAGACAGCTGCGACTTACACTATGAGCTCCACAGGGCAGACTCATGTCACTTCTGTGATGAACACTAGAACTATAGCTCAACCGTTATCTGATCAAATATACTCGAATAGAAGCTGTTCAACCTACCAAGCAAGGGACACCCATTTGTGTCCGACTTGTGGTGAACTTTTCACCCGGCTAAATAATCTTCTCCGACACACTAGAACCATGCACGGTAGTCAACAGCGGCATTCATGTCCCATCTGCAGTCGCTTGTATAAAAGAAAAGATATTTTACAACGTCATATTAAAATTGATCACAAACTACCATATGTCAATGCAGCACCACCACCAACTGTCAGTGCAGCACTAGCATTTACCAATGCACCACAAGTGCCTCCTGATTACAGTATGGCTGCAGCTGAGTCTCGGGCTCAGAGTACTTCTACTAGCAAGAGCAGTATGTCTTCCAGCGATGAAATTAACCAGCATGCATCATCTAGAGAACAAGCATATGTAGTTGGACCTGCCTTTAGCCTTGCTGACAGTCATGAAGGTGGCCACAAACTACAGAATGTGAATGTGCCACAGACTTCTAATGATAGCCACCAATTTGCCCCTGTTATTATGAATATGCAGACATGGAGCCTCGATGATGTCAACACTAATTCTATGAGTGTTTCTGGTCCAAAAGTTGTGTCTACTCAAGAACCTCAAATTTGTATTGGGTCGGTATTTAATCTTGCTGATAGTCACATTGAACATCATAATGGTCAACATGAAACAGAAAATGAATTTGGTCACGTTGCAATAGACAATTATACAAGTCAGCAGACTCTACTAGAACATCCTGCCTTACCACATGTTTATCAGCAAAATAAGACTATTTCAGCTGAGAAAGAACACAGTACAGTTTCATCTCAGTTTCATACAACAATGTCCACAGAACAGAACCAGTATTCTGCACTTTGCTCACGTCTGAATAGCCTAGTATGCTTACCATCACCACTGAGTAGTAGTAGTAGTAGTAGTAATATCATATATGAAACTAACATACTGTCACACTCAATCACTAGTAGTAAGAATGGTGAATCTGTAGAAGTGTCTTCACCTAAAGATGATTCTCAGCTATTACGCTGTAGTACTTCTATACCTACATCTGCAGCTCATCAACTGTTTACCTCAGTGGTGACAAGTGATGCACAATTACTAGTGAGCCAGAAGAATGGTAGCATAATGGAGGCTGAAAATAAAACCACAGATCTGCTCAGAGATGAAGAAACACATGAAAAACCAGCTTCATTGACCAAGCCTCAGGACAGCAGTTCCACTTCACAGATGCTTCCAAATGCTTGTAAAGTCCAAGAACCTGAAATAGTTGATCTAGATATAGAAGATATTAATGATTGTAAACGTGTGAAGATAGACAGCAGCAAGCATAATTTCCCTTACGGTAGCAAAATTCATAATTCTGAAGTTATGATTGATGACAGTGATAATGTTGAAGATGTAACAATCTTGACAAAAGAAACAAGCATTTCACGTGGAGAAACTTCTAGTGGAAAGTGTGACAAGCTGAAGAGTAGTGCAAGCTCCACTGTAGTCGTGGGTGAAAATGATCCTTATGGAAATACTGGCTCTTTAAACATGGAAGTAGAAGAAATAAACACTGAAGCCAGCAAAACTAACAGTGAACAGACAGCTGTGACTTACACTATGAGCTTCACAGGGCAGACTCATGCCACTTCTGTGATGAGCACTAGAACAAACACTCAGCTGTTGTCTAATCAAATATACTCGAATGGAAGCTGTTCTACATGGCACAGTTCAGAAATTGAAAACCCAGAATCTGAACTAATGGATCTGCCTGTAGATGATGATGATGATGATGATGATAATGCCCCACTATCATCTGTTGAATATGTGTCATTAAAATTGTTAACACCGTCACAACATGATAAAAATGTATCCATTCCATTTACACAGTCAATGTTTTCCTCCAGCTCACTTCTAAGTAGCACTTCAGATATCCCAGTCTTTAAGGAGAGTTATCACAATCCGTTTTTGGAACCTGATATTCAGGTCCAGGCTTTTGAGAATACGCTGAAGCGTAAAATTAAAATACCATCAGCTGCCAGATCACAGAAGAAATCACCATCCCATAGTGATATTAATTTTAAAACTGTTGAATCAGCTCTGACGTCAACTGCAACAGACAGCTCTGTTATGTGCAAACTTTGTTTCATGTTTTTCTCAACACGAATGGAACTAGTTACTCATACATGGAACCGGCACAGAAGTTCACAGTTTGTAGAAAATAATCTGAAATGTGACGGGTGTGGGAAATGCTTTGCAAATAATTCCTTACTGAAACTGCACAAGAAAGTTGAGTGTACCAGTTCTAACACAACTAATGTGGATCCTGGCACCATGCAGGTCTCCTTAGATTCTATATTGCACACTATAATAAAGCAGAAAAGAGTAAGTGGGGCACCTGAAGTGTCCTCCAGCAGTGCTATATTTAGAGGAGGTGTTGAACCTCAACTCAGTACGGCTGGACTCTCTTCAGGCAGTGCAACAATTGATATCAGCAATTCCACACATGTAGATGTCTCAAGTGTTTTGAACAGTTTTCCTCAGAGAAATAAAGTCAGTAACTATTCAGCTGGTGTGGCGACAGAAGCAGCAACTGACAAACATCCAGACTTTTATAGTTTTCAACTCTCACTGCATCAGCAAATTTCAGAAGGTTGTAAGGTGGCAAGGAATGATTGTGTGCAGTGTTTTGTTTGTACAAAAACATTCAAATCAAATATTATAAGATATTTGCATGTGCTGAACAATCCAGAATGTAAAGAGAAATTTGATAGATACTGCAACAAGTGCTCACATTTATTTAACAGCCTCGCAGACAAGCAGGATCACTTACGCATGTTTAAGGCTTGTCGAATTTATGAAGAATGCATCTTGAAGGACCCCCTTGCAAAGAATGTGGGTCATATCGAGCAGAATGTGAAAGAGCCAGGAAACCAGCTTCATCCGGTTTTTACTGCCTGTGAAATCTCACAACCAGATACAAGTCATAATGCCATAAAATGCAGTTCTGCAGCTGTTACTGCTTCCAGGAATGTCTTTTGTGACATCTCAAGTGCTGACAAATCTCTAACATGCAAGTTCTGTGGTGCAGAGTTTATTTCTGAGAATGAATTGACTCACCACACTGAACAGAAATGTAGGAAGCTGCAAAATACAAAGGCTGTACCACAGTTAAAGAATCTCAGAATTGTCCTCAGTCGTGTTTCGGTGATGTGTCCGGTGTGCCACTTACCTTTTGCTGATGACATCAAACTGGCTGAGCACCTTCACCTAAACCAGCCTTGCCAGAAAGGGACATCAGAGAGAGTAAAGAGAGTTCTGGAGTTGAAGAAGTCACATCTAGATATTGATGCACTTAAGAGAGTTGGGAAGAGGAGATCTTGTGAAATTGTAACAGGCATCAGTGATATTACTAGCACAATTTCAATGGCATCAACAAAGGATGGGTGCATAGCATTGACAGAGCAGATGCCAGCAATGGACAATGAAATTGATGAGAACCTGACTAAGGGTGTTGATGTACACATCTCAAGCAATTCCAGTGCAAAAAAACAGTATGTTTGTGATCAAGGAAATGCAAATAATTACAGTAAAGGACATGCAGATGATAGTGACATGGAAGAAAGTGGCAGTAGCAGTGAGGAGGGTGACCAAGATTATACATGTAAGCAGTGTTGCAAAACATACACCTCTAAATCTCTGCTTATCCAGCACAACAAATCACATCACAAATCAGCACACAGCAAAATGACACACTGTAAAGTCTGCAAACGAAAGTTTCATGATTTAACGGGCTTGCAGGCCCATATGCTGCAGTTCAAATTTTGTTTTATACCTTTGACCCGACCACTTTGGGAGCAAAAACAAGACCCTCAGATCTGCAGCATGTGTAAGAAGATTCTTAGTAGCTCGAAAGATTTGCAAAAACATTGCTTCAAGAAAATGGCTTGTCGTTTGCGGTACATTAACATGGTCTTGAAAAATATGAAAGAGAAAGATAATGCTAATGTCCTGCCTGCTGCTGAAGCAGAGATACCAGTTTTGAAAACAGTGAAAGAGAAAGGTAATATCAAAGTAGTACCTGCTGCTGATGCAGTGCCAAATACAGGAAAAGAGAATTGTGAAATACAGAGTGCTAATGAGGTATCATCTTCAGTTCACGATTACTGCAATCTTTTAGAAGTTTACAGGAGACATATGAAAATCGTAGATTGATTAGAGAAATTAGACGTAGTCAGTCAAAATTTTTGGACATATGAGAAGAAATGGACCAAGAGGAAGACGGAGAGGAAAATATCTGGATGGCTTGGACACATGGCATGGACGAGACAGGAACACTGAGCTGATCCACGACTCTGGTGATCGAGTGAAATGGCGAGTCATGACCGCGTACGCTTTCCGGCATGGCACATGATTGATTGATTGATTAGAAGTTGATTCAAGCAGCTCTAATGTGGACATTGAAGATGAAAACAGTTGCATTAAAATGTCACATGTTGTATCAAAACCATTAGTAGAATGTTTAAATTGCAGAGGGTTTTTTGATGACTTTCAAGAGCATCTATTGAAACAACAAGCATGTCTCGATTTCTTTGGCATCCATGCATATAAATGTCCAGTCCCAGTGTCTTTTTTCTATCAATGTAAAACACACTTTGATGACATTGGTTTGCTACAACTTCATGCCTGTAAGGGTTTTGTAGCCTACGCTCATGTTTGTCAAATATGTGGTCTGAAATTTACAAGTGCGCACAATTTACATGCCCATGTTCAGCAGAGTTTAACATGCAAGAAGACTAATCATGATAGTGACTGCCACATTTTGTAGACTCTTCTGCAAAAAATCAGCAGAATCAAATTATTGCTTCATCATCTGCAGCTAGATATGTACCTACATCTTCAGGAGAACCTTTGTTTTCTTTGCTTAATTTGTGATGCCAGATTTGCCACTTTGCGTTTATTGATGGAGCATAGTTATCAGCTATGAACACTCAGATAGCCCCGAAGTGCTCATCTATGCAGATGGATCTGTTGTAAAGCAGCAGAGAAGTGCGTGGGATTTTCAGCCCGTTCAGCGGGCCGAACCATTCAAGAATCCAGTGGTGCTCACTCTATGACCACGAGCAGCATGACGATGGAGGTGATGGCAGTTACACAGGCTTTCATATGGCTGGAATCACGGCATTATACCAACGTGTGTGTACTAAGTGATTCAATGAGCATGATTCGGAAGGTCGAAGCTGGATCTGTTCATAGACAGTGGACTGAGTCGCTGCGGAAGTCTGTTGTCTATAAAGTCACCTTCATCTTCATCCAGGACATGCGGGAGTCGAGGGAAATGAACGAGCTGATAAACTGGCTGGCTCTGCACCCCCTGTAGATGGCCAGCCCATGGATCGTGTCGATGTTATCAACGTCCTGAAAGATATGGCAAGAACAGAGGACTTTGACATCAGTGAATCCACATCGCTGTCCAGGATGAAAGACTTGGGAGTAAGAATCGGCACGGCCAGACGCGAGAGGTACATCGCGAGAGGTACGTTGGTGCCTCGTCAACCAACACAGAACTGGCACTATTAGCCACCAGAAGCTGATGCATATGCTGGGGGGAGGATCTGTCCGGATCTGCTATGGACCTGTCCGGAGTGCAAAGAAGATACCCCAATTGATAACTGAATAACTGATAACTGACAGTTATCAGCATGTTGAAGAAACACCCATCTCGTGACGGATGTAGTATCACATTTCTTCATTACAGTCAGTTCGTTTCCCATCAAGCTTTTCACATTAGAATAGATAAAGAAGCCAACATTTTGGTGGAAAGACCACAACTTTCAACATTTGAAGCTGCAACCAGTACAGATAAAAACGTGAATGCCCATGTTGGTTCAACCAACACAGGTAAAAACACAAAATGGTGATATAATAACAAACAATGCTTCAGCTTTCATATTTTGTCACCAAGATTTGGAAAGTTTGAAAACAAAGTTAACCCACCTCAATAACGATCATGCTTGTGTGGCAATAATGAGATACATAATTGAAAACAAACTCTGTATTTGTAACCAAGGAGGCACTGAACCTTTTGAAAGAAGGGTTACAGATTCTAAATGCTGTGAGCTCTGCAATCAGAGTTTTTCTGATAAATTTTATCACTATCTTAATTCAGCATGTTTTGGGAGATTAGAGTCAGCCATTTTAAAAATACAGATCCAATCCACATCCTACCCATACGTCAGGAAATAGATTCAGCTGTAAGTCAAACTGAGCATAAGGAGACTGACACTCATCATGTCGTAATGAAACACCAGGGAGAACAACAGTTGAGTGGTGAAGCATCACCATCTAGAGACCCTACCAGTAGCACAGGTGAAGTTCCAGAGGAGACATGTTGCCTTAAATGTGGTGTGTGTTTCTGCTGTCTCTGCTGACACATAGTGTGTTGTTGTGTATTTTTTGTAACAGAGAATATTCAAGCAGGAAAGATTTACTCAAACATATGCAATAACACACACATGCTGATATTTTCACTTCACAGTCAAGCCCAGCTCTAAACAGTAGAAAGTGTTCCGTGGGTTCTAGCCCAAAACATGAGGAAAATCAGAGGCTGGGGTCCACCGTTGAGAATGTTGCCTTTTCAAACAATGCTGGAGGCTGTAAACTTTGTGGAAAACAAGTTACACAAATCAGATATCACTCTTTGCATTTCAAGTTTAATCACAAGGAGTATGACAGGCAGAGCTTGGAAAAATGTAAAGTTACTGAATTATTGAAGGACAATGTTGATTTTGAGATGTAAAGCAGTGAGTATGTTAGAGCTATGTTGAAAATATGTGGAAAGCCAAAATTTTCAGAAATTGGATTTTCAAGTAAAACCGAAATCACAACCAAAAATAATTGTAAAGCTTGCAATAAAAAATTGTCCATATTGAGGTTTTTCAAAGTTCATTTCAAACAGGCTCAGGAAACTATAATCATCATCATCATCATCAAGAGCCTTGCCAGCGGGCGTAGGCATTCATGGCTCTTCACATATCTCCGTCTTTGGTATTCTGGATCAACTCTGCTGATGATATTCCTCCATGCCATTGTCTCAATCCATCCAGCATCATTTCTCTTGGCCTTCCTCTGCCTTTCTTCCCCTTGATCTTTCCAGTTGTCACAATGTTTCCAAAGCCTCTCTTCTCATCACATGACCAAAGAAAGCTGTTTGTCTCTTTCTTATTGTTGTATATAGTGTTCTAGTTTCATTAGACTCTTTCAGGCAGTGGTTGTTAGTTACTCTGGCGGTCAACATTTTTGTTGCTTCTAAGTTCTTTCTAATTTGTTCATTTACATTCCAAGATTCACTGCCATACAGCAAAGCCAGTTCTGTATAGCATTTCAGCAACCTCTTTCTTACATTAATTGATAGTGACTTATTGCATAAGATCATCATCATCATCAAGTGCCCTGCCAGCTGACGTAGGCGTTCATGGCTCTCCACAGATCTCGGTTGTTGGTGTCCTGGATCAACTTTGCTAATGATATTCCTCCATGGCACCGTCTCAATCCGTCCAGCATAATTTCTCTTGGTCCGCCTCTGCCTCTCTTCCCCTCGATCTTTCCAGTTGTCACGATAGTTCTCCAATGCCTCTCTTTCATCATTCATGACCGAAGAAAGATGTTTGTCTCTTCCTTATTGTTGTATATAATGTTCTAAGTTTCATTAGCCTGTATCAGGCAGTCATTGTTAGTTACTACTGCAGTCCAAGGAATTCGCAACATTCGTCTCAGGAACCACATCTCTGTTGCTTCTAATTTCTTCTTAATTTGTTCATTTACATTCCAAGATTCACTGCCAAACAGCAAAACTGGTTCTACATAGCATTTCAGCACTCTCTTTCTTACATTCAGTGAAAGTGACTTATTGCATAATATACTCTTCATTTTCTGAAATGCGACCTTTGCTTGCCCTATTCTGCTCTTAATCTCTGTTGTACATCTTCCATTTGATGTTATAAATGCCCCTAGATATTTAAAAGTTATCCACTTGGTTAAGAATTTTCCCTTCTATTTCTATGTCACATTTTGGTGTCACCATTTTCTTTGATATCACCATTGTTACTGTTTTCTTGATATTCAAGGAGAGTCCTTTCTTTGCACTCTCTGTTACTACAATGTCCAACAATTGTTGTAGGTCTGTTGCATTATCTGCCACCAATACTGTCATCTGCATAGCGTATATTGTTTATATTATAACCTCCTATTAGTATTCCTGGCTTCTCTTTGATCTCTCTCATTATTACTTCAGCTATAGAGGAGAGAAGAGATCCGGTGACAAGACACACCTCTGTCCGTAATCCTAGCTTTATCTGTTCGTAACTACCCTCTTTATTTCCCATTTTAATTGCTGCTACGTGGTTCCAGTAAATATTCCTTTTATTCTTAAATCTTTCCCATCAATGTTGATATCTTCAAACATTTTAATCAGTTCATCATGTTTTACTTTATCAAATGCCTTAGTATAATCTATGAAGCACAAATATATGTCTTTCTGTGTCTCTATTGACTTTTCCATTGGAGTTCGAAATATATATTGCATTGTTTGTACCCTTTCTTTCCATAAAACCATACTGTTCTTCACTAATTTCCATTTTTATTTTTTTTTCTTGTTGTTCTCATAATTCTGAGTAGAAGCTTAGTGACATGGTTTATGAGGTTAATTGTATGAAAATCTTCACATTCAATTGCTCCTGGTCATTTTCGTATAGCTATAAATATAGATTTAGCATATCGCTCGGTAAATATCCACTGCTATAAATATCATTCAACATTTTGGTTAATATATCTACTCCAAATTCTCCCAATACTTCTAATTCTTCTATCATGATTTCATCTGGCCCAGCTGTTATTCCTTTCTTCATATGTTTCATATCGTCAGCGACTTCTTTTTTTAGAATAAGTGGGCCTTCTAAGTTACTTTTGTCTGTTAATTCTTCCCTTTCTCCATCATATAATTCTCTTATATACTCATTCAACCTCTTCATTATAGCACCTTAATCCAATAATATCTTTCCTGTTTTTGATTTGAAACAACCTGTATTTTATTCTTATTTTTCTTCCTGTGAGCTCACTGATTTGTCTGTGCATATTTTTGTATCTTTAATGGAATTTAATTCAATTTGTTTGCATTGCTTGTTTAACCAACTTTCTTTTGCCTACACACATTTATCTCATATTTCTTTATTTATCTTAGCGTATTCTTGTTTGTTATTTTTATTCTGTTTCCTTTTGTCCATCAGCATTAAGATTTCTTCTTTCATCCATCTTTTCTTAGTTTTTGGCTTCTCTCCGGTAATATTTTTTGGCTAGTTTGATTAATTGAGTCCCTTAACATTTCCCATTGTTCATTTATACGCTGTATTTTAGCAGTTGCATTGTATCTATTTTTCACAGTCACTCTGTATTGTTCTTGAATTTCTTTATCTACTTTCATTACCTTTTTATTAAGTCTCAAGTTCTTAACCCTTTTTTCCCCCTCACTTTAATCTTACTTTTATTTGTCCACATAGTGGTACATGATCACCACTGTCATTACCACATCATTACAGTCAGCACCAGGCATTGTCTTTACATTGATTAACGCATTTCTGAATCTTTTATTATTTTATTAATAAGTATATAGTTAATTTGATTGCATATTTTCTTATCAGGCTTTTCCATGTATACAGTCGTCTTTTATGGTGTTTAAACCATGTGTTTCCAATTATCATATCATTAACCATTCTATTAGTTTCTCTCCTCTTTCTTTTCTTGTACCTGAACCATAATTTCCCACTATATCCTCCATTTTTCCCTTTCCTACTTTTGCATTAAACTCCCAGTATTATTTGCATTTCTTGTGATCCGGTTTGAGATATCGCCGTTTCTACTTCATCGTAAAAGTGTTGTATTTCTTCAACACTACTGCTTTTTGTTGGTACATATACTTGTAGTATATTTATATCTATTGGTTTGCCTTTGATTATAACCATTATAACTCCATCTGAAATACACCAGTATCTATTAATTGATTTGGCTGTTTTTTTATCAAATATTATTCCTACACCTTTCTCTTGCGTATCCCCTCCTGAATAAATTATAGTGTTTGTCAGGATATAATTTTGCCAGATCCCTTCCATCTCATCTCACTTATGCCTAGTATATTCATTTTCATGCTTTCCGTTTCTGTTAGAACATTGGTCAACTTTCCCAGCTCATTTAATATCCTAACATTCCATGTTCCTACTCTAAATTTATTTAGTATAGTTATGGTTTTGCCATCAGTAGCTGGACGACAGTCTGGTGTCACCTGTGGCTCATGACTGTCCCTACTGGATGAGGATCTCCTAAGACTCCTAAGAAGCCATAAACGTTGTTCACGCTCTCTGAAATTTGTGTTGCCATGAAATCTTGGGAAGATAATGTGGTGGTCTCCCCTTGCCCTCCACATCCACCTGGTGGTCTTTTACATCTGCCTTTTCAGTCATTTCCGACAATCAGGACAAGTGAGTGCCCTGCTCTGCTCAGCTGCAGAGTTGTCCACTTATTCTGGTGGATACTCAGTCCCCAGTGCTGCATTAGCCACACTGTGGTGTGTTTCCCATCCTCTATCACTAGGAGGTGCAGTTGGGATTTTCCCAGCTGATTCACGACTCTGGTGATCGAGTGAAATGGCGAGTCATGACTGCCCATGCTATCCGGCATGGCACATGATTGATTGAAAGTTATGGTCTACGACCAAACCTCTCCAGTACTTGTAGAGGTCTAATTGGGAGGATGTGTTTAATGTAATAGGATCCACATATCCTGACTCTACAAATACTGAAGCAGCTAAAAGCTTCAGGTGCCGGCAGTCGGCATCTGAAACATTAAAGCTGGAACATGCCAGTACTGATAGCAAAAGTAAGGATGGTGACTCTGCTGATTTGATAGTGATGTGCAGAATGACAACCTTCCTTCAGTCTCAAAGAAAACAGCACTATTACAATCTTTAGGCAGTTGCAAGCTTTGCCATAAAGAATTTACAAACTTGTCATTCTTTAAGTTTCATTTGAAAAAGTCTCATTCTTGGTTTGCTCCAGATGAATTCGTTTAAAGGTTTTACACCTTCACGCCATGGAGAATAGTGACAGGGAAGACTCTGTCAGTTTCACTTTTGTAAAACATCAACAACAACAATATGTCACTTACCCTATAAAGTCAAAGGCCATTTCATTTAGCAGTTTTAAGATATTACTAAGAGTGTGTAGTATATGTGTTAGCCACTTTCAGAGATGTTTCTTTGTACCAGATGCACTTGAGGACACATTTAAAGCCCCATGTTATTGAGCTTAAAGAAGTTTATTCTCAATCAATACCAAACATGCCAGGATTAGCTAAAGACTGTATTGACACACAACTGAAAATCAAAGATGACGCTGACAAAGACGATGGATACGTATATCGATACAGTACAACATCAGAAGATTCTAAATCTGTACAGACTAGGGTAACGGATAAGAAGTCTCACTCACAGTGCATGCCTACACCATCAGAATATAGTAGTTGCTTAGAATTCTCCACACAGGACCAACTGAAAAACAATGCAGGTGATTGTGATTTTACAAGTACAGAAAGACCCAAGGCTAACCAGAGGATTCTGTCATTAATGAGTCGTGTGTTGATTTTGTAATTGATAGTAGCTAATCTGGCCGGTCTCCCTGGTAATGGCATTATGAACATGATTCGTAACATCGCTTACCTGTTTTCGAAACACAACGATGACCAATTTGGCAGCAGACAGTAGTGTCATGCTGGTTTTAATATGTTGGTAATGGAGCCGGTCGTTCAGAAAGCAATGACAAACTACTGAACGTAAAACTTGCCAAGACATCAACAACAGCAGTAAAATGCTGGCGTTGACTGTAAAGTCATGTAAAAGATATGCAACTTAAAAAAAAAAAAAAAAAAATCTGGGTTTGAGTACTGCTTCAGATAAAAATGATTGCATGATTAGTGAATTTGGTTCATTAGACATGTTAGAAACATGGGTTTTGTTCTTTATATATCTTTTACGAGGGCGAGTCAATAAGTAAGTCACACAGTTCTGTGGGATGGCAGATAAATGTAGTTGGTATTTTCTACAGGTGTCATTAGATTACAGCAACATTGAACTTTATATTCCCGCTCATCAGGTGGCGCTGTGTCGCATGCGCAGCACGTAAACAAAATGGCGACTGTACTTACGGAGTGTACAACCAAAGAACAACATGCTGTTGTGCATTTTTTGTGGGCAAAAGGACTGCCTGCAAAGGACATTCATAAGGAAATGTTTCCTGTTTATGCTGACAAATGTTTGTCCCATAAAGCGGTGCATAGCTGGGTAAGAAAATTTTTTCTCACGGACACTCTAAAATTGTTGATGAATTCTGATCTGGTTGTCCTGTTGAGATTGCAACAGACACATCCATGCAGTGGGCGGAGGAGATGATTAGAGTTGACGGGCGAGTAATGATAGACTCTGTAGCATCTGCAATAGGGTGCTAACATGGTTCAGCATATAGCATATGCATTGATTGAAATTTAAGAAAGTGTGCTCAAGGTGGGTACCCAGACAGTTGAAGGAGGAACACAAAATGAACCAATGGGGCCTGTCCTTACATCATCTTTGTCGATACGAAGATGAAGGAGAAGACATGCTGCGTAGGATTGTTACTGGGGACGAATCATGGGTGCATCACTACCAGCCCGAATAAAAGCGTGCTTCAATGCAATGGAACCATCCTTCTTTGCCTTGTGTCAAAAAATTCAAGGTTACGCCATCAGCAGGGAAGGTTATGCTGACAGTGTTCTGGGATTGTCAAGGAGTGCTTTTAACCAATTTCAAGAAGAAAGGTGACAATGTGAATTCTGAATCGTACTGTCCCGGGAAGGTTAACCCAGTCAACAAATGCCTGCAGAAGTCGGATGTGTCGGCCTAACGGCACAAGAACGCAGCTCTGCTGTAAACAGGCACAACGCAATCACGTCCGGAAAAAAACTCCGAATGAACGAAGAAGAAGAATCATACTGTGAAGTTCTATCGATGCTTCATGATGCAATTCGAAGAAAACGTCCAGGACTGCTGACTAGAGGAGTGTTGCTTCATGACAATACCAGACCACATACAGCTCGATTACCTCAGGAGAGAATTAACAAACTAAGTTGGAAAGTTCTGGAATACCCACCTTACAGCCCCGAATTAGCCCCTAGCAATTTCCACCTTTTTTGTCCACTAAAAACCCACCTTGGCGGGAGACATTTCGCAAATGACACTGAAGTTGAATGATTGATTGATTGATTGATTGATCTAGGAACCGACATCACAGCATTCGGGACATTCCCATAAGCGCTCCGTCTCCATCCTCAGCAGCCAGCGAAGAGTTCCAACACTAATAGTTCCAGTAGCAATCTGATTATATGTCGTCTCGCCTTTCCTCCGAGCGTCGGCCAGAACCCCTCGTCACACCTCGTTGTCTCATTCTTACCAGACCATGGTGCTCCATCTGCTCCTCCGAGGTGTACACGTGCTCCCACAAGGCCGCAACCACGTCTGCCTTGTCCTGCATCAATACTCCACCAAATTTTGCCGAGCCAGCCAACCTGTCCGCCTGTTCATTCCCCAGCACACCGACATGCCCAGGAGAAAAGATCCAGGTGATACTTACTACCCGTGACCTCCGAAGCGAAGCAAGCCACTCTGCACGAAGCCTACCTGTTCTCACCCTTCTCAGCATGCTTTCTGAGTCAGTTACAATCACAATGTGTGTATGTATCGTGTTTTCTATCCAGCGGAAAGCTGCACTGACCGCCTCCACCTCCATTCTTAAGCTAGATGTAGTGTTATCATACGCCAGGCTCTCCTGCACCAAACGCCGACCATTAGTTTTTGCCAAGAACCCCCAGGCACTTCTCCTACCTCTCAACACTGACCCATCCGTGTAGATAATCACATCACCCGGGCGAGAATTTTCATGAATTAGTTGCTGAATTTCCACTTCCGTGGCCCCTGCTGGCCACTCCCTGCACTCCCGGCTCAATGTTATTACAACTCTGCACAAGTCTGACTGCATGGCTGGCACTCTGACCCACTCCTCTCCTCGCCTGATGTTCTCCAAGGGGCACACCTGTCTGATCGTATCCTCCGCCTGAGCCATCCATGATTTCCCTCTTATCAGTCTCTGACCCTTAACTACGTCCAGCGCCTCATGCAACGGGTGATCTATGTCTGCAGCTACTCTGAGGTATGCCTTCGCTTGCATCACCTTGTGCCTACTAGCAACCGTAGGAAGACCAAGGATGTAACGCATACACACTACTGGAGTGTCTCTGGTGCATCCCAGAATGACCCGCATCGCTTCATTCTGTATGCGCTCTAATTTCACCAGCTGACTCTTTGAGACAGTGAGCATTCCTAGTCCATAATCAATCACTGAGAGGATCAAATGCTGGTATAGTGTGAAGAGCATTATCTGCTCTATGTCCATTGCAGCCATAGTTTGAATGTGAAGTGAAAACGTGGTTTAGAAAACAGAGCATGCAGTTCTGTGCAGCCGGTTTGAGAGGACATAAAACGACGGGATAAGTGCATCAATCTGTCAAACTGTCATTTACTGCCAATATAGTACCTTGCGGTGAATGGCAGAGGGGTCTTTGAACCTGAGGAATTAAGGCTCCCTGGCTAGTGCAGTCACTGCGAACTGTGCAGGTTAGGACTTTCTTTTTGCCCCCGACAGAAAAAAATCCCACACCTTACCGAGGGATTGAACCTGGGTCTCCTGAAGGAGAGTCTGATATTCTAGCCACTCAGACAGCCGCTCCTTGAAAAATAAAGGGACAATGTATGTATACAAATTAACTGGTTTCAATTTGTTATCATATTTAGTTATTTTTCTACAGCCATTTGTGACTAACTTATTGGCTTCCCCTCGTAATAAGTGGTGGTAATTTGAAAAGTGACTGCTCGTTATCAGTTGTAGTAGGTATGGTTTAGTGTAAGAACACCATCATCATACACAAGTTTAGGATTACGGGTTAGGGTCTTTCAATAGTATATACTACTATGTTATTATGTTTCTTGAATGTTGTGTCTGTGTATAGTTGTCGGATATCGTCTGGAAGAATGTGTAGAGAAGCAGCTTCATCCTTGGGTTGTGTGTCGGTAACTGGATGGGTGTTTTCGTCTATTTTAGGTTGTGTAGCGCTGACTGGTTCTGTGGGAGCCTTTTACGTATTGGTAGTGCTGATGTTGTTGTACTTATAGATGCTGGTGCGGTGTTCCTTTTGAATATATTTGGTAGAATATCTTTTCTTGTTTAAAAAAAAATTGCAAACATGCCAAAAGTGATCTTGTTCATTGGTGCTGTGGCTGTTTTAACATGTTGGGAGAGAGTATTAGCCCATTTGAGCATTTTGCCACAAGTTGCACACAGATGGTTCTCTGATATTTGAGTGCTAGACATCTTATTAATGCACATTAGCTAGCAGTATAATAATAATACAAACGACAGTTGACTTGAAACAAGTTCACAGCAAGACGTAAATACGGTATTGAGTATTATTAGTTCCAACAATTCACTGAATACACATAACTCAGGCTAGTTTGGTAAGTAAAATATCCAAACAACAAGATGTGTTGTTCATTAGTCTAGTAAGCAGTATCATGTCCGAACACTTTTTCCAAGTCTTTGTTTCAATAGGTGATGAAATCTTTAAACATAATGTCATCAAATATAGCAGAATAATGATGTTGCTTACACTTGGCTCACGTCCAATGTATCCAATGACTTAATTTATCTGCCATATATGTGCCTACAGATTTGTCTTTCTTCCAGTTCTTGGACATTCACATCAGCATTGTAAGAATTATCAACCAGGGTAAAAATCTGATTGATAATTCTTACAATGCTGATGTGAATGCCCAAGAACTGGAAGAAAGACATATCTATAGGCACATATATGGCTGATAAACTAAGTCATTGGATACTGCGACAACAAGGTGGGTTTCAGAATTTCTATACTTGGATGCAAACAACAGTTGAATAAAAACAAGCTTAAGTCTCGGTATTTCGTTGTCCTTGTGAATGTGAGAGAGCTTGAGTGTGGCTATATAATAATCCCTCTACATTTTTATGATCTCATGACACAAGTTCCGAGTGGAAAAATTTAGGTTTTAAAATACATGGGGTGTGTCTATACATACATACAACACAGAAATTCTGCCATATTTTATATTTAAAAATGTGTTTATAACGATAGTGTAAGCATCATTTAAATTCATGTTAATAAAATTTTATATATAACAATTATGAATCTGTTTTGTTTTAACTGTCTATATGCCGAGAGAGTTGTGAAAGAAGTATGATGGTGTTTATGTTTTCATTGTCCTGGTGTGGTTATATAATATACACTAATTTATTTTTTCCGCCTAAACCTACAATGCTTGGCTAAGCGGCGTAGAACGGGAGAGGGGGGGGGGTTGTCGATGTTTTATACACTAAAACAGGATGAAACGTTTTCAAACAGCCAACACTACTCCCCCAGGCCACCATGATCACACTGGCCACAACCAAAGAAAAACAAAATTAATGGGGGGGGGGGGGACACACCGATAAATCGGCGGTTCCCGTTTGTGGCGTCATCATTTCAGGATTACTAATCTTATATAAGGGTAATCAATCGATAATTTGGCGGCTCTTAACATCAAATGGGCGTCAAAATACGTCTACTATAGCGCGCAGCAAACCAAAAAAAATGGATTTTACAATGCTTTACAGATACAAAGAACACATAAATCCCCTGTCCTATTTTAAATAATAAGGCATGTTCACAGTGATGGTGTAACCACATCACCTCTCACCATTTAAATTCCTGTTAATAAAACTACATATATATCTTGTTTTAATTACCCTCTATATGTGTTTTTCGTTATTCATTATACTTTCGCAACTACCATCACTGGCCTTACATCAAAGATCATCTGCGACGAGACCACAAGGACGTCCATGAAGAAAATATATTGACGACATCAGAGACATTGTACAACCACACGGAATGACACTATCCAGTGCCGTCCACCGGGCGCTGGAACGCAAATTATTCCTCCCCACAACGCTTGACGGCAGAAGTGGAAGATGATGATGATTATACTTTTAGACCAGCAATTCTCCACTACTCAGGACTATCCAGCTACTATTGATTATACTCCTGCCCCTCTCCCTGCATCACACCAATGACCAGATATTATCCGTGTCTTTATTGATTATACCGCTGTCATATATTTTTGAAGGGAGTGGGAGATCACTGTAGTGCATGCCCCATCTCTAACAAAAGATGTAGAGCCCCATCCTCTTCTATCTTCAATAACCCCAGAATATGAACCTTGAGTTATCTGCAGGTCCTCGTTCTTGTTAAGTATTGTCTAGGAGATATAGATTATGGCCCTGGTAAGAATGGTAATTTACTAATTGGGAATCTGCCCCTTCTCCAATGATTCTTTAGCTCTGGAGCCCCCTTTTAGTCTATCAAATCTGAGGAAAGTCAGGAGAATTTTCTCAGCCTGATTTAGATGAAGAAAACATGGATGTTGAACAGTTGATAGGTATAGAGTCTTTTATTTCCCCCTTTTAGTAAGTCATTATGAGTTAATTTATCTTTTAACAATCAAACACATAATCAATCACATTAGATTTTGACAACATGATGTACAAAGAAGTTGTTGACACAGATAGGTTTGAACTTGACAAATTAACAGAAGGTCAATTCATGTTAATCATTTATTGACTGGCCTGAGCCTTCTGGTCAGTACATACATCTCTGTTGTGATTTACACAAAGTAATAGAACAGTTGCACATTGGACCATTGTCCCAGACAATCAATAACAAGCATCAATATATGAAATGTCAACAAGTGTGAAAACATAGTAAACATTTTGATGTTGTACATATTAAGTATGATAGTGGTGTCTCAACCATAATATCAGTGTTCCTGTAATTAGGTGTGGGGTATACCAAGTAAAATGTAACCTGGTGACTGGAGGATTAGGTAAGCCAGGGTCCATTGACTGATGGATCCACTTCAGGTCTGCCCGTATAGCTCCACTGAAGGCCTCCCCATGCTCTGCTCATAGCGAAGTCATCCTCCCTCTCACTTGTGGTTCATCTCCTCTCTCGGCTTCCCTCCCTCAGGTCTGATTTAGGTGGTTAGTTTGCTGATGTGTTGGGTGGTTGTTGGTATGTAGCCACCAAGATCACTGATGAGTATTCACATAAATATATACAATCCTACCAATACAATCTTTTAAAAGTAGGTAAAAGAACCTAAATTCCTGAAGTAGGAACTAGTTCCCCTCCCCCTCTTTTTCTCTCTAAGCTAGTGTTGGGTTAATTTGGGGTGGTCAGAGTTTATCACACTGTGTACGCCTTGTATCAACTTGTTCCTGCTGTATGTAAGTCTTCATTTGACCTGGGGTCAGTGAACGTGTACAGTGAGACAATGACAAGAGTGAGAAGGTGTCAAGATGCATGTAAATAAATGACATACATTTATAACATTTCTTCTACTCAATGGTGTTCACAATGTGTATAAATAATTCTCTGTGTTTTCCCAATTAACTACTTCTTCTTCTTGTTGTGTCGAATAACTCTCTTCCATTATCTGTTGTTGTTGTGATGTTGAGTGTTGTGTTGTGTGGTGATGAGTGGTGGAGTGGTGTTGTGTTTTTAAGTTATGTTGAGTAATGAGTTAAGTTCACTTCGCGTGGATGGTGTTCCGCGAAGCACAACTTTCTCATGTATTGCAGTTCCTAAGTGCTCTTATCTAATTAAATTTGACATAAATATAAATATTTATTTCGCCAAACCCTATTATTTCCATAGACAAAGGAGAAAGGAAAGATTGATTTCACTTTCAGCTTTCCTAGATCGTAAATAGGCATAGATAAGTCTGTTTTAGAACAAGGCACTTGTTCTAGTACACGAACTGTCATTTCAGCTGTAGACAGTGATAGCATCTCTTACAATGTTTCTGGTGAAATGCACAAGATTGCTTTCGAATCATCACTTCTCACAGTTGTTTAGAATAGAATGTAATAGTGTAATGCACTTCCTAAAGTTAATAATTATCTTTAAGAATATCAGAGATGGCAGTTTCATCGAAGAGAATATTCTGGCCGGGAATGGCTTTGCGTCATTAGAATCTACAGTCGAGCATTTTTACATTTCTGAGGTTTTAATTAATAATCATACATTTCAATTGACATCACAACATGGGTTTACGTTACTTGACACTTGATACATCGGGTTCTTAGTCTAATCAAGGGCTAACAAACGTACCTCGGATCCAGACTTTTGCCTTGTCCATTGAATTTTTGATCACACACTCTTCTCACCTCCGTCCATGGAGCGAATTCAGACAAAAGTGCGGCTGATTAACATTTCTGATGAAATGGGGATATATGTTAATTATGCACTGGCGCGAAGGCGGGTCAGGTGGTTTTTTCATCCAATGATTTTCCGAGCTTGGTCTGATGAAATCCTTCCAAGAATCCACGTCATTTGTCACTTGTTCAGTTCCAGTTTCGATGTTAAGTTTTACGTCCCAATCTCCAATTGCGTTTGTGAAGTCAATTTCTTTTAATGTTGTTTCCTCTTTTTGCGGCATTTGTTGATAAGATGAATAATGTTGGCTGCGTTATGCCACATGGCCCCACTCCAGATTGTTCTATGGTATGGAACTATGTTTCCAACATTTTCAGTTATCAAGCTGTTCCCATTTGTCCTCCCTTGTATTCTCTTCTGCATCTGATTGACCTGGTTCATCAGGCACTGGGTGTCGACTCAGGAAGTCCGCTCCCACATTCATTTTCCCAGGAACATATTCAACCTGGAACGAGTAAGGTTGAAGAAGCAGCGACCATCTCATAAGTCGGGCATTCAGAGTCTTAGATGCTGCGAGAAACATGAGTGGTTGATGGTCACATTGCACTGTGAAATGTTTGCCATATAGGTATGCTTGAAATTTCTGTACACTCCATACGAGCGCAAGACATTCTCTCTCGATAGTACTGTAATTTCTCTCTGCTGCATTCAATTTCCTGCTAGCATAGGCTACAGGGAATAGCTCTGATGTTACATCTCCCTTTCTCTGCAACAGCGTTGCCCCAATTCCTATGTTACTGGCATCGGTGCGCAGCACGAATGGTTGGTCGAGGTCTGGTAGATGTAAGACTGGATGAGCAGTTAATGCCTGCTTTAGTGCTGTGAAAGCTCTCTCACAGTCAGCTGACCAAGTGACTTTCTCTGGTTTCCCCTTTTTGGTAAGATCCGTTAAAGGTGCTGACAGAGTATTGAAGTCCTTGATGTATTTTTGATAGAATCCACATAAGGATACAAATGATCTTACATCCTTCTTTGTTTTTGGACGAGGTGCTCTCTGGAGTTTGTCCACATTTCCCTCTTGTGGAGTTATCAGTCCATGAGATATCTTATGACCTAGAAAGTCCAATTCTTGGAATCCTATCTGACACTTCTTTGGTCTAGCCGTCAATCCAGTTTCTCTGAGGCGCCTGAACAAAAGATGCAGGGTTTCTACATGCTCTTCAAATGTTTCAGTTGCGATCAGGATGTCATCCATGAAGTGACTGATGTCTGGATGCTGTAGTGGGTCAAGTAATTTTCTCATCATACGTGTAAAGACGCTGGGAGCATTACTTAATCCGAATGGAAGAACGTTGAACTCATAGTGTCCTCCAGGCGTGCTGAAAGCTAACCATGGTCTAACTTCCGGTTTTACAGGAATCTGGTAATATCCCTTACTGAGATCAATCCTAGTAAAGTACTTAGCTCGGTTGAGTGCTGTGAAGAGTTTATTCTGATCCGGCAGAGGTTCTGCTTGGAATTCAGTTATAGCATTGAGCTGTCGATAATCGATGCACAATCTATGTTCTCCGCTTGGCTTTCTCAATAAGACGACGCTAGCACTGTAAGGTGATTCAGATGGTGAGATTATTCCTGCGGTGAGCAGCTGTTGTATTTCTTCCTCTAAAGTCTTTTGCTTTGCATAAGGAACTGGGTAAGTCTTGACTCGCACAGGCACTGTGTCATTTAACTTCATGTCAAATTCCTCCAAATCAGTTCTTCCTGGCTTATCAGTAAGTACTTCTGCATATTTTGCCATAAGTTCCCTAATCTGCTTTTGCTGATCCTTTGTTAAGTTGGGATTGATTTCCACATCCTTAAAGGTCTCTTTGGCTTGCAGTTGGCACTCGACTCCCATTGTTGATCCTTCTTCGACTTCAGTAGCCACACTCATGGCCATCAGATGTGCAGGTTCGGTGGTTGAGGGTCTTTCATGATATTTCTTCAAGAGGTTTATGTGAAATACTTTCATCTTGCCTTTGACTGAAATTCTGTAGTTGGTACGTGAGATCTTCTCCGTCACTACATAAGGTCCTCTCCATCCGATTTGCAGCTTATTCTGACTGGTTGGAAGCAGCAACATCACCTTCTCTCCTACCTCTAACTCTCTATCCTTTGCCTTGCGGTTGAAGTTACGAGCAATTCTTCGTCTGGCTTGACGTAGATTGACATTCGCTTGTTTCCAACTGTGTTGTAAACGATTTTTCAACTCGGCAACATATGTGATGCAGTCACGACTGTATCATCTGTAGTATTATCAGTCCACGTTCGGAGTAACGCCTCCAATGGTCCTTTGATTGGTCGTCCAAACAACAGTGTGGCTGGAGCAAAACCTGTTGAGTGATGGGGTACTTCCCTGTAAGCGAATAAAGCTGCGGGTAAATACAAGTCCCAATCCTCTGTCTTCTCCTGGGCAATTTTGCGCAGGATACTAATCAATGTCCCGTTCCACCTTTCCACAAGTCCATTTGACTGAGGGTGATATGGTGAACTGAAGATATGGCGTGCATGAAAAAGTCTGAAGGTCTCTTCCATGAGCTTACCACGAAACTGTGAACCGTTGTCCGTCAAGATCCTTTGTGGGAATCCTAGACGTGTGAATATTCCTAATAATGCATCAGCGACGTGTTTGGAGTCACAGCTGGGCATAGGAACTGCTTCGGCCCACATGGTTGTTGTGTCCACAAGCGTTAATATGAATCGGTTTCGCCTCTTCGTTGCTGAGAGAGGTCCGATTATGTCTACTGCCACTTTCTCAAATGGAATTCCAGTGATTGGCGATTCACCCAACATTGCCGGTGGTGTCCGGTGTTTTGGTGATACTTTCTGACACTGTGGGCATGATTTTACAAACCGTTGTATGTCTGAGTTCATCCCTGGCCAAAAGTAGTGAGTGGTAATCCGCTGTGTAGTAGCGTTGATACCCATGTGCCCACTGAATGGTAGACTGTGACCCATCTCTAAGATCTGAGTCCTGTATTGAGTCGGTACAACAAGTTGATTAAACTCTTGTCCAGCTCGTCCTGCTTTTCTGTAAAGAAGTGCTGACTTCATGAACAGATCACCTTTACGTAGAGGTAAATGTGATTTTGGCAGTTTTCTGAAGCAGGGTTCCAAGGTGCTGTCGGCTTCTTGTGCCCTCTTCAGTTCCTCCGTTCGAGGGATTGGCGTAGTTAATTCTGGAGTTTTTGTTGCCTGTGATCGAGTGGTCATGGTCGCCATCGCCACAGGTTGAACAGGTTCTCCTAGAACGATAAATCTACGGCCGAGGATTACAGGATATATCGGATCGTCCAAGATTGCTGCCTTGATCGTCCCGGTGACATACCGCGAGGTTATGTTCACTTTTGCCACTGGAAGAGACATATTTGTTGAACTCTTCAGTGGTCCCTGCAATTCCACTATTTCCTCTGTCACCTGTTCAGGGTGAACCAAGGATGATGAAACAACACAGTCATATGATAATCCAGTATCATATAAACAGGTCGTTTGGAATCCATTTAGCAAGATGGATTCTACAACCGGAATACGAGATGATGTGTCTTGATGAGGTGTCTGTTTGGACGTTTCACCAGTGCTCACTTTTCTCTCTTTTCGGTTGGCCAAACATGCCGCTGTGTGTGGAGGTGGCTTCTTTCTGCAACTCTGAAATGTGTGACCTTTAATTTTGCAATGGGTACAGAATGGTTTGTCCTCCTTCGGCGCTGTTTGGACTGAGTGTTGAGTGTTTTTCGGGGATTTCCCCTTTTTCTTGGTGGCTACAGTGTTTTCACCCTCTTTTGGCTGTGGAGTTTTGTTTTGAGAGGGGGTGTTGTTCGAACGTCCCTTTCCTCCCATCTCCTTTTGAGATTTCTCAAATCTCTCTGCCAGGATGATTATAGTTTCCAGGCGGTCAGCCCCGTTTTGGGTTAGGAATGCCTTCATTTCGTTCTGCATTTTCCCCTTGATCTGATCAATGATAATCATTTCACGGAGTCCTTCATAATTTTCCTCAAATCCTCCCAAGCAAGTCCATCTTTGTATGTATGACTTCAGTCTTTCGACTAGCTGTGCGTAGCTCTCACCCGGTTCCTTCCTTGCGGCTTTGAACCTGAGTTTATAAGATTCGGCGTCCACTTCGAATCGGCTTAAGAGTGCCGTCTTGAGTGTTGTGTAGTTCTGTTGTTCCTCTCTAGTGAGTCTTGAGAACACTTCATACGCCGTGGATCTTAAGGCCTGCGCCAACTTCGTCGCCCATCTACTCTCTTCAAGCCCACAGCTGACAGCCATTGCCTCGAAGCGTGATAAAAATCCTTCGATGTGGTCAGTCTGTTCATTAAAGGGGTCCAGAGGAAATGACATAGCTCCTGAATTAAGTTGAGAGACGTGAGGTGGTTCTGTCACTGGCGATCCTGATGAGGTTGAGGGTGTAGGACCACTCCCTTTCTCTATTCTCCGGATCTCCACTTCAATCTCCATTCTCCTCAACTCCAGTTGGTGTTGACGCTCTCTCTCCTTATCTTCCATTTCAGCCTGTAGTCGTTTCTCTTTCTCCTCCAATTCTGCTTGAAATCGTTTCTCTTTCTCCTCCAATTCTGCCTGAAGCTGTTTTTCTTTCTGAGTCAATTCAGCTTGCAGTCTTTCCCTTTTGTCAAATGCATCCGAAACATAGTTAGCTAGCTCAAGGCCATCTAACCCGCATTCCCTACCTGTTTCTGTTATTTGGGCTCTAAACTTTGCAGTTTCCGCCATGTCTATATTTTATTGCTGTGCTCTGATTAACAATATAATTGCAGCTAGTCTGATCCGCGTACGCTTGTCAGTCCCTGATCTGCAAAGATGCAACAGAGCATGTGCAATATTAAAAACACCCTATGTTATGTCTGTCTGTCAATGCTGGAAAAGCCAAAGGCAGCAGGCACTGAAGTAACCACAATTAATTCCTAGTAAAGAAAAGAATCTGAAATTAGACAGAGGTTTCCCAACGGATAAGATTTTCCGGTGGTTGATGAAATGCTGTTAAGTTCAGACTTCACAGGAATAGAACACCTTCTCTGGAAGAGAAGTAGTGTTGGTAGAGTAGATACACACTATATATTTCACCTGGAGCACCTCTTTCTGAAGTAGAAGCAATATATGAACATGGCTCCTTCTCCAGGAGTAAAGATCAGTCACCTCTTCTTATTTATCTATAAATGTCATTCATATCATGTGGCTGTCAATCAATACCCCACATGGTATCTGTTAAACATTCTAGAAAATGACAATGTTCAAAATCTAAAGATAACTGTGTTCATGTATTTTGTGTGATTGTTTATAGGTTAATATATGGGAACCATCCAGGACGTAGACCGCAATATGTCATATATTTTTGAAGGGAGTGGGAGATCACTGTAGTGCATGCCCCATCTCTAACAAAAGATGTAGAGCCCCATCCTCTTCTATCTTCAATAACCCCAGAATATGAACCTTGAGTTATCTGCAGGCCTCGTTTTGTTAAGTATTGTCTAGGAGATATAGATTATGGCCCTGGTAAGAATGGTAATTTACTAATTGGGAATCTGCCCCTTCTCCAATGATTCTTTAGCTCTGGAGCCCCCTTTTAGTTTATCAAATCTGAGGAAAGTCAGGAGAATTTTCTCAGCCTGATTTAGATGAAGAAAACATGGATGTTGAGCAGTTGATAGTATAGAGTCTTTTATTTCCCCCTTTTAGTAAGTCATTATGAGTTAATTTATCTTTTAACAATCAAACACATAATCAATCACATTAGATTTTGACAACATGATGTACAAAGAAGTTGTTGACACAGATAGGTTTGAACTTGACAAATTAACAGAAGGTCAATTCATGTTAATCATTTATTGACTGGCCTGAGCCTTCTGGTCAGTACATACATCTCTATTGTGATTTACACAAAGTAATAGAACAGTTGCACATTGGACCATTGTCCCAGACAATCAATAACAAGCATCAATATATGAAATGTCAACAAGTGTGAAAACATAGTAAACATTTTGATGTTGTACATATTAAGTATGATAGTGGTGTCTCAACCATAATATCAGTGTTCCTGTAATTAGGTGTGGGGTATACCAAGTAAAATGTAACCTGGTGACTGGAGGATTAGGTAAGCCAGGGTCCATTGACTGATGGATCCACGTCAGGTCTGCCCGTATAGCTCCACTGAAGGCCTCCCCATGCTCTGCTCATAGCGAAGTCATCCTCCCTCTCACTTGTGGTTCATCTCCTCTCTCGGCTTCCCTCCCTCAGGTCTGATTTAGGTGGTTAGTTTGCTGATGTGTTGGGTGGTTGTTGGTATGTAGCCACCAAGATCACTGATGAGTATTCACATAAATATATACAATCCTACCAATACAATCTTTTAAAAGTAGGTAAAAGAACCTAAATTCCTGAAGTAGGAACTAGTTCCCCTCCCCCTCTTTTTCTCTCTAAGCTAGTGTTGGGTTAATTTGGGGTGGTCAGAGTTTATCACACTGTGTACGCCTTGTATCAACTTGTTCCTGCTGTATGTAAGTCTCATTTGACCTGGGGTCAGTGAACGTGTACAGTGAGACAATGACAAGAGTGAGAAGGTGTCAAGATGCATGTAAATAAATGACATACATTTATAACATTTCTTCTACTCAATGGTGTTCACAATGTGTATAAATAATTCTCTGTGTTTTCCCAATTAACTACTTCTTCTTCTTGTTGTGTCGAATAACTCTCTTCCATTATCTGTTGTTGTTGTGATGTTGAGTGTTGTGTTGTGTGGTGATGAGTGGTGTGGAGTGGGGTTGTGTTTTAAGTTATGTTGAGTAATGAGTTAAGTTCACTTCGCGTGGTGGTGTTCCGCGAAGCACAACTTTCTCATGTATTGCAGTTCCTAAGTGCTCTTATCTAATTAAATTTGACATAAATATAAATATTTATTTCGCCAAACCCTATTATTTCCATAGACAAAGGAGAAAGGAAAGATTGATTTCACTTTCAGCTTTCCAGATCGTAAATAGGCATAGATAAGTCTGTTTTAGAACAAGGCACTTGTTCTAGTACACGAACTGTCATTTCAGCTGTAGACAGTGATAGCATCCTTACAATGTTTCTGGTGAAATGCACAAGATTGCTTTCGAATCATCACTTCTCACAGTTGTTTAGAATAGAATGTAATAGTGTAATGCACTTCCTAAAGTAAATAATTATCTTTAAGAATATCAGAGATGGCAGTTTCATCGAAGAGAATATTCTGGCCGGGAATGGCTTTGCGTCATTAGAATCTACAGTCGAGCATTTTTACATTTCTGAGGTTTTAATTAATAATCATACATTTCAATTGACATCACAACATGGGTTTACGTTACTTGATACATCGGGTTCTTAGTCTAATCAAGGGCTAACAAACGTACCTCGGATCCAGACTTTTGCCTTGTCCATTGAATTTTTGATCACACACTCTTCTCACCTCCGTCCATGGAGCGAATTCAGACAAAAGTGCGGCTGATTAACATTTCTGATGAAATGGGGATATATGTTAATTATGCACTGGCGCGAAGGCGGGTCAGGTGGTTTTTTCATCCAATGATTTTCCGAGCTTGGTCTGATGAAATCCTTCCAAGAATCCACGTCATTTGTCACTTGTTCAGTTCCAGTTTCGATGTTAAGTTTTACGTCCCAATCTCCAATTGCGTTTGTGAAGTCAATTTCTTTTAATGTTGTTTCCTCTTTTTGCGGCATTTGTTGATAAGATGAATAATGTTGGCTGCGTTATGCCACAACCGCCAGGTAATCAATTCTTCCTCCCTGGCACCAACCAGCTACTATTGATTACACACCCACCCCATTCATCCATCCATTAAGTGCCTTGCCGATAAGCGTGGGCAGTCGTGATTCGCCATTTCACTCGATCACCAGAGTCGTGGATCAGTTCAGTGTTCTTGTCTCGACCATACCACGTGGTCAAGCCATCCAGGTATTTACTTCTATATTTTCCCATTGTTATCTTCCCTCGATCTTGCCAGTTGTCACCACGTTCTCAAATTCTTCTTCTGCCTTCATCCCCCCCCCCCCCCCCCCCCCTTTGTGTTAACATGTAATTGCGGTGTGTTGTTATGCACCCTTGGGCCTAAACCCTTAGGCCAGCTCATCCGATATTTGCGTGCGCTTTTTACCAGGTTAGTATTCCTGGGGGACTCTAACTTTAGTGCTGCCGTCTACATCCCAGCTTTTCAAGTTGGAACAGTCAAAGACTTTACGGTCAACCCTCAAGGAAAGGCAGGGACAGTCCATGGACATTATCCGCCATCCAGGGAGGCCTCCTTATTTGCAGAGCCAACACATAGCGCTCTGGTCCTGGGCTCACTCTGGAATCGCCACTTCCTGCTCATGGTTGCTTTAATTCCTCACTTCAATGTATTGGGCATTTCGTTCGCTACGGGCTTCTCCCCACACAAACCAGGCTGGTCTGCAGACAGTATCCACTTAGCGAGCTTTTGATCGGACATGTGCTAGTTGTTGTGTCCAGAAGACACTATAGTCAGAGCTGTGGCGGACATAAGGAAATTCGGAACACTAGATAGAGCTGTTCCGGGCATGATGGACATTCAGAAAACTAGCTAGGCAGAGCTATTCCAGTCACAAGGACATTTGGAAAACTAGATAGTCAGAGCTGTTCCGGGCACATGGGACATTTCACTCGGACGTTTTTGCGTTGTGCCAGTTTTAATTTGCCACTCTCAGGACTGCAAACCACGACTTCGGCGGGCGTTTTTGATCAGGTTAACTGTCCTGGAGGTTTCGAGAGACATTTTGTTGTGGTGTTGCCCACACTCAGCTGGTCAAGGTAGAACGGTTAAAGACATCATGGCAACCCTCAAGGGAAGGCAGGGGCAGACCATGGGTATTCATAATTGCAGAGCATATATTGCTCTGAGACTGGGCTCACCCAAGGAATCGCCACATCCTGCTCATGGCTGCATTAAATTCTCACTTCCGTATATTGGGCATCTCGTTTGCCACTGGCCGCTCCTCGCACAAACCAGGAACGGTTAGTCTGCAGACGACATCCACTAGGCAAGCTTTCGCTTTGGATTTCCACACAATGGATTTGCTAGCCAAGCGTAACCATTTCGTGCGACTGGGGCGATTTTTCTACCTTTAGTACCCGCGCACGAGGTAGGCTACATGTGCTGCCGGCTCAGCACCTTACCTCCGTGCATCAGTGAGTGAGTTACGGCCAGGCCTTCTCATCCGGGGATCCCTCATATCCCCCAGCTGAGAGCCTTCGAACAAATATCTGATCTAAAGATGTAGCGTGCTCAGCATCTCACCCCTGTTTTGCAGTAGGTGAGTATCGGCCCGGCTCTCTTATCCAAGAGTTAATGGCTTAGAGACGTTCAGCCATATCCCTCAGATATATATATATATATATATATATATATATATATAATAGAATGTGTCTGGAGCAAGAATTATTGGCTTCGTGCGCCTAATTTGAACTTTGCTATCCTCAGTCTACCTGCAGAGCAGCAGGTTGTGTCTCTGTTGGTCTGGTCCCTATCTCAAGGCCTGTCTGACACGTAGTTGTGCTTCCATCGGCAGGGCTCTTGAAGGTCATTGGGACAGCGCAATGCTCCTCTACCACGTCAAGGTGGAGACACAGAGGAGGTTCTCCAATTGATTTCTTCTCATATCGTACCCAAAAAATTTGACTATATAGTGCCCAATTTCTCTAATCAATTTTCGATTTTCATTTGTTTCTTGTAGGACTTGTTCATTTTTTTTTTCTGTCTGTCCATGATATTTTTTGCAATTTCCTCAGAAACCACATTTTCACAGCTATCAGATGTTTTTCATCTTGTCTGCTCATTGTCCACGCTTCACTTCATACAGAAGTACAGGTTCTATGTAGCACCTAAACACTCTTTTTCTCGTTGCAATTCATATCTTTTGTCGGTATGTTTTTCATCTTGCAAAAGGCTGCCTTCGCCATGGCAAGTTCTTGTTCTAATCTCTTCAAGGCGTCTCCCATCAGATGTTATGACTATTCCGAGATAATTGTACCGATTCACTTGCTTATGAATATTCTCATTTAATTGTATATTACATTGTAGTATTTCTTTCGTCCTAATGACAACAATAATCTATGTTTTCTCACATTTCTAACCCTAGAAAAACAGATGGTGAAGTTCCCCAGGACATCGTGGGCATGAAATTCCATGTGGAAAGAGAACTGGCAAAGGGTAGAGAGTCTTTCATGTTAGTCATGATGAGAGTGATGTCCTGTAAAAGACTTCCTAGTGGATGACGATGTGAAGCAGGCCCAAAATGTGACTGAATAAAAAACCTCTCAGCCCTTCAAACATACCCTTCTTCGTCTTCCACAGTCAGCGAAGAGTCCCAATATTAATGATGCCAGTTGCTGTCTTATGTGTCCGTCTGGCCTTTCCTTGGAGTACTGTACTGATTGTCGGCCAGATCCTCTGGTCACTCCCTGCCGCTCCATTCTCTCAAGGCTATGATGATTTATCTATGTGATTGTCTACATCTTAATGTCTCTTATAATTTTACAGTAATGTCTGCTTTTTTTTTTTTTTTAAAGGACTGCCTCATTTCTTCTTATTGTTCTTGTTCTTCGTCTTCTTCTTCTGCTGTGTTCATCCGGAGAGTTTTTTTCAGATGTGATTGCGTTGTGCATGTTTACAACAGGGCTGCGTTCTTGCGCCGTTGGGCCGACACATCCGACTTCTGTGGGCATTTGTTGACCAGTTTAACCTTCCCGGGGCCTCTGCTTTTTCTCATGGTCCATTGCATGTTTTCAATTTTCTTCAGAAAGCACATCTCTGCTGTTGTTTGTTGTTTCTCGACGTATCTGCATACAATAGGCATGTCTGGGTCCGAGGCCCATAAGGCAAGCAGAGAAAGATCAGTGACACCATAACCTACCATCATACTGTAAGGACTGACTAAAGAGGGTTTCCCAACCAATCATGAACAAGTACTACAAAGGGCTTGATGTGTGCTGGTTGAGGGCCTTTACTTCATTGGGAGATGAAAGACCAGAAAAATAAGAAGACATGTGTGCAATAGTACGTGCTCTGTGTAATACGCGTACTTTAACCCTTTTTTTTTTTAAGTGAATTGGCACTTTTTAATTATGATTTTCATCTGGCTAGAGGCTGCTTTGAGATACCAATTCTTTTTCCAACCTCTTTGCGGCATTTCCCATTTGGTGTTTTGATGCCATACAAGTTTTAAAATGGTTTAACCTATTCCAGATGTTACCCATTTAATTGTATATTGAATTATGATATTTGTTTCTTCTTGAAGATGATTGGCTCAGTTAAAATTTTTTATTCCACTTTTATCTTTTATCAGGTGATGTTTATCATTGAAACTTTCAGTCATGTGCCTATTTCACTCCCAAATAATCACAGCTGAAATCACACATGCGTTCACATCTAGGGTTTCGCTGCCATGTATGCGGCTCATGTTGAAAAGCCTTTATTGAAAAATCTATGTTGATTCGACACGAGCGCACACACAAATAAGAAAGGGCACTCCACTCGTGCAGACATGCGCAGGGAACATGTTCAGAAACACCACAGTGACGAAGCTCTCAGGGTCAAAGCTGTAATCTCAGTTTCTAAGAAACTGTGCTTCTAAGAAAGGCAAGGTGAATGTGACATCTAAAGGAGACAAGCAGTAGGCCTACCAAGGTGAAGCTGACTGTGATAATGATATAGAGGTAGTGGTTACAAAGAGCAATTCTGAGCATCCAGTCGAAATCGATAACTTTGTTGCCTCAGAAACAGCAATACCAAATATTTTAATGGGTAATGATATTAATTAAGTGAATCGGTACAATTATCTTGGAACAGTTATAACATCTGACGGGAGATGCCTTGAAGAGATTAGAACAAGAATCGCCATTGCGAAAGTAGCCTTTAGCAAGATGAAAAACATTCTGACCAATAAAAAGATGTCAATTGAAACGAGAAAAAGAGTGTTGAGGGGATACATAGAGCCTGTTCTTTTGTATGGATGTGAAACTTGGACAATGAGCAGTCAAGCTGAAAAGCATCTGATGGCTGCAGAAATGTGGTTTCTGAGGAAAATGCAAAGAATACCATGGACAGACAGAAAAACCAATGACCAAGTACTACAGGAGACAAATGAACATCGTAGACTGATTAGAGAAATTAGACGTAGACAGTCAACATTTTTTGGACATGTTATGAGAAGAAATGGGTTGGAGAACTTAGTGACAACTGGCAAGATCGAGGGGAACAGACCAAGAGGAAGACCGAGAGGAAAATACCTGGATGGCTTGGCCACATGGCATGGACGAGACAGGAACACTGAGCTGATCCACGACACTGGTGATCGAGTGAAATGGCGAGTCATGACCGCCCACGCTTTCCGGCATGACACATGATTGATTGATTGATTGATATTAATTAATATTAATGAGACAATGTTTCAGATATACTTGCCTCAGCAGCTTAGTTTGTCAGCTGGTGCAACGCTGTCTGTGGCACCAACAGTGGGTTTAATATTTAATAAATCTGCCCCCCCCCCCCACCCGATGAGTCTCCACTTTGTCGTGGTTGGGGGGGGGGGGGGAAGCTTGCGTGTCCCAGTAACCCCAAGAGCATTGTCGGCGGAAACAAAACTACATGTCGGACAGGTCTTGGGATAGGGACTGAGGATAGCAGTCAAAGTCTAAATCAGGCGCAAGTTGCCTCTATTTAGTGGTCCAGACACATACTCAAAGGCTCCCATTTGAGGGATATGGCCGAACGCCTATAAGCCATAAAACCTTGGATGTGAGAGCCAGGCCGATACCCACCTACCGAAAACCGAGGTGAGATGCTGAGCACGCTACATGCTCAGTTCGGATACTTGTTCGAAGGCTCTCATCTGGGGGATATGAAGGATCCACAAATGAGAGGGCCTGGCCGTTTCTCGCTCATTGGTGCACGGAGGTAAGGTGCTGAGCCGGCAGCACATGTAGCCTACCTCGTGAGCGAAAACAAAAAGTCGTACGAAATGGTTACGAAAAATGTCTGTATCTACATTCACAGAGAGTGTAATCAAAGGTGGAAAAACGTCTCAATAACACGAAATGGAACGCTTGGCTAGCGAACCCATTGCGTGGTCCGAAGTCCGAAGCGAAAGCTTACCTAGTGGATGTCGCCCACAGACTGACCGTTCCTGGTGTGTGCTCGAGCGTCCAGTGGCAAGCGAAATGCCCAATACATGGAAGTGAGGAATTAAAGCAGCATTGAGCAGGACGTCGCAACTCCTCGGGTAAGCCCAGTCTCAGAGCAATATGTGCCGGCTCTGCAATTATGGAAGCCTCCTTGGATAGCGAGGGAATATCCATGGGCTGCCCCTGCCTTCCCCTGAGGGTTGACCGTGACGTCGCTGACCGTTCTACTTCGACCAGCTGAGATGTGGGCGACACCACAGCACTAACAGTCTAACATCCCTCGAAACCACGGGAAGGCTAACCCGTAAAAATGCCTGCTGAAGTCGGATGTGCTGGCCTACGGGTGCAAATAAATCAGGCACAACGCAAAAAACGTCCGAGTGAAATGCCTTTCGTGCTAGGAACAGCTCTAACTAGTTTTCCGAATAGCTCGTGTCCGGGCCAGCTCTGACTAGCTAAGTTTCCGAAAATCTGTCGTGCCCGGAACTATAGAGTCGTGCTGACTATTGTCAGGGTCTTAAACCTGGCTCGTTAACCTAACACATGTGAGACAGTACAAATACAACGTGATTTGACTTGAGACTCAACGACACGAAGTTTCGATGGATTTATTCACAGATCACGATCTAGAGATGATCATCACAATACATAAGTTATCACAATACACTTACAAGCAACCCACAGCTTACAATCAGTCTCACAAGATGTACAGACACTCGACTTTCGGGCAACAGAACTACACAAGCCTTTCTCCCATCATACGTCCAGTCGAGTCCACGTCCCAGAGCTGTCTGGCTATTTCTCGCAACGCGCCTGTCCACCTGAAGTGGCTTCACGAGGCCTGCGTGCGTCCTGCTTTGTCCTTGCCTGACCGCTGGCTGTCTGTCAGCCGGCAACCTCGCAGGCAGGTAACTAATACTCGCCTGGCGGGCGTAACGATGTTACGGCATCCCTGCTAGGAACTATTCGCCTGGCGGGCGTAACGATGTCCCTGCATCTCTGCTGGCACTACATTGGACTCTGACATGCTCCCCCGGGACATCTTCATGAAAGATGTCATCTTTCATGTACACTCTATATACAATACTGGGTTAATATTTTAACCTGTCAGAGTCAACCTTTCTGTTATATACATTGATGTAGAAATACATAAACACACACATCTTGGCATAGAAACATATAAGAAATGGACATTGTATCTAAACACATGTGGTGTTCAACCTTTAACACTCGTCAAGCTTCATCCTCTCGATGGCTGATTACCTTAATTGCATTATTGACCCAGTCAGATCGGTAATAACAGCTTCCCAAGCAATTACCTCGCAGCCTTTGAAAAAAAAGTAATAATATGCTTTTTGAGACAAAAAACATCTGGCAAGACCGGAATACGGCTTTATATAAGTCGCATTCAACGCTCAAACTCTGACCTTCATTTGGCCAGGAGCTTCTTGTGTCGGTCTGCAATGTCGGTAACACTCTACCATGCCCAGTAGATGGCTTCTTGCCGTGTTAACAATCTGGCAACAACATGGCTATTTATACACAATACATCATCGTATACATTTCAATTAACGCCCTTGGTGTAATAATGTAATAACAATTAAATGAAAGGGACATAACTTCAAAATTTAAGAAATATAATATTTTACAATAATTCTTACTATTTCTCAGCGTCATAGCTTGATGTTTTTCCATACTAGCGAAAAAATGTCGGTAGTATGAATAACTTACTCAAGATATGATTCTAAGATTACATTTAATGAAAAATATTAATACACAATTCGTGTATTCGAAATTATTAAATCGTAAATAGTTTAGAAGTGTTATAACTTTTTAAGCTTTTGTTTGTCGTCTGCTAATTTTTACACTAAATTTCTAAATCATCCGGAAGTACACACGAAACAGCTGATGTTGAAAATCTGTAGAACACACTTGTTCCGGTCTGATGTAGTAAAACGGAATGTGCAATGTTCTGATCGTTCATGTGTTGGTTGTTTCAAATGGAAAAACTTCTGGATTTCGATTGACTGAAGTGGTGTAGATGTCAATGTTCAGGTCACACTTTCACACACGGAGTTAAAATATCCCTGGATAAGTTCCAAATGCAGCTACCACGGATAACTTTACAGTTCGCTTGCGGTAAGTTCAGAGCGAATGTGGCACTGTTCTTGTTTCGTAATATGTACAATTAATAAAGTTCTCTTTCTACCACACACTACACAATTATTCACAACAATCACTACATTAATAGTAAAATAAGAAAACTATGTATATTGGGAATAAACCCCTATCACATCATATAGACATACACAGCTTTTGTGAAACAAAACTTCACTGATGCATGGCTGTGTTGGTCCGAGTGTATTTTACACACTGCACTCAGACATTGGTGCTTACTGGGTCGGTCGGACAACGGGACAAAAGATCGGCAATTGTGTTGGTTCTGCCCGCGATGTGTCGAACTTCAAAGCTGTAATCTTGAAGCTTAAGAGACCAGCGAGCTATCATTTGGTTGGAAGGTACACCTGAATTGATAAATCTCAATGGACTACTGTCAGATTCCACGATAAAATGACGTCCTAGGAGGAATCTGGACAATTTAGTTATACCCACCACTAGAGCTAGGGCTTCCAACTGAGGTGTTGACCAAGCCCGTTCTCTCGGTTTTAATTTTCGGGAGACGAAGTACACAGGATGTAGGATGTTATTGTGCTCCTTGCAACAAGACTGCTCCAATCGCCACGGAGCTCGCATCTGTGCGTAATCTGAAAGGTAAATGGAGATTGGGCAATTTCAGGATGGGATTGTGTAAGCTATTATCAGAAAAATAAGATAATACTTTCTGGAATGCAAATTTAAGGCATTCATTGCTTACAATTTTTTCGGGTTGATCTTTTGTTAGTAGGTTAGTAAAAACCTCGGTCAGTTCAGCAAAATCTGGTATAAACTGCCTGTAATAATTTATAAGTCCCAACAAACTTCTGACTTGCTTTTTCGTAGTCGGAAGTGAGAGTTTTAGTATCTTGGACACAATGTTATCGTCTGTCGTGACAAAGCCATTAGATATTTTGTACCCCAAGAAGGATATTTCCTGATAGGCTATGTCTACTTTTGCAGGCTTCACCGTCAGTCCGTGCTGTCTAATGCGTTCAAAAGTCTGTTCTAATGTCTTTATGTGGTCTGTCATCGTCTTTGTGTGAACACAAATGTCGTCAATATAGCAAATAATATTAGGAATGTCTACTAGTAAGGAGTCGTGTCATACGTACGAATGTTGCTGGGGCATTGACAAGCCCAAATGGAAGTTTGCACCATTTGTACAGTCCCCAAGGTGTGGCAAAAGCTGTCAGATGTCTGCTCTGTTCGTCTACTGCTATTTGCCAGTAACCTTTAGTCATGTCTACCTTCGTAAAGAACGTAGCGTCTGTCAGTTCTGTCAATAGGTCTTCAGAGTTTGCCATTGGCTCTAAATCTAAAAGAGTTATCTTATTTAAATTTCTGTAGTCGACACAGAATCTTATTGTGTTGTCCTTTTTGCGTACTATGACCATTGGAGATGAGAAGTTGGATTGGGATCGTCTAATGATGTTGTTTTTCTCTAAGCTGATGATCTCTTGATGTAGGTGTTCTTTGTAATGCAATGGAATGGTGTATGGTCTGCATTTTATAGGTGTATTTGACGTGAGTGTGATGTGATGTTGTACTAATTCTGTTTGTCCTGGGTTGTTGGAGAAGATGGTGTTGTATTGTTGTATGAGATGTTTGCAACTGTCTGTCTCTGCTTGAGTTAACTTTGGGTTGATCTTAATTTCCTTCAAGCAGTTCGTCGTGTCTAATGCAGGTGTTGGAATTTCGTCACTAGCCTCGTCATCTTCATGGTCTATTATCACTGTACATGCTGTTGTGTCGTCTTGTTCGTTGTCTCTGTTGTAATATGGTCTTAGCATATTGACGTGGAATATTTTGTGTTTGTCTTTTATTTGGATCTCATAGTCTACAGGTGAAATCTGTCTCGTCACTTTAAATGGTCCTTGCCAAGAATCAGTCAATAAGTGTCTGTCACTAGGTAGAAGAAGAAGAACGTCCTGTCCAGGTGTCAACGTTATTGTCCTGTTACCTTTGTCAGCATACTGTCTATATGTAGCACCAGATAATTTTAGTGCATCCTTTGCAATTATACAAGATTTGATGATTCTTTCACGCAATGATGTAACATATACGTATGATGATATGGGTTTGAGTAAAGGAGTGGATTCAGTTAACATTTGGTGATAAATGCTTAATGGGCCACGTGGTTTGGCACCATAGATAAGTTCAAAAGGAGAGAAACCTGTACTAGCATGTGGTACCTCGCGATAAGCAAAGAGAATGGCAGGTAAATATACGTCCCAGTTATTGGGGTGCTCTTGCGTGACTTTAGCAAGCATATGCTTTAAATCGCCGTTAAATTTTTCTATAATTCCACTCGAGTGAGGATGGTACGGGGAATTGAAACATTGCTTCACTCCTAGCATTTTGGTGAAAGCTTGAGTAGATGCGGCGATAAACTGAGTACCCCTATCTGATTGGATAGTGTCTGGAAATCCTATCCGTGAAAATATATGGAAGAAAACTTCCATTATGTCATTGGCAGTTATGTTCTTTAGCGGAATCGCTTCCGGCCAGCGGCTACATTGATCAATAACAGTTAATATATATTTATTCCCTCTGGTTGTTATCTGATTAAGAGGGCCCACTATGTCGACAGATATTTTCTCAAAAGGTCGACTGGCTAAGTCAGTAACTTGTAACTTTGCCTGTGGGTTTTTACCTTTCTTTACAAGTTTTTGGCAGATGTCACAACTCCTGCAATATTGCTTAATGTCATTGCAGAATTTGGGCCAATAAAACTGTAATAACAATCTTGATCTGGTCTTAGCGTATGCCATATGCCCTGCAAGAGGTATATCATGGGCAAGATGTAAGGCTTGCTTACGATACTCAATTGGCAAAACAGTTTGCTCTGTTGTGGTGTCACCTCTGGTATAATACCTGGTGAGGATACAATTTTTCAAAGCAAAATGCCATCTTGCATTTTTGGTTAACTTTGGCTTTTGGCCGATCAGATTAAAATATTTTGACAATGAAGGGTCAGCCTTTTGGGCTGTTACAAAAGTCTCCTTCATGGTTTTAGGAGGTAGTAATACTGGGCTAAGCATTTCTATAGCCTCAGTCTGATTAATTTCATCTTGCATTCTAGCAGTAGATCTGGTTACTGCATTCACACATTCAATGATATCAGATGGTGATGAAACAGTGTTATCAATGATGTCATGAGATTCTAGTGCTACATTAGCTACCATACATTCATTAGGTGGTACAACAGTATCAATGATGACATTTGATGGTGATGTTGTGATCTCATTAATGCAAAGAGATGTTATGTCATGAGGCATATCATTCACCTCTGGTAAATTTCCAATTATAATATCACACACCGGGTTTGTTAATGCTGCGCATTTTACTTTCCCAGTGAGGAAAGGTGTTTGAATATATGCCCATGCTAGTGGGTATTTTTCAATATTGCCAGAGAATGTTCTGCATGTTACGTGCCTGCCTGTATAGTCTGTAGGCATTATGAACGTTCTCTTCAGTCCAATCAATGAACTTCCCGTGTCCCGAAGGACTGTAGCAATCTTGCCATTCACGTATCCTTGATGGATGTTTATTCTGCCTTTGGAATCTACTACCAAATTAGCTTCTTCATTGGCAATAGGGATGGAGTGGCCGCATGTTAAGATACCATCTTCATAGAAAGTATTACAAACAGTACATTTATTGGTGTTAAACATATCAAAAGCCTGTGCTGAGTTCACAGGGTGTTTCTCTGATTGTTCTTCATCTGATGATGAACTATCAAATAAGGCGGCATTGGCTTTCTTTGTCATTTTCCTACCTTTACAATCATGGCGATAATGTCCATACGCCTTACAGAGGAAACATTTACGCAAATTTCTAAAGGATTTACGCTCCTTATCTTGTCTGTTTACAATGTTCTGTAAATATGTAAGATATGCGGGGTTCTTGTCGCACATCTCACCTTGATGATGTGAGATTCTACAATATTTACAGTGGTTGTACTTCTCAGATGTAGGCTTATGAGGTTTTTGCCTACTATAGGGTTTGTCATAGTTAGCCGATGCTACAAAATTGGTTTCAGTAGCTTCACTGGCAAAACAATGCTTGTTGGCTGTGTAATACGCCGAACCACGTCTCTCAATCTCATCCACACTTGTGCATTCATTCTCTTGCAAAAACTTTGAAAATGCTGATGGAATAGATGAAATGACTTTATCTCTGATGATAAGGTCTTCTAACTTTTGATAGTTCTTATCAATTTTAGCTGCTGAAGTCCATTTGGAAAATATATCTCGGACTAAGCAGAGGTAGTCAGAGAACGTTTGAGTCGGTTTGGGGCTCAACTTGCTGAATTGTTCTCTGTAACCTGCCTCATCTAACATAAAATGTGCCATAATCTTTGACTTTAGATAATGGTAATCTTTTCTGAGGTCTTTGGGGATAGTCTCAATGACTTTAAGAGGCTCCCCTGATAAACTCCTCATATAAATAATATTCCATTCAGACAGTGGAACCTGGTAATGGTCCATTAAAGTCTCAAAATTTTGGGTAAAGGCTGCAATGCAGTCACCCGAGGTATAATTACGTACGATACCTTGGTATTTCTTGTACTGGTTTTCTTTCTCCAGTCTCTCAGATTTCTTAGACTCTTTGTTAATGGCAGTCTCAGTATCAAGTTGTTTGATTTTAGTTGCAATTCCAGCTCTTCCCGTTTACTCTGAGCTGCTATTTCTGCCTTTTTTAATTCTGTTCCTTTTTCAATCTCTGCCTTTTTCAGTTCACTATCTATCTCAGCTTGTTTTGTCTTTGCAGACAGTTCTGCTTCTGCTTGCTTGGCAGTTCTTTCAGCTGCTCTTTCATCGCGTTCATTAGCTTTTTCCTGTACTAGGAGGTATTCAGAGTATTTCCTTTCACTCCACTTCGTTAACTCATCACCTGTTAACTTTAACTTTCAACCCCATATCGATGAAATCATTTAATGACGACATGATGGAAAATGCAAATGAAATATCAGACACACAATTTGTTACAAGTTGTTAGTAACGTGAACAATTTACAATTGTGTTCTATGTGCAATATGTGCCTCAATTTGCATCCGAAAGTATAAAGAAAGAAAAATATACTCAAGTGTCCTGGATGCGGTGAAGAACGGTTGAAATTTGGACTAGGAACTGTAGGGTCGCTACTTCAAAACGCAAATGACCTCTACGGCAAGGGTTTCAGATGGCACAGAAAACCTGCTTTGTTTTTGGAGGAAAATAAAGTTAACGTCTGTTTGATGTGGTGTGCCTGCTTGTCACTAAGTTTTGATTAGGTTTGTATGGCGTTGAGTGTAATTGTAGGTCGTAATGTTGTCCGTCAACAATTTTTTTTTCAAAACCACAAGTCACTTTCTTTCCAGAAACTTTCTGCTTTCCCCAATTCACTTTACAAAGACACTCTAACTATATCTGAACACGCTACAACATTGATGACACATCACTTACATCAAGATGACATTCAGTAAGGACATAGACATCAAGTTTACAAGATGGCGACAAGGTCACAATGGCGACAACTTCACAATGTCGACAAGGTCAAAACGGTGACAAGTTTCACAATCACAAATGTTTTACACGTTTACAAGATCAAACAATATGTATGCACTGTACGTTCACATTTAGTCTCCATGTTTAAACAATGTAATAATATATATCAAAATGAGCCTTCACAATCACATTTAAATGTACTATAACGTTGAACAAAAATTTCTAAGTTCACAAATCTAGGTTTTAAATGTTAATTACCTAAACTACGTTCATTTTAAAGCCGGACGAATGCCACCACGTCCACACATGTCAGGGTCTTAAACCTGGCTCGTTAACCTAACACATGTGAGACAGTACAAATACAACGTGATTTGACTTGAGACTCAACGACACGAAGTTTCGATGGATTTATTCACAGATCACGATCTAGAGATGATCATCACAATACATAAGTTATCACAATACACTTACAAGCAACCCACAGCTTACAATCAGTCTCACAAGATGTACAGACACTCGACTTTCGGGCAACAGAACTACACAAGCCTTTCTCCCATCATACGTCCAGTCGAGTCCACGTCCCAGAGCTGTCTGGCTATTTCTCGCAACGCGCCTGTCCCACCTGAAGTGGCTTCACGAGGCCTGCGTGCGTCCTGCTTTGTCCTTGCCTGACCGCTGGCTGTCTGTCAGCCGGCAACCTCGCAGGCAGGTAACTAATACTCGCCTGGCGGGCGTAACGATGTTACGGCATCCCTGCTAGGAACTATTCGCCTGGCGGGCGTAACGATGTCCCTGCATCTCTGCTGACTGCTGGCACTACATTGGACTCTGACAACTATATTGTCCCCGGGCACAGCGACAAGCACATGTCCAAATCGAAAACTCGCTGCGTGGATACCATCTGCAGACCGGTCTCGTTTATGCTGGAACGGCCCGGGGCGAAATGCCCAATATATTGAAGTGAGTAATTAAAGCAGCCATGAGCAGGACGTGACGATTCCCCCGGTGAGCCCAGCATCAGAGCGCCATGTGTCGGCTCTGCAACTATGTATGCCACCTTGGATGGCGGAAAATGCCACGGACTGTCCCTGCCTTCCTTTAAGGGATGACCGTGAAGTCTTCGAACTGTTCCAACTTGACAAGCTGGGATGCAGACAGTACCACAAAAGAGAGAGTCTTCCAGGAATGCTAACCTGGTCAAAACTGCACGCAGAAGTCGGATGAGTTGGCCCAAGGGTTTCGGCCTATGGGTGTGTAACAACTCTCCGCAATCAATTCTTTAAAAAAAACTACTCCGGATGAACGCAAAGAATAAGAAATTTAATGAAACACGCGAGCAAGAATCGCGTGGAGTGAATGTATTAAACATCAAAGAAACTGCATTTCGTTGTCAGTTGCAACCAGCCATAGTTTGGGGAACCATGTCATCATGACTTGTAGCAGTATAGAAGGCAACATAATTGCAGAAGAGATTATCAGTCGGAAGCAGACTAAGAATACAGATACAACAGTTCTCTCCTATACTAGGCCAATTTCTACCTCATCTCTTTTCTCTTTTTCTAAACCTTAGTGATTTTAAATAGGTATAATCTCAGCATGATGTGCTGCAAGTTTTCATATCAACTAATGCCCCATCAGCTGAGATGCAGCAATATTACCTCTCTCAGCAACAGCAGAATCCAGAACAGCAGCGCAGAGATTTACGGGAACAATCAGACATTGAGCAGTCAGATTTTCTCAGTGACAAAAACTATTTGTATTAGCGCTGGTTAAGGAGAGTTGCGGCTGAAGTTTTCAAACAAATTTGACACAAATATTCTCTCTAAAATGTTTATGCTGGTGGTTTATTCAAACAGTTCCCACAATACCCACCATATTTTACACAAATATTTTCTCTTTAATGCTTACGCTGGCGTTTTATTTAAGGAGTTCCTACAAAACCCACCAACTTTGATACACATATTCATTCTTACATATTTCGACAATTGTTTTATTTCTTAATTTAAGCAGTTCACACCAAATTTCCATGCATACCGCCTTGTGGTTGTTAATTAAAAATCACTTTCATTGCATGCGGATATCTCCATATGTGCCTCAGTCTTCTCCCACAGATCACACAAGGAGAATTCCACCACAGTGCACAAACAATTTATATACATATAAAGTCTATAAACTGCTACACATTTTCTCATTTACATACACTTACATGTACTTACACTTACATGTTCTTACTTACACTTACATTTACTTACAATTATTTACATTTACATTTACTTACACTTATTTACACTTACATCAAGCACACAATTCCCATACTTACACTTAAATTAAGCACACAATTCTCATACTTACACCACACACACAATTCTCATACTTACACTTACATTAAGCACACAATTACCATCCTTACATTAAGCACACAATTCCCATACTTACACTTACATCACACACACAATTCCCATACTTGCACTTACATTAAGCACACAATTCCCATACTTACACTTACATCACACACACAATTCCCATACTTACATTTACATTAAGCACACAATTCCCATACTTACACTTACATTAAGCACACAATTCCCATACTTACATTAAGCACACAATTCCCATACTTACATTAAGCACACAATTCCCATACTTACATTAAGCACACAATTCCCATACTTGCACTCACATTACGCACACAATTCCCATACTTACATTAAGCACACAATTCCCATGCCTGGTTGTTTGCAAAAAAGGGTTCTAGTTTTATAGTGTTTCAGCTCCATCATGCTACAGACTCAATGGTAACTTGTCTGGGTTTAACCTGTTTATGTATAACTAGGAAGCTGTAGTGACATAGTGGTTAGTGTATAACTAGGGAGATGTAGTGACGTAGTGGTTAGTGTATAACTAGGGAGCTGTAGCGACGTAGTGGTTAGTGTATAACTAGGGAGCTGTAGTGACGTAGTGGTTAGTGTATAACTAGGGAGCTGTAGTGACGTAGTGGTTAGTGTATAACTAGGGAGATGTAGTGACGTAGTGGTTAGTGTATAACTAGGGAGATGTAGTGACGTAGTGGTTAGTGTATAACTAGGGAGCTGTAGTGACATAGTGGTTAGTGTATAACTAGGGAGCTGTAGTGACGTAGTGGTTAGTGTATAACTAGGGAGCTGTAGTGACGTAGTGGTTAGTGTATAACTAGGGAGATGTAGTGACGTAGTGGTTAGTGTATAACTAGGGAGCTGTAGTGACGTAGTGGTTAGTGTATAACTAGGGAGATGTAGTGACGTAGTGGTTAGTGTATAACTAGGGAGCTGTAGTGACGTAGTGGTTAGTGTATAACTAGGGAGCTGTAGTGGTCAGTGTATAACTAGGGAGCTGTAGTGACGTAGTGGTTAGTGTATAACTAGGGAGATGTAGTGACGTAGTGGTTAGTGTATAACTAGGAAGCTGTAGTGACGTAGTGGTTAGTGTATAACTAGGGAGATGTAGTGACATAGTGGTTAGTGTATAACTAGGGAGCTGTAGTGACGTAGTGGTTAGTGTATAACTAGGGAGATGTAGTGACATAGTGGTTAGTGTATAACTAGGGAGATGTAGTGACATAGTGGTTAGTGTATAACTAGGGAGCTGTAGTGACATAGTGGTTAGTGTATAACTAGGGAGCTGTAGTGACATAGTAGTTAGTGTATAACTAGGGAGCTGTAGTGACATAGTGGTTAGTGTATAACTAGGGAGCTGTAGTGATGTAGTGGTTAGTGTATAACTAGGGAGCTGTAGTGATGTCGTGGTTAGTGTATAACTAGGAAGCTGAAGTGACATAGTGGTTAGTGTATAACTAGGGAGCTGTAGTGGTTAGTGTATAACTAGGGAGCTGTAGTGACGTAGTGGTTAGTGTATAACTAGGAAGTTGTAGTGACATAGTGGTTAGTGTATAACTAGGGAGCTGTAGTGGTTAGTGTATAACTAGGGAGCTGTAGTGACGTAGTGGTTAGTGTATAACTAGGGAGATGTAGTGACATAGTAGTTAGTGTATAACTAGGGAGATGTAGTGACATAGTGGTTAGTGTATAACTAGGGAGCTGTAGTGACATAGTGGTTAGTGTATAACTAGGGAGATGTAGTGACGTAGTGGTTAGTGTATAACTAGGGAGCTGTAGTGACGTAGTGGTTAGTGTATAACTAGGGAGATGTAGTGACATAGTGGTTAGTGCATAACTAGGGAGCTGTAGTGACGTAGTGGTTAGTGTATAACTAGGGAGATGTAGTGACATAGTAGTTAGTGTATAACTAGGGAGATGTAGTGACATAGTGGTTAGTGTATAACTAGGGAGCTGTAGTGACGTAGTGGTTAGTGTATAACTAGGGAGATGTAGTGACATAGTGGTTAGTGTATAACTAGGGAGCTGTAGTGACATAGTGGTTAGTGTATAACTAGGGAGCTGTAGTGACATAGTGGTTAGTGTATAACTAGGGAGCTGTAGTGACATAGTGGTTAGTGTATAACTAGGGAGCTGTAGTGACACAGTGGTTAGTGTATAACTAGGGAGCTGTAGTGACATAGTGGTTAGTGTATAACTAGGGAGCTGTAGTGACATAGTGGTTAGTGTATAACTAGGGAGCTGTAGTGACGTAGTGGTTAGTGTATAACTAGGGAGATGTAGTGACATAGTGGTTAGTGTATAACTAGGGAGCTGTAGTGACATAGTGGTTAGTGTATAACTAGGGAGCTGTAGTGACACAGTGGTTAGTGTATAACTAGGGAGCTGTAGTGACATAGTGGTTAGTGTATAACTAGGGAGCTGTAGTGACATAGTGGTTAGTGTATAACTAGGGAGCTGTAGTGACGTAGTGGTTAGTGTATAACTAGGGAGATGTAGTGACATAGTGGTTAGTGTATAACTAGGGAGCTGTAGTGACGTAGTGGTTAGTGTATAACTAGGGAGCTGTAGTGACACAGTGGTTAGTGTATAACTAGGGAGCTGTAGTGACATAGTGGTTAGTGTATAACTAGGGAGCTGTAGTGACATAGTGGTTAGTGTATAACTAGGGAGCTGTAGTGACATAGTGGTTAGTGTATAACTAGGGAGCTGTAGTAATTAGTGTATAACTAGGGAGCTGTAATGACGTAGTGGTTAGTGTATAACTAGGGAGATGTAGTGACATAGTAGTTAGTGTATAACTAGGGAGCTGTAGTGACATAGTGGTTAGTGTATAACTAGGGAGCTGTAGTGACGTAGTGGTTAGTGTATAACTAGGGAGATGTAGTGACATAGTGGTTAGTGTATAACTAGGGAGCTGTAGTGACGTAGTGGTTAGTGTATAACTAGGGAGATGTAGTGATGTAGTGGTTAGTGTATAACTAGGGAGCTGTAGTGACGTAGTGGTTAGTGTATAACTAGGGAGATGTAGTGACATAGTGGTTAGTGTATAACTAGGGAGCTGTAGTGACGTAGTGGTTAGTGTATAACTAGGGAGATGTAGTGACATAGTAGTTAGTGTATAACTAGGGAGATGTAGTGACATAGTGGTTAGTGTATAACTAGGGAGCTGTAGTGACGTAGTGGTTAGTGTATAACTAGGGAGATGTAGTGACATAGTGGTTAGTGTATAACTAGGGAGCTGTAGTGACATAGTGGTTAGTGTATAACTAGGGAGCTGTAGTGACATAGTGGTTAGTGTATAACTAGGGAGCTGTAGTGACATAGTAGTTAGTGCACTTGCCTGCCAAGACATAGGCCCAGGTTCAATCCCCGGCAGCGGCAGGGTCAGGGGAGGTCGACCCAGCTTCATAGAAATGGGTAACAGACAATTAAACACAATTGTCTGGGAAGGAAAGGCGACGAGGAGGAAACTGGCCATTTATCTGATATGCTGTGACCTAGAATATGTGAAGGCCTTGCACTTGACACTCCAGTGACAATGTCTGCTATGGAACTTTCTACCTATTTATATACCAGAAGTACAGAAGTACATCAACGAAATAACCATCAGGCCATGAGCCTGCTATTATTTTTATTATATATATTAGACTAAAAGTAAATGTCTCAGGTACAGGTAAGTCTAGTAGATAACTCGCTGACCCCACTTACTTGTGACACTGTTTTAAGTTGGGTTACTTTCTGGACAGAGATAAGATAGTTGAATATTCTTACAGGACGTTGCAGTCAAAACCAGCATTTTTTGTTGTTGTGATCTCTTGGCAAGTTTACATTCAGTAGCTTGCCATTGGTTTCTGAATGACTGGCACCCATACCATTTCGTAAAAAACCAACGCAAGGCGGTCTGCTGCCAAATCGCCAGCAGCTATGTTTCGAATGCAGGTATGCGAGATTACGAACTGTGTCCATAACCTCTTTGCCACGGAGCTGGCACTTTCTGGACAGCCACATATAAATAACAACAACAAAATTATATTATCTAGTATAGGTGAATATACGCTATGCAGATGACACAGTATTGGTGGCGGATAGTGCAACAGACCTACATCAATTGTTGGACATTGTAGTAACAGAGATTGCAAAGAAAGGACTCTCCTTGAATATCAAGAAAACAATAACAATGGTGATATCAAAGAAAATGGTGACACCAAAATGTGACATAGAAATAGAAGGGGAAACTCTCAAACAAGTGGATAATTTTAACTTCCTAGGGGCATTTGTAACATCAGATGGAAGATGTACAACAGAGCTTAAGAGCAGAATTGGGCAGGCAAAAGCCGCATTTCAGAAAATGAAGAGTATCTTATGCAATAAGTCACTATCACTGGATGTAAGAAAGAGAGTGCTGAAATGCTATGTAGAACCAGTTTTGCTGTATGGCAGCGAATCTTGGAATGTAAATAAAAATAATTAGGAAGAACTTAGAAGCAACAGAGATGTGGTTTTTGAGACGAATGTTGCGAATTCCTTGGACAGCCAGAGTAACTAACAATGACTGCCTGAAAGCGGCTAATGAAATTAGAACACTATATACAACAATAAGAAAGAGACAAACAGCTTTCTTTGGTCATGTAATAAGAAGAGAGGCATTGGAGAACATCGTGACAACTGGAAAGATCAAGGGGAAGAGCGGCAGACCAAGAGAAATGATGCTGGACGGACTGATACGGTGGCATGGAGGAAAGAACACCAAAGACTGAAATCTGTGGAGAGCCATGAACGCCTATGCCAGCTGGCAGGGCACTAGATGATGATGATGATAGTTGCACGGTCTTATATCCAACCAAATAAGATATAGCATTTGTCCCTTTGCAACAGGTCATCACATATTTCTCTGACAAAGGACCAGATATGTGCTCCTGTAGTTAAATCCATTCACAAACATTTGACAACAATATGATTGCCTTCTTTGTTTTTTTTTATTGGTAATGTCACAAACACAGTTACACTGACTAACCTTAAACACTGCCAGTTTTATTATCTTTCTTATTTTTTTTCTTATTGCATAGTTCCCACTTATGCTTCTATTTGTTTTTCATTATCCAAAGGCCTTTTAGACAATCCTAGTCCTTTCATTCGATCATTGTTCTTTTTCATAAAATTGTAACAAAACTTATTATCAAACATATCTTGTGGCAACATATGGGTGCAAAAACTGAGTATTTAACAAATCACTGAAAAGCACACATCTGAAAATGAATATAAATGTTACAGAAGAGCAATTAAAAACTAATTGGACGGAAATAAGAACAAATAGATCTATCCAACAAGAACTCAACACTGAAGAAGACTGGTTATTAAAGACAATATTGAGAAAAATTAAATATTTTGGACGTGTAATAACACATGAGAGTCTAGAAAAGATACTTAATGTAGGCAAATATACTGAGGAGAGAGCATAGATGAAGACCACAATGAAGGTGGATTAAAGATCTTCTTCTTCTTCTTCTTCTGCTTTCATCCGGAGTTTTTTTTCCGGCCGTGACTGTGTTGTGCCTGTTTACAGCAGAGCTGCGTTCTTGCACCGTTAGGCCGACACATTCGACTTCTGCAGGCATTTGTTGACTGGGTTAACCTTCCCGGGAGATTAAAGATCTGATTTATAATTTACCAACAGGGGTAGAACATCTGGCTTATGGTAGACATCTTAAAAGACTGTTGAGGAGGCAAAGTTCTGCACAGGACAAGCCACTGAATAAAGTTGCTATTTAGATGTGCTATCTTGTTAGTTAGTTAGTTAGTTAGTCACGGTTCCAACTTCACAGCAACGGGTCGTCCCCATTATGCTCCGTTCCTGTGCCAGTGAATATCACATAAAACGCTCCCCACTGCCCAATGTGCTATCTTGTTTTAAACAATACTCCCAGAAAATTAAGTTTCAGTGAAAAGAAAGAGCATCTACATACACTTCTTTGAAAGTGATAAATCTGCTAGCAGTGGTCAGGCGTGGAAGAAATGAGAAACATTTTAGCACAGAAAAATACCATTACACTGAAATGATTGGTTTGGTTATACAAGGAAAGCAGGAATACAGTAGCTAGAACACTTAGTCTTTTCTTTGGGGAAATACTTACGAAAATATCAAAATTAAACATGATAAAACATAATGAGAAAACTGTTATTGTCACCCACACAGAAGTATTAAGTAAGTAAAGGACACTGTCCCATGCACCGAGGTGCACTAGATATATGATGCTTGCCCTATATTGTATAAACCAATCGGCACTCGATGGGTGATGTGGTCAATATCATGACTGCTGTCTTTACTTCCCAGACAATTTACAGGTACCCATTTTAGGTTGGATTGACCAGGCGGCCAGGTGTGGTATGTTCAACTACATATTTGTTTAATCCATGCCATGAGGGAGAATCGAACACATGACCACTGGGTTAGCAAGCAAGCTTTCTAGCCACTGCACAAACACATCTCAGATGATGTGTTAAACCAGATTTAATTGCTGTAAATTACTTGTGAACCCATTGTGAGGGTTTCATCAATTTATGGCCTTTAATTGATGCACCAATGAAAGACAAAGTAAGAAGAGGAGAATAGATATAGGAAGATACAACAGAACCTGGAAGAAATGGCAGCTATGGGTACACCAGATTAGAATGTGCAACATCCAAATGGTGCCAGTTTCCTGCTGAAGAACTTCAGTGATGAATCAGTGTTATCATGTGGCGTGACCAGCTCCTCCCAGCCTTGCTGCCTTTTCCTCTCCAACACACACCAGGTGGATGTTTGTTTTATTTAATGACTTCCTCTATCCAAGCATTAGTGACCTTGTCTCCACACACTTACCATACACCACAGGAGGAAAAAAGTGCAAAATTAATATACATATGCTTGTGATCATTATTTATATGTGACCAAATATGTAGTTCAGAAATGACAAGCAAGACATCGCCTAATTACTTATCTTCAAGTGCAGACTGGTGTATACAAGTCATGTTGCTCCATAATCTTTGCTCACTTGATGTTCTTTATCAGTTACACTTGTTATATATCCCTCCATGCATAGATATCAGACTATGTAATGTATGTTTTTCTTTGGCAACTTTGCTCCATCAATCTTGTTATTAATTACAGTGACTTTTCAAGTTTTATAACTTGCTAACAAGAATGCTCTCAAGTCTATGACAATCATCATCTGTGCCAGAACTCCTTTCAGATCTCCTCCTTTCTCTTTGTACATTTCTTCATCTTCTTCTTTATTTGTACTTAGACCTCCATGTTAATGACTTCACAAACATAAGTGGTTTTGGTTTCAGATTCATGGCATCCCTGAACAGTATTTGGTGGAGGGAAGTGGTTTGATGCTATATTTGTTTAATTTCATTACTTTCTGTAAGTTGGCCAGGACTTTAGCAGATGCTGAGGCATCATGAACTATTGTTATATACAGAAATACAATGAACCAATCCTGAAGCTGAACAAATAACACCCGAATCTATCGTAACTTGTGTGAAGTCTGAAAATTATTATTTGTTCTTCTCTGTGAAGGTGATGATAATGATTCTTGTTGTGGATTCCATATGTTCATTATAGCCTACTTCATAATCTATTTCAAATGTCCATGATATTTATAACAGTTGACTGTAAATTAATGTCTGTGACCCTTCTCCTTCCCTAGTGATTCTTCACAGCTTACCAACTCAGCCCTATAATTCCCTTTCTGACTTCCCATGACAAAAATTTGATTTGTTATATAGACAAGTGTTCATTGAACCTTATATTTTCTTTGCCTGACCTGTTCCACCAAACTGATGACACAGAAGTGTACAGATAGTGCTTTATTCTGGTATGCCTACCCTAGGGTGTAGACCTTGTGGCTTGTACATCTATCACTAATACACTCTGCCTTGGTTCACCAGAACAAAACAAAGGATAACAATACACCAATTATAAATGCATTACTAAAGAAGACATGAATAATTGTTATATACCACTACTTTGTACATGCACACATCCAGTTCTTATGTTTTCAACTAGTTATTAAATTCACACTCATAGATTATATACAGACATCTTGTTAGACCTTTTGAAATGAGCTTGCACACTGAATAATCCAATCACTCATGTAACCAAAATTTGAACATAATGTAATGTAAATTATGACTTAGCTCGAGAAATGACAAGCACATACTAAATCCAATGTTTTAATCAAAGTCTGTATCAAAAGAATATGGAAAACAATGAAGTGATCTAAAAGCCGAAATATTATTTCGCAACCTAATATTTTGGTAATAAAATAATCTTCATGTTCCCATAGTTTGGTTTTCTCAATCCTCCCCCCCCCCCCTCCATTTTTGTTCAGTGATGCAGAATTTAGTTGAAACAATTGATTCAGGGTCTTGTAGTTGTTGATCTACCTCTGGTCACATGTTAATTTATTTTCAAGCTCAATAGCAACCACCTCCATCCATCAATACCAAATCAATCTTGGTATTTTAAAGAACTGAATCAACAGATAAACACCTCCATCCATTGATACTAACTCAAACTTAGTATTGTAAAGAATTGAATCAACAGATAATCATCTCCATCCATTGATACCAATTCAAACTTAGTATTGTAAAGAATTGAATCAACAGACAAACACCTCCATCCGTTGATACTAACTCAAACTTAGTATTGTAAAGAATTGAATCAACAGACAAACACCTCCATCCGTTGATACTAACTCAAACTTAGTATTGTAAAGAATTGAATCAACAGACAAACACCTCCATCCGTTGATACTAACTCAAACTTAGTATTGTAAAGAATTGAATCAACAGACAAACACCTCCATCCGTTGATACTAACTCAAACTTAGTATTGTAAAGAATTGAATCAACAGATAATCACCTCCATCCATTGATACTAACTCAAACTTAGTATTGTAAAGAACTAAATAAACACTACGTTTACCCAGGAGGGTTATCGAAGCATGACTTGGTCCCAGTCTATCTGGCGAGAGAACACCTCCAAATGCAGCCAGCGCTCATAATTGTTCTTAAATTCTGGGCTCAGCTCTATGTTTTGCCCCAGGAGGCTAAGAATATTGTTATCTACCGGGCGAAAATCTGGCTCTAAGCCACCTCCATTGGTATATCGACGATTGTTAAATCTGTCTACACAGGCGCGCAAGGCACATTCCTCTGCTTGGAAATCCCATGGCCTTGCATCCATATCTGTTGAAAGAATTTGAGTTTTTTGTGAAAATGATTAATATCTGTAAACAAAAGTAATTATGCAATAATGAAAATAAAAGATGGTGGTAGTATTTGGCTAGTATTAAAGATACTATCTTAAAAGGTCAAAGGCATATTTTGATTCCTAAAGTTACAATTAAACCGATATGTAGTAGAAAGAAGACAACTACAGCAAACTTCATATTGCCAGCTATTTTACACCTGTAGGAAATCTGCCATCTCTTCTGACTACTACTTGGTACCTGATATTCAGAAAATGATCCTTCCTTGAAGGCTGGATGTGACCATAAAACCTACAATTTTATTAAGGAAAATATCACTAAACAACATTGGGCCAAAGGTTAGAGCCAAAACTCTATTGGATGAATAACAAAATAAATAATAAACGTTAATGTACAATAAACGCCATTAACAATACTGGTTTGGATCCATGGTACAACATTTAAAACACTATTTCCAATACTTTTAGATGACAGAATAGTTCTTTCTTCTCCCCCCCACCCCCCCCCCACCCCCCCTCCCAGGGGGGGGGGGGGAGGGGCTGCATGGTCTCGAGGTATGATGTCCGCCTTGAGTGCTGGAGGTCCCGGGTTCAAGCCCTGATGAGGACCGGGATGTTTTCACGTGGACTTCTAGTAATAAAATTTCCCCTGGTCTCTGGGTAGTGAGATAGGATGCCCCGTGTGCATTGTTGCGCACGTAAAACATCCCTTGGTAGTTGGAAGTAAAAAAGAGTAGCCTAATGGCGCTGCCCAGGCAACATTTCGAGTTAAAAATATACCCAACGTATTTCAGGATTCTCGCCGGTGCTACGGAGTTCGTGCACTGAGCTGAGTTTCTCCAGACTCCGGTTTGAGTTAGGAGGAGAACGGAGCACTTATGGGTTCCACCCGTGTGCTGTGATGTTGATTAATCGACTAAACTAAACTTATAGTTCTTTCTTGCTGCTACCATGGTGGGAACTACATGAAACTGACTGCATGGGAGATTAAGTTGTTTTCTAGTCATCAAAATCAATAACTGCTTCTCTGAAGTCCTTATCTCCATATAATTGTCAATAATGTAAATAATTCAAGAGACACATAAGTATATAAATAAAAGACATGAATGTGTTCATTATCTTCTGCTCTTTTCCACTTCTCCTGTTGTTTCTCAGTTTCAGGCTAGGAGGTTAAGCCAAAGCCTTAGTGTGGGCTGCATACACAAGTATTTGTTGTTTCTGCTTTATCGTTGTTCCATTCTTTGCAAGGGTCTGTCTTTTGCTCTGTTTGCTGGTAGTCCTGTTAAATGAGCAAACCATTTGATGCACTGTCTTTGGATAAAATCCACTGCTTCTTCTCTTTACCTTTATCCCGCAGCAGTGGGACACAGGCCTTCAGCCAACTCACACCAAGCTGACCAATCGTTTGCTTTCTCCTTCAGCTCCATCTATATTCTCCCCATATTATGTATCTCTGAAAATCTCTTTTCCTTGTGTTTGCAAGTCTGCCACTATTTTGCATACTCTGTGGTTTCCAGACAAGGGAGTACCTAGTGATACTACCCTTAGGTGGCTACTTTTTCCTGATATCGATTACAAACCTGCCTCTTCTTGTCACATAAAGTATTCGCCTGTGTGTTACCAGGGATCACAAGGGAAGCCATGAATAGTAAACACTCTAACCTGCCATGCATGCAGTAGGAGGGATGGCGTGAAACTGATCACCACATCCCATAGACAACTTTAGCTTAAAAAAACCCAGTTAACCATGATCATGTCTTCACTGGGCTTTGTGTGAGAAGGTTGAGGGCCTATACTCCACTGGAAGATGAAAGGGAGCAGATGAAAAAAGGTGAAACTATTCTTCACTGACATAATCACCATCACTCATATTTCTCTGTAACCTGTTTCAGGAGTATGAGGGAGGGGGCACCATTAGACTGTAATCTCTATTAGAGCATTCACAATGCTTGAAGTGTACATGATGATAAAGCTTCTGCAGCAGTGTTTTCCACAACAAGGCCATCAGCTTCATTAGATATCAATCTTGTATGACCTCATCATCATCATCAAGTGTCGTGCCGACTGGCGTAGGCGTTCATGACTCTCCACAGATCTCTGTCCTTGGTTTTCTGGATCAACTCTGTCGTTGATATTCCTCCATGCCACCGTCACAATCCATCCAGCATCATTTCTCATGGTCTGCCTCTGCCTCTCTTCCCCTCGACCTTTCCAGTTGTCATGATGTTCTCCAGCGCCTCTCTTCTCATCACATGACCAAAAAAAGCTGTTTGTCTCTTTCATATTGTTGTATATAATGTTTTAGTTTCACCAGCCTCTTTAAAGCATTCATCGTTGGTTACTTAGGCAGTCCAAGGAATTCGCAACATTCGTCTAAAGAACCTGTATGACCTACCATTCCCATATGCCCAGTCATCTCCCAGACGATGCCTGACTTTCTGGTAAATCGCTGACATGGTCTTCATGTTTGACTTGCGCCACTGTCTCCCCAGGTATTTGGTTTGCATCTTTAGCAGCTTCAGGATGTAAAGCTGCATCATTGGGTGCCTCACTTTTAGTGCTCTTTTAAGTATAGGAGCTGACTTGAAAACCACCAACATCTGGAAAGAAGGAATGCATGTATCTGACTAAACAAATATACACACACAAAAAGGAGACACAAATATCAATGTGATTTCACTAAATAGATAAAACTATTTCAGGTCTACTAAACTACATGATAACTTCAATACTGGGCATCCCTAAAAATATTAATGAAATAAGGCTGGGTAACGAATACACAATCTTTTGCTTGTTTCCTTCATTAAGTTCTGTGATGTTTAGTATGTCTTTAATGAAATTGCTTGCAAAAGAAAATATCTATTTCTAACTACAAACTAAATGTCTTTATCAACAAATATGACTGAACTTAAACATTACTAATAATAACTAAAAACTCTATAAATAACTTATTGATATTTGACATGAAATGGGTCACTATCAATGAAGCTGACTTGAACATATGTTGTTCTTGAAATAGCTTCAATGAGTAAAATCTATACAAATAAAGAACACAGTTCAATAAACCACTTTTTGATTCTGCAGTCTGGAAGATAGTAACACTAAATAGTTTTGGATTGATTCCTTCATGCCATTGCCAGGGAGACAACTCCTGCAGCTACCAGGGTAATCTTACTGTAAAATAAAAATAGCAAAATCCCCTTTACACACCTTGAGGCGCGCTGGGCATATTTTTATAGACCAATCAGCACTTGATGGGCATTGTAGTTAATATCAGTGTCAAGGTCTCACATCCGAGGTTGCGACGCGTTGTCTGTACCAACGCCAGACAACATAACAACACGCAACCCTGAGTGATGTTAAACACTGCAGAGGGAATGCGGCGTCTTCGACGACGCCCGTATAAGCAACCAAGCACAGCAATTGAGCGAAGCTTAAACGACCGCTGGTCAGCAGTACACCCCGTGAACCTTGCAGGGGTCACACCAGCTGACGTGAGCGTGTAGCGTGTAGAACGCCAGGGCTGGCAGACGGGTTTAGGTGTTTGAATGGACAGGTCGCATGAGTATGCGAGGAGTGTTTGAATCTGCATTGAGAGCTAGCCTGTACGACTATATACTTCTTCTTCTTACATTTGCTCTTTTATGTTTACATCAACAGACATGTTCTCATGATGTGGTCAACAGCTTTCTGGAGCTCCTCTTTTGTTCCATACAATTTTTAATGCAGTGCCGCCTCACTAGGCTAATATTTGAATGCAGTGTCGCCTCACTGGGTCAGTATTTGAATGCAGTGTCATCTCACTGGGTCAGTATTTTAATGCAGTGTCGTCTCACTAGTCCAGTATTTGAATGCAGTGTCATCTCACTAGTCCAGTATTTGAATGCAGTGTCGCCTCACTGGGTCAGTATTTGAATGCAGTGTCATCTCACTAGGTCAGTATTTGAATGCAGTGTCGCCTCACTGGGTCAGTATTTGAATGCAGTGTTGTCTCACTGGGTCAGTATTTGATGCAATGCCGTCTCACTAGGCCAATATTTTAATGCAGTGTCGTCTCACTAGTCCAGTATTTGAATGCAGTGTCATCTCACTAGTCCAGTATTTGAATGCAGTGTCGTCTCACTAGTCCAGTATTTGAATGCAGTGTCGCCTCAGTAGTCCAGTATTTGAATGCAGTGTCATCTCACTAGTCCAGTATTTGAATGCAGTGTCGTCTCACTAGGCCAGTATTTGAATGCAGCGTCATCTCACTAGGCCAATATTTTAATGCAGTGTCGTCTCACTGGGTCAGTATTTGAATGCAGTGCCATCTCACTAGGCCAGTGTTTGAATGCAGTACAATCTCACTAGGCTAGTATTTGAATGCAGTGCCATCTCACTAGGCCAGTATTTGAATGCAGGGCCATCTTACTATAGTATGTCCACATTTGTTTGCCTTCATTCACGATCAATTATTTTGAAAACTGTCTGTTGCATCGTTATGAAATTTTTCCAGCCGTCTTATATTTACCCCCACCCAATGAATATGTCTTTGATAGGTCCAAAAACAACTTAAATCATTGAAAGCGGCGACATTCCTTTGATGTTTTGCCTAACAACTAGTGATTTCTCGCTAAAAAAGTTATGTTTACGGTAATGGGGACCTGCAAATTCAGATGACAAACCGTATCCGGATTCGTATGGGAGTGGGTGCAATGAAAGAAGTAGCTTACAATCAACAGGGTCGGCTGCATTGCACCGGGTTTTTATCCCATATGGCTCAGTTTCTTTCCGCAGTGTGGAAAGCGTCGCACAAAGCACGAACTCTGTAGCTCCAGCGATGACCCTCGGGAGTGTCCGGAAAAAAAAATGCACTCTTGAAATGAAGGACGCGACCCGGAATCAAACATACAACCTTCAATCCATCCTTTCTCCAATAGTCCTCTTCCTCTTTCAACACATGGTCCTGATGTTTTTTCCAGTAACTTTTATCAATATTTAATAGCGCGGACAAACAGACAGACAGACAGACAGACAGACAGACAGACAGACAGAAAGGTAGGTAGGTAGGTAGGTAGGCAGAAAGGTAGGTGGGTGGGTGGATGGCTGGCTGGCTGGCTGGGTGGGTGGGTGGGTGGGTCGGCCGGCCGGCAGGCAGGCAGGTAGGCAGATAGATAGATAGATAGATCGATATATTAGATAGATAGATAGATAGAGAGAGAGATAAAGAGATAGATAGATAGATAGATAGATAGATAGATAGATAGATAGATAGATAGATAGATAGATAGATAGATAGATAGATAGATAGATAGATAGATAGATAGATATCGGCCGGCCGGCCGGCCGGCAGGTAGGCAGATAGATAGATAGATAAATAGATAGATAGATAGATAGATAGATGGATAGATAGATAGATAGATAGATAGATAGATAGATAGATAGACAGATAGATAGATAAGCAGGCAGGTGGGCGGGCGGGCGGGCGGGCAGGCAGACAGACATACAAATAGATAGATAGATAGATAGATAGATAGATAGATAGATAGATAGATAGATAGATAGATAGATAGATGGGAAGGTGGGCAGGCAGGCAGGCGGGCAGGCAGGCAGGCAGGCAGATAGACAGACAGATAAATAGATAGATAGATAGATAGATAGATAGATAGATAGATAGATAGATAGATAGATAGATAGATAGATAGATAGATAGATAAGCAGGCAGGCAGGCGGGGGGCGGGCGGGCGGGCAGGCAGGCAGACAGAAAAATAGATAGATAGATAGATAGATAGATAGATAGATAGATAGATAGATAGATAGATAGATAGATAGATAGATAGATAGATAGATAGATAGATAGATCCCCGCCAGAAGCCGGGCCTTGTCAGCTAGTTTATTTATATAATCACGTTTCATGAAAGAACCCCCATTTGGAGACACCTCTGAATCTTCGCGCTGTTTGTTTCAAAACGGAAATCACGTGAAAATTTCAAAAAATGCCGGGACGTCTCTTGGTGAAGCTGTAATACTGTTAAAATCATAGACGTAATCTCTAAGTCGCAATTAATATACCGCATATAAACTAACTTTGAAATCTGCTGTAAAATCTCCAGAACACAACATTTTTTTGTTGAGTGGACATAATGATAAGGTTATATACTAAATCTCATCATTTTCCCTCAGTTGGTTACTGAGATATTGAATTTTATATTGAGGCAACAAACAAACAAAAAACACTATAGGCATAGGCCAGTATTCCACACTGCAGGAAGTCCTGGAGACCATGCTCGGCAGTTTGATGAACCTGCCTACATAAGTATAGTCACTTAGACCAAGTCTGTATAAATGCTTGTTCAGTCTGTTATGTCCTACCTGATCATTAAATGGATTTATCAATACAATGTTTGAATGAAATTGTATCATAATCAATATTTATTTACATCCAATATTACTTCATGGAGTCCTAATCTGTAGAACAATACACAAGTATCATGCTGAATATGATAAAATAACATAAACATATTCATAAATTAGCAATGTGATTACCATTGTACGTGAGTGTTTCCATTTGGTTAGCTTGTTCAGAATACGCAACAAGTTTATACAAGAGAAAATATTTCTCCAACAGTGGGGCTGGCTATCTCCACTTTCCTGCGGCATCAAAAGATCAAATAAAGAAACAATTAAATAAAGAAATGGTGGTGACACTGCAGAAATGTGACTCTAGAACAATCTTTCTTGTGAGAACAATCTTACTTGTGAAACCATGGTTTCTTTCTCTAAACACAAGTACTGCCAGTTGTACAGAAGCTTCTATCTGATCCTACACAGAATACACCTCAATCACAAAGTCAAACACATTTACACCCATTGTAAACACACACAAATGTAAAGGACCCATTTCTATGTCTTGGGATGTATTGGGTATATGGTGCTCCATCTTGTTATAAACCAATCAGCACTCTGTGGGTGATACGGCCAATATACTGGACACCTGAACTTACCAGGGCATGACCTGGTGCCAAATACAGGCTTGCCCGTCTGTGTCTGTACCGGGGCCCACAAGGCAAGCCAAGAACAGCAACACTGTAACATTTCAGAGCTGACTCAGGAGGGCTGGTGTGAGACTGACTACCTCATCCTAAGTCACTAAAGTGCACAATCCAATATTTTATGAACATGTCTGCAAAGGGCTTGGCATGAGTTGAGGGTCTATGCTCCACTGGGGGATAGACAGCAGAAGAAGAGAGTAGGGGGAGGAGGAAGAAGAATTTAGGCTGGGTCAACATGGGAGGTTAGATCAATTGTAAAAGACCCGACCTCAATGAGTATTCAAACAAAAGACCCCAGCACTAACAGTGCTAGTCACTACAACACCAAAGCTATTTTACATCCACAGGGGTCAACAGCAATGTATATGTAAAACATAATCCAACAGTAGATCCTGCCGTGTAGACGTGATGAGTTAGGTCTTCACATATACTAGTTCATCCATAATGAGATGCATTGACCAGCTTGCTGCATTTCTCATTTTCTATAAAATTCTAAAAATTGTCTAGCGCCCATTTAACAAGACGGAATCAATCCCAGAGTCTTGGAAAATATCCTGCCACTGCTGGGAACTGAACTTAAGACTACTGTTTTGGCAGGCCAGTGCACTAAATACTATGCCACTAGTGTTTCCATCATGCACATACTATTTTTAAATACTGATATACAACATACAGATAAACAATGATGATTATCAAGATCATCTTTTTAGTTTCAGGACATCTCTCAGAGGTAAAACATCAAGTTGATCTCTTTATACAAACACTGCCCCCCCCCCCCCCAATGGTTGTCATTACCAGGTTTCACAATAACAGTGGCTCATGGATGATGTTCTATAGCAACATAATATAGAGCCTCTAATCTCTCACACAAGAGGCTTGCTGGTGGCAAGTTGTGGGTTCATTCCACGCATTTAAACGTTGACTTCTCGTTCAGAAAGAAATGGCAAACTACTGAATGTAAAAATGCCTAGAAAATCAACCTGGGGTTGATTGCAACATCCTGCAAAGGACATGCAGCATTTTTATTTAATCACTCGCACACACACTGACTCAAACTATCCATAATGACAGTGAGTCATTATGATCTCAAGCAATAAAGACCATCTGATCACACAAACACTGACTCAAAATATCCAGGAAATCAATTGGGGAACGCTATGAGGCTGCTGAGACAGTTACATAAATAAACACACATAGTATTGCTTGGCGTTCACAGAAGGAGAAGAAGGAAATAGAGACTAAGAGGACGCACTAGACAACATAAAATGTTAAAGCTATAGTTACCGACAGGGATCAAAATATCCAAAATGACAGCAAGTCATTATGATCTCAAGCAAAAAAGATCATCTTATCACACAAACATTGACTCAAAATATCCATAATGACAGTGAGTCATTATGATCTCAAGCAATAAAGACCATCTGATCACACAAACAACTTACAATATCTGGAGTATACTGACAATTAAACACTTAAACCCTGTGGAGGAAACATGATCAACATAGGCCCACATCACAAACACTGTCGGTGCTGTACCGAATCACAACCTGATTACATCTTAAAATACCGCTCCGCAGATGTGAAGTTCCCCTACCTGTCTTGCATACCCCACTGGTTTCTAAACTTGGAGAAGGGAAAAGATCTCTACAACACAGCCCCCTTGGAGGTGGCACTTTGTGTTAGGTCAAGAGGAAAGTCTCTCCACCAAATTCACTCCGATAGATGCAAGCCCTTCTCAGGGTCAGATGGTAGAATGATTGTGTTAGGTCAAGAGGAAAGTCTCTCCACCAATCTCACTCCGATAGATGCAAGCCCTTCTCAGGGTCAGATGACCAGAATGATGTTTCCGACTGACACAACTCAAGTCTTCCATATGATTCATCACCAACCAATCAACCATCACATACAACATGATTCCTGATGTTCTTCATTAGATTTAACCTGTCCCAAGGCAGTTTCTTGCTATGGCTCTGTCATTGTGATAACACCTTCACCTTTTGTAGGTCTGATTGCACAGATGAATAAGTGGCCATTATTTCCTTCACTTTCACAGGCATCCAGCCCATACATCAAACTCACGTCCGATCGTGCTCATGACAATAAAAGCACAGTTCGCTATCAATTTCGCTAACGAGCCCACTTCCTAATGTTCTACAGCAACATAATCATTAGCACACCATCACAAAACACTGGCTCACAGTGAGTTTAATCACCAAGCCATCAGGAAACACTGAGTTGTGATGTTCAACAGCAGTATAATCATTAGCTTATCATCACAAAACACTAGCTCATAGTGATTTTAATCACCAAGCCACCAGGTAAACAATAAGTTGTGATGTTCTACATAAACACAGACCATCTTCTCAAACATAAACTTCTTCCATAGTGATACTGAACATTTCATCATACAAACACATTGTTTCAATCACTAAGTTGACAAGTAAACCCTCATGCTCCAAAACCATGGAGGCCACACAAACAGATACAGAAGCTAACTCACAATGTTTTCGGCTGTAAGTTCTGGCTGGTCGCTCAATACATTTTCCGGAAAGTCCAAAGCTGGAATACTGAATGTGATGAAAATAAAGCAAACAGCTTTATTTAGTAATGATGATAAATGACATTCCTTAATTCGTTCTTTCTCTCATTCTCATGCACAGGGGAAGTTGTGGCTGAGAAGTTACGGTATCTGCCCCAGACTCAGAAGATACCAGGTTCAATCCCAGCTTAGAGTGGAAATTTTTCCAAGTACCATTGGTATCTAATGATATCACATGTTCCTCTGATCTCTTGGCTAATGAGACTGAATACCTAGCCTTCTCGGACAAGGGTGGCAAACCAGAGGCCCCATGTGCATGTTAAAAATCCCCGGCAGTTGGAAATCAAAACGAGTAGACTATAAGGTCGCAGGCCTGGCAAAATTGCTAGGAAAGAAAAACCTACCCATGGATAGACAAGAGCTGATTACCTTGGATGGGATCTGTCTAGAGGGACAAATAAGAGGATTCTCACTCACACAAAAGACATGTGTGCGAGTTTCTATTCAGTTCACTGTGGAATATCATCAATGCCCATCAGACATGTCCACAGGTGCTCCATCTGGTCCATATTAAACTGTATTAAACCCATTAGTGTATAACGACTTACTAAACTCATTAGTGTAAAGCGACTGTATTAGTTTGAATGTGACTGACCAGCCTACTGTTTGCTTGGTATTCTGCTCTCATTCATGAAGGGCCACCATATATTACTTCTACAATACTCATGATTACTATTATTCACCTCTGTAGTCGGAGTGGGTTCGTCTGAAAGGTGAGGGACACTGTTAATAGGGAAAGCTAATCCATGTGCAAAATTCAGTCCTGCACTACTAACAAGCAGTAGTGTATGGACTACATTTGAGTTCAAAGCGAGCGAGCGGGGAAAAAAATAACTATTATTTCTTCTTTACTTTCTTTAAATTGAAAAAGCAAATTGGTGCAACTAAATGGAGAGTTGGCAAAATATTGAGGCAAACATAGTGCTAAGCAGAACTGGACTGAAATGGTATGGCACAATCACCATTGTGGAGTCATGGAGAGAACTAAACAAATACCTACGAATCAAGAGTTGAGAAAAATAGTCTGGAGCTGGAAAGGACACACCGAGAAAACATGTTAATAATACAACCAGGGAGACCTTCCTCAAGAACCCACAGGGCAAAAGAAATAGAGAAGAGAATGAGAGAGAAGAGAATGAGAGAGAGGGAGATGATTAATTTGGAGAGGACATAAAAGGAGCTCGGAAGACATCAACGGATGGGAGGGCTTGGTGTGAGTTGGTTAAGTCCTATGTTTCACTGGGGGATAGAAGGCAAGTTAGGGAAATAAAGAGGTCGGAGGCAAAAAAAGCACTGCTTAAATTAAGAGTGGCACATATACCTGTTTTTGGCATTCACGTAAGCTACAATATCCTGGTTGAAGAACTTGAGTACCAATGGAATGCAGTTGGCAAACACCAGGTGTTGGCTAGTGAACTCAAACTGTTGAAGAAGAATAATAACAAATGCATAATCAATCACAATCTCAAGATCTCTCTCTCTCTCTCTCGCTCATAAAAAATTTTTTTTTTTAAATCTCTATCAAAGATACTCATCAAGAAAATCTGGTAAAAAAAAAGCACGCTAAAGCCGGTTGTGTTGGCCTTTCTTTTATCTCTTCTCTATGACAAATAAACAAAATATCCCCCCCCCCCCCTCCGGTCTGTCTGTCTGTACCTTCCTCTCTTTCTATGTATTAAAAAAAAAAAATTACACACCCCCACTCCTCTCCCTCTCAATAACAGCCTCTCTCTCTCTCTCTCTGTTTAAAAAATAAAATCTACACTCCCCTTCTCCTCTTCCTCTCTATATCAAATAAAATCATCTCTCTCTCTCTCTTTATCTACCTCCTTCTCTTTCTCTCTATAACAAATAAAATCTACACTTCCCTCACCTCTCTCTGCTTCTCGATATCAAATAAACAAAATGTCTCTCTCTCTCTCTCTATCTACTTCCTTCTCTTTCTCTCTATAACAAATAAAATCTACACTTCCCTCACCTCGCTCTGCTTCTCGATATCAAATATTCTCTCTCTCTCTTTTCTCTCTTAACAAAATCTTCTTTCTCTCTAAACAAAGTCTTCTCTCTCTCTCTCTCTCTCTCTAAGGGTGAATGTAAGATTGCCCTGTCTGCCCAATTTGTGACCCTTTGAAAATAAAGTTTGTTTGCTCTCTCTCTCTCTCTCTCTCTCGCGCGCGCGCGCACGCACGCACGCACACACACGCACACACACACACACACACACAAAATTCACAAAAACATAAAGCAATCCCACTGAATCAGAATTAGCCGAAAATAAGGACTAACTCTAATATAAAATAAAAACTGGTTTGTGTTTCATTGAAATGAAAATGTGCAACATACCTGGTAAATGTGATTTAACTTGAAATGTTTCAGCAACAGCAATAGTAGACCTGATATTGCCTTCACAATAATCTCCTTATGCCTGTTAACATCTATTCCAAGCTTCATGGACTGAAGGACTGTGGTTCTGAAACAAGACAGGGTGGGTGTGTAAATGTTCAGTGTGTTACATAGATTTAAAGAAAGTGGATGGCACATGACACACACAGCTAAGAGTTACAAGGAAAACATGAGCAAAGGAAGAATGGCTGGGAAGGAGAAATCAGAGTACTCAAGTGTGCACACACAAAAATGTGTGTTTGTACCTGTGTACACATAAAATCATATGCTATGCTGGTAAGCACAGGTGACTATGGTTGATTACCTCACACAATCTTTCAGTCTGACAGCCGGTCTGTGTTCTTCTGTCCTATTATAAACCATCCAGGCATTAATCTCTTTGTCCCTCTTTGCCATATCCTCATCAGGTTTGCCAGTTATCATTCATATATATCCCCATAAAGTCTGCCAGTTATCACTCATATATCCCCATCAACTTTTCCAGTTACCATTAATATTTCCCCATCAACTTTGCCAGTGATCATAAAGTTTCAAAGTTTGTCTCTCCTCTACTGTCCAACAAGTTTGACATGTTACACCTAATTTCTCCCACTGACTGCCTCATTTTTTCCTTTTTCTCAGTATACTGTATTCTTTATATTTTTCACAGAAATCACTTCTCTGCTGTCATATGTTTCTCAGGCAGACTGACTACTGTCCAGGGCTCACAATTAAACAACAGTTTGAGCTCTAGATAATATGTTACCGCCATTTTTCTGATGGCTTGTGGCAGCTTTTTTTGTTAGTATGTTTTTTCATCTTACAAAATGCTATTATTCTATTGTGGTTCTTGTTCTAATCTCTACTATGTATCTTCCATCCAACATATGTATAAAGCTTGTACCTCCGGCATCTGAAAGGATTCAGTAAAAGTTGTGACTAATTTGTATCAAAACTTCATGCAAATTTGCTGTTCTTCAAAATCCTTTATTACTGAACGTTTACAAATATTGTCACATGCACCACATGTGACTTCATGTTACCAGACGTATGTCTATGAATGCCGGCTTCGTGGCTTAGAGGTTATGACTTTTCTCCATAATCTCGTGGATAACGTGATGACGGTGAGAATCAGCAGTGGTTCGAATCGCATCGGTAACTTACGGGGTATGTGAGCCGGCTGCTCAGAAAGCAATGGCAAACTACTGAGCGTAATCTTGCCAAGAAATCAATATACAGCTGAAAGATGCTGGTGTTGACAGCGGTGTCCTGTAAAGGATATGAAAAAAAAATGCCTATGAATGTCAGGCCATGATGTCAGTATTATTAGACTAAAGGTCAATGTCACTGGTACACATGTGTAGTAGCTAGCTTGCTGACCCACTTACAAGCGATGCTGTTTTAAAAGTCCAGTTTCTTACGGGACAGCCCTTGAATAAATGGAAAGCTTGACAAAAGGAACGATACATGCAGACACAAGCGAATGTTTTGACCAAGGTCTTCATCAACAAACAAACAACAAGAGAACACTATTTGTTTTCATCAAAACATTCATTTGTATCTGTGTGTCTTTCCTTTTGTCGAACTTCTGAGTTACATTTTGTTAACTTGTTATACAGTGTACCAGCTACTCCTCACAATAAGTAAACACATATTAACTTACGGCATTTCATCAGGCAGTACGTCAGACAAGATATTGATTGATTCCGTTTTGGTTTTGGATGTGGGTGCTGCTGCTAACAACAGCTTCAGAAGAGCAATCTACAACAGAAGAACATCAATCATACATTAAAATTACAAAATACCATCTCACTGTGACATTAGAAAAGAAAGAACAAGTGTTCTAGCTAAAGAAGAAGAACAACTGAACATAAAAAGAAGACCCTTCACAGATTCTGTGCCAAACAAAACCTACTAACAGAAATAGGAAGTAGGGGTGTGTCACAGTTATGACTTACAAGTTGTTAATATAGTAGCAGACAAGTTGTATCATAATGTAATGACAAAATTTTGGTGATATATAAGCCCATGGCAGATATGGGAAGTTGCTAAAGATGATTAATCATCCCGTGGCATCAATCAGTTAACAAATCTATAAGAAAACTCTAGCAACAATGTGAGTACTACTCTTATAAGTAAGTCAGTCAGTCAGTCAGTCAGTCAGTCAGTCAGTCAGTCAGTCAGTCAGTCAGTCAGTCAGTCAGTCAGTCAGTCAGTCAGTCAGTCAGTCAGTCAGTCAGTCAGTCAGTCAGTCAGTCAGTCAGTCAGTCAGTCAGTCAGTCAGTCAGTCAGTCAGTCAGTCAGTCAGTCAGTCAGTCAGTCAGTCAGTCAGTCAGTCAGTCAGTCAGTCAGTCAGTCAGTCAGTCAGTCAGTCAGTCAGTCAGTCAGTCAGTCAGTCAGTCAGTCAGTCAGTCAGTCAGTCAGTCAGTCAGTCAGTCAGTCAGTCAGTCAGTCAGTCAGTCAGTCAGTCAGTCAGTCAGTCAGTCAGTCAGTCAGTCAGTCAGTCAGTCAGTCAGTCAGTCAGTCAGTCAGTCAGTCAGTCAGTCAGTCAGTCAGTCAGTCAGTCAGTCAGTCAGTCAGTCAGTCAGTCAGTCAGTCAGTCAGTCAGTCAGTCAGTCAGTCAGTCAGTCAGTCAGTCAGTCAGTCAGTCAGTCAGTCAGTCAGTCAGTCAGTCAGTCAGTCAGTCAGTCAGTCAGTCAGTTGCAACATCACGGCAAAGGGGTCACCTCATAATGCTGTTACTGTGCCAGTGAATATCACACAAAAAGCTCCTCACTGTTTCATATGACAAGTGGAACATATAGCAGACCTGGCAAAACCTATAGCAAGCACATGCATGCATGCATAAGGCCGCTGCCAGAATGTCAACACAACAGTCTGCCACTGAAATTACAGCTCATCGTCAGTTGGAAGCAGAGTCAATAGAAAAACCAGAAGTTGCAGACTCATTACTACGTAAGGCAAGCCATTTAGTTCAGCACTGGCCAACTGCCACTTTTCTGAACATACAGTTCACCACGCAAACCACTGCAGACACATGAAAAAGCCTTCCACAGCTCATAGTGTCACACCAAACACTAAGCTCAGTAGTTGAGCCTCGGAACCATGTACTACAAGTCCAGAATGAGGAAAATGTGTAAGTAAAATCAAATCAAATCAAATCAAATCAACTTTATTTTAAAAGGGTCACAAATTGGGCACGCAGGCCCATCTTACATTCGGCCCTTCCAATCATGCGTCTTTCGTTCATCAAGAGCATTATACATTTACATAGGAAGAAAAATAAACATTGTGAAATGAATGTTGTAAACATAAACAAGGCAAATTACCATGTTATGAGGCACATCTCCCACCTACCCATACATCACCCCACCCACACACACACCCCCACCTACCCACACACCCAGGGACACATACATACCCCATCAACCGACCCATCCCCCTCCCATACATCCCCCACCCACACACATTGCCCTCACCTGTTCCCCCAACCAAAACACACTCACCACTCACAAACATCCCCCACCAACCCACATACACATCCTAACCCACACATCCTTTCCCCACCCACACCTCCAATCACCCATCCCCCAGCCACATCTCCATCGACCACATATTCCCCACCAACGCACACACATCCCCTACCAACCCACACATCGCACATCCACTCACACATCCCTACCAACTGACATCTCCCTACCCCCACACACATACATCTCTCTAACCACCTATACATCCCCAATCCACTCACGCACACCCCACCACATGCCATTTGCATGGCACCACACACACATACAACCTCCACCCACCCACAAATTCCCTAACCCAATCCCCCACCACACACATCCCCCACCCTCACATCACATAATCCCCTACCACGCAATATTCCCAACCCATGCACCGCACACACACATATCCCTCACCATCACATCCCACACCCACATACCACCACACATCCCCATCTACACACCACACACATATCCCCCACCCACATACCATACAATATGTGTTTTCTATTGACTCTGCTTCCAACTGACGATGAGCCTGTAATTTTAGTGGTGGACTGTTGACATTCTGGCAGCGGCCTTATGCATACATGCATGTGCTTGCTATTGGTTTTGCCAGGTCTGCTATATGTTCCAGTTGTCATATGAAACAGTGAGGAGCTTTTTGTGTGATATTCGCTGGCACAGTAACAGCATTATGGGTGACCCCTTTGCCGTGATGTTGCAACTGCAACTAATTGACTGACTAATAAGAGTAGTAATCACATTGTTGCTGAAGTAATCTGTAGTGAGAGACAAAAACACACAAAAGCCTTAATAGATCGTCCACCTATATGTCACACTGATCCAGAAGCCATAGGATATTCTTACTGAGCAGCCACAGTGGTTAATGTATGTGCTACAAAGACAGTAATCTACCTAGCCATGACAGGATTCTTGCTTCTGACCTGTACGGCTGTAGGATTGACCCAGCCTCATAAAATGGATCCTGGATCATTTTCAGAATGTCTGGGAATGACTTGAGAAAGAAGGTGATGAAGGGAACCGGCCACCCGTCCTCATTATGCCATGGCATAGAAAGCATGAAGGCCTAACACTTCACAAATTTAACTAGTTTAAAGGCAAGAGGGTCAATGTCATTGCATTGGGTTTGATCTCATATGGCTCAGTCTCTTTCCACAGAGCGTTCGTTATTTGCTGAGAGCGTCGCACAGAGTATGAAGTCCATAGATCCAATGATGATTTCCATGAATCTCCACAAAATTACACTTGTGAGCTGAAAGGCTGAGTCTGAAAATCAAACTCATTTCCTTCGAAGATCGAGGTGTGACCACTTCACGACAGAGGCCCTAAAGAAGTTATGATTTAACCTCTGGAAGTGAGGTTTCACCAAGGAAAATCAGATTGTTTGTTTCATTGATTCTCCTTAACTCTGTATTTTTTCCTTTTAATTTTTAAATCTAATTGTTGTGACCTCTCATGAAGTTAATTTATCCTGCATCTGATTTTGTGTTTGGGAGAGGGAAGCAATCTTGTCAGCATAGTCAAGATCATGAAATTGCTCCGTCAGATTTTGTGTTAGCTGAGAGGGAAGCAATCTTGTCAGCATAGTCAAGATCATGAAATTGCTCCGTCAGATTTTGTGTTAGGGAGAGGGAAGCAATCTTGTCAGCATAGTCAAGATCATGAAATTGCTCCGTCAGATTTTGTGTTAGGGAGAGGGAAGCAATCTTGTCAGCATAGTCAAGATCATGAAATTGATCCATCAGATTTTGAGTTTGGGAGAGGGAAACAATCTTGTCAGCATTGTCAAGATCATGAAATTGCTCCGTCAGATTTTGTGTTAGGGAGAGGGAAGCAATCTTGTCAGCATAGTCAAGATCATGAAATTGCTCTGTCAGATTCCAATGAATTCCATTTCTGGTGGTAGCTATTGCTGTCTTTATAATCCAGCCTAAAGTCAGTAAGAAAAATAAAGGTGACAAAAGGCATCTCTGCCACACTCCTGTTCTTCTTCTTCTTCTTCTGCGTTCATCCGGATTTTTTTTCTCGAATGTGACTGTGTTGTGCCTGTTTACAGCAGAGCTGCGTTCCTGCGCCGTCAGGCCGACACATCCGACTTCTGTGGGCATTTGTTGACCGGATTAACCTTCCCGGGGGTTTCTTAGGACGTTTGAATCTCACTGTTGTGGTGTTATCCCCCATCCTAGCTGGCCCATATAGAACAGCCAAAGACATCCTGGTCAACCCTCAAGGGAAGGCAGGGGCAGACCATGGGCATTCCCCGCCATCCAAGGAGGCTTCCATACTTGCAGAGCCATCACACAGCGCTCTGGTACTGGGCTCACCCAAGGAATCGTCACGTCCTGCACATGGCTGCTTAGCCTCACTTCCGTATATTGGGCCTTCCGTTCACCATAGGCTGTTCCTCCGGAAACCAGAAGAATGCAGTCTGCAGATGACATCCACACAGTGAGCTTTCGATTCAGACTTTCCACATAATGGATTTGCTATCCAAGCAATATTCCATTTCGTGCCACTAGGACACTTTTTCCACCTTTTATGAAGCCCACACAGTGAGCTTTCGATTCGGACTTTTCACGTAATGGATTTGCTATCCAAGCAATATTCCATTTCGTGTCACTAGGACACTTTTTCCACCATTTACGAAGCCCACACAGTGAGCTTTTGATTCGGACTTTCCACGTAATGGATGTGCTATCCAAGCAATATTCCATTTCATGCCTCTGGGACGCTTTTGTAACCGACATACCTGTGGTATGAAGTGTGGCAGTCTAAATACATCTTCATGCACCTTTAGATGTCAACCTGAATGTAGTTAAAGTAAGCTGTAGTCAACTTGAGCTTGTTGATATCTCCATAGAGCTTGTCCTCAAATGAAGCAGGCGTGGGCCAAAATATCTTTCTCTGTTCTGCATATATTGGGCACTCCTGCAGCAAATGTTTAGCTGTCATTTTACCAGTTCCACAATTACATTCATCGGTATCTCCTATCTTTAGTTTATTGAACAAGTGGTATTTCAGCTTGTTATGTCCTGTGTGGAGTCTGAAGATTGCTACTTGTTCTCTTCGGTCGAGTTTGTAATATGCATCATCCTTCTGGTGGCCTGGATGCTCTGATTCCCATTTGGTTCTATAAGTGCTTTTTATAAACCTTTTTGCCTCATTATAGGTTATGTCTATGTCAGGCTGTGGTAATCGTCCACCCTCTTTTGCTAGTCTGTCAGCCTCTTCATTTCCAGGTATACTGCAATGTGATGGGATCCACTGTATTACAACTTTTTTGGATTTCTGGCATAGACCATGGAGTGCTGCTCTTAGGTCAGCTAGTTCTGTGCTGTTTTTGCTCTTCAGTATTGAGACAGCTGACTTTGCATCTGTGAAGATAGCTATTTGCTTCTCTTTATTTTCCTCCATCAAGAGCATTTCTGCTGCAGTTTTCAAAGCCTCTACCTCCGCTTTGAAGTTACTTGAAAATTTTCCAGTTGCCACTGACTGTGTTTTTATCACTCCATTTTTTAAATTAAGGAGAATTCCTCCTCCTCCATTTTTAATTGAATCTTTGGCTGATCCATCTGTATATGCATGGGTCCAATTGCTGCTTGGGTAATGTTCTTTTATGTAGTTGAGGGTTATTTTTCTTCTTTCGGTTTCATTCTGAGTGTTCTTTTTCTCAATACCAGGAATGTTTTCTATCATCTCAGGCAGTTGCTGCTGTCTCCAAGCTGGGAAGTTGTGTGCATTGTAAATGGGCTTGACTGTTGATATGTTAAGTATGGGATCTGCCCTAATCTTTCGTTTTGCAGTTTCTACAAAGTTGCTACGCTTCAGTCTTCCTTTTCCAAAACCATTAAACCTGTTATACATAGGGTGGTCTGTCAATCTTCTAAATTTTTCTGCTTGTTGCTGGGCTCTGCTATCTCTTCTGTCCTGCATTGGTTGTAAACAAGTGATCTTTTCTAGTTCATTAATAGGCGTTGTCTTCAGGCTTCCAGTTATGATTCGCATTCCTTGGTTTTGGACTCTACTTATTTTGTTAAAGTTTGACTTAGCTGCTGTTGCCCAAGCTGCAATGCCATATTCCAGTACTGGCCTCACCCGTCCAGTATATAACTTCTTGAGAACTTTCTCATCTGCTCCCCACGTTGTACCAGCAAGCTTTTTCATGATTGCCATTCTCTGCCTTGCTCTTGTTCGATTTTTCTCAACCTGTGTCTTCCATGTCAGGCGACGATCAAAGGTGACTCCTAGATAGTTTGGATTTTCTTCATGGCGCAATATTTTTCCATTCAATACCAGCTTAGGTTGCTGAGTTTTATTTGAGAGGGAGAACACTGTGCATGTTGTTTTCTCCTCACTTATCTTCACTAGCCATGATTTTGACCAGTCCTCTAGCGCTAATAAGGCTTGCTGTATTCTGCTGTTAGCTGTACTAATATATTCTTCAGATGTCCATATGGCTAGGTCATCTGCAAAGGAGGATGTGTGTACTCTGGCTGGAAAATTTTCTGTGATGTCATTTATATATGCTAGGAATAATGTTGGTGAAAGAACTCCTCCTTGGGGGACACCTTGCTCCAACAGCATCATTTTGCTTGTTTGTCCTTGTACTTTTGTCCTGGCAGTTCTGTTCTCAAGGTAGTGGCTGATCCATTTATACATTTTTCCACAAACATGCATTTTTTGCAGTTTTACTTTCAGTCCTTCCTTCCATACTTTATCAAATGCTTTTTCTAAATCTATCCAGACTGCTAGTGTGTGCTTTTTCTCTTGGAAGGCATCCTCTATTTCCTGAGCTATATAGGTTATTTGATCTTCAGTGGATCTGTACTTTCTGAATCCTGCTTGGTGTGGTGTTAAGAGTTTGTTTTCTTCCAGATGCCATGATAGCCTGCCATTGATAATGCGTTCCATTAATTTTCCTACACAGCTAAGTAGACTGATAGGTCGATAGCCATTTGGTTCTTCCAGGTCTTTTCCTTTCTTTGGGACTGGTATTAGTATAGCTTCCTTCCATGCCTGTGGGACTATTCCTCTCTTCCAGCTGTTATTTAGGACTGCTAGTAGTTTCTTCTTTGCCTTGGTGCCTAGTCCTATTAGCATTTCATTTGTGATTCCATCCTTTCCTGGTGATTTCTTCTTTTTTAGGGTATTCATTGCCTGTTCCATTTCTTCCATTGTTAGATTTGCCATCATATATTCTGCTGCTGTCTCTGTATTTCTATGATGTATCTGTTTGTCTTTGATTGCTTTCTTCTGTTCGGTTGTAATATCAATGTGGTTTGCATTTGCATAGTGTTCCATTAGTGCATTTGCAGCCTTTTTTCCTGTAAGCAAGGCATTTCCTTGTTTAATTGTTATTTGTTTGTTTCTAGGTCCTTCATTGTTCATGGCTTTCACTAGTTTCCATAGTTTGTTTCCATCCCTGTCAAAATTCAGGTTTTCTGTTTTTTCCCTCCAACAATCTCTTGTTGTTTGATTTACTGTTCTTTTATATTTTGCTGAGATGGCTTTCAGAGAGATGTTCGCTTCAATTGTTTGTTCTCTCTCTGCTGTCTTCCTGGCATCTTCAACCTTGTCCTCCAAACTTTGTAGTTCTTCAGTCCAGTATGGTTTGTAATTTTTCCTCGCTCCTCTTAGAATGGACTCAGTGGCTGCCTGTATTATCGCTCTGTTTAGACTTTCCACCATTTGCTTTATGTTGCCATATCGTGTATTTATGTTTTCACAATATTTGTCTGTTAGTATGGCAAATCTGTCCCAATCTGCTCGTTTGTAATTCCAGCGGGGCAAGGGCTTTTGCTCCTGTGGAACATACTCCATATTCATTACAAGCTTGATTGGTCTGTGGTCACTACCTGCTAATTGGTCCAGCACATGGCGATCGATTTTGTGGAGGATGTCTCCTGTGCAGAAAGCTAAGTCTGGAGTAGAAGTGGTAAGCCATCTTCTGGAGTAGAAGCTCGGTGTGTCATCCGCTTTGTTGAGTAGATGGAGATTTGAGTCTATTTCCCAGTCCTCCAATTCATCTCCTCTTTTGTCAGTATCTGGGTATCCCCATCTTTCTGAACGGCTATTAAAGTCTCCGACAATAATGCAGTTTGTGTCAGTTATTTTCATGTTTGAGAGTGTAAGGTCCTTATCTGCTGGGCTATACAGATTGTAGATTCTTATTTTCACGTCCTTTATCATTATATCAACACCTATAATTTCCGTTTGGTTGTCAGAGATCACAGATACTTCGCTGCAAGGTATTGTATTTCGTGTAAGTATTAGAACTCCTCCTTTGTGTCCTTCGCGGTCGAAACGTGTGGCCTGATATCCTCTGACTGAGAATTTGTGATTGGCGTTGAGGTAATTTGTGACTGCCAAAATCCTTGTCAAATTAATGTGGTGCCTGTTTGCCTTACACCTCCATGTAAGTGCTAAAACTAGTCAACTTTGGATAATATATTTTGAATCAAATGTTGCCATGGCGTGGGCAATGACAGCCTGCTATTCACATATTTCAATTGCCAAGAGATCAATAATGTGTGCAATGAGCACATAACACTTCCTATTTTTTTCACCCATTTCTAAGAAAACTAGGTATCCAATCCACTACGTCAGGTACAGAGGAGAGTATAACTGTGCCTTTTCCTAGCTGTGTAAAAATGATCCACAACAGGTCTCTGGCCCACCACGGTTTGAGTTAGAGGTGGATGCTCTACCTCGAGGTCACTGCACTCCCTCTGAATACTGGCCCTCTCAAATCTGCAAACATGGCTTCTCAATATCCAACTAGGCAAAGCTTGCTTGACTTATTGGAGGAGACAATACAATTCACACCAGCTAACTATGCACTGACTTCTAGGGTAAGTGGCTTTGAATATCTGTTCCCAAAAAATCATCTAAGGGACACCACTAATGGCAAATTGTTGTTGATTCCAATGATGCTGAGTTATCTACTCTTGGCAGGCAGTGATAAGCAACATTATTGTAATTATAGCTTTTTTCCCCCACAACTGAACGTCTAACTAAATGTATAGAGGTGTGAACCATGAACAAGCAGTTGTAATAAAGGATTAATTCTGTTTAAATTTTGACATTTAGAAAAGTGAGGTTATATCGCAGACATGACAAACACAGAAGTCCCCCCCAAAAAAAGTTAGTTGCATATCATTCGCATGACGCTGCAGTCAACATCAGCACTTTTTGCTGTTGTGATCTCTTGGCAAGTTTACGTTCAGTAGTCTGCCATTGCAGTAGTCTTAAACAGACTAGAAATAAAAACAATTACTAACCGAGATCAAGATTTGACAACTAAAATATGTTTAACACACACAAAAAGACAACACCAAACAGTATGGGAAGGTGGAAAGCAAATGTGCAAGAATAGAGAACAGTTTAAACTGGAAGATACAACAAAAGGATGAAATGGAAAGACCAAATAAAGAGATGAATGGAAAGAGGATTTCAAACTGTAGCATCATGGCAAGGGGCAGAAAATTCAACAGATTAAACACAGCCAACCATCAATGTGAAGATGGCAACTGATCTCAATTGAACTATGTGTACATGTACCTGTTTCAGCACTTTGACACCTTCGTGTATTGGCTGCGGCAGGCCAGCTAAAGAGTTGTGATCATTCTTCACCTCAAATCCAACAAACTTTTGCCGTGTGTGGTCCAGAAAGTTCTCTAAGTCTTTTTGTCTGCAGACAAGTTATCATATTAAATAGACTAACGTTCAGTCTCTCTTTCTCTTTCACAATCTCTCTCTCTCTGTGCGGACACACACATGCACGTGTATACACAGACACATTCAAGGGCGAATAAAAATGTATCCGCACCTCAGGCTGTAGAATTTATTTTAATGAACCTTTGGAAAAGACAATAACATAATTTTTCGACATAATCTCGTTGTATTTCAATACACTTTGTCCATCTGTCAACAAGCTTTCCCTTATTCTCTTATTACAAATGTTTTAGGCTGAGCTGCGAGCCACAAATGCACCGCTGTCGTCATTAGAGGTGAATCTTTGTCCTTGAAGAGCTGCTTTCAGGAGACCAAACAGTTTTGGAGTGTTAACATTGTGGGCAGAGGTGCGGACATGCTTGTTAAGCAAGATTACAATGCCCTTAGATAACAGTCCTCTGTGTTTAGTCTGAAATTTAGGCTTCAGCTCTTCAGTGAGAATCTCACCCTAATGAGCACTGTTGATTGTTGAATGTTTTTACTGATAATATTCATAATGACCCTTGAGAATCATAGACAACTCCATTTTGAGGTATAAAAGCATCCTCCCTATAGTCCTGATCTTGGTCCATTGGACTTTCAGCTCTCTGGTCTCCTGAAAGCAGCTCTTCAGGACAAAGTTTCACCTCTTGAGGGCAGCAGTGCATTCATGGCTCACAGCTAAGCTAAACATTATTAATAAGAGAATACGAAAGCTTGTTGACAGTTAGACAAAGTGTATTGAAAAGCAATGAGATTATGTCAAATAATGACGTATTTGTCTTTTCTAAAAGTTGATTAAAATAAATTTTACAGCCAGAGTGCAGATCATTTTTATTCACCCTGGCACACCTGTGCGTGCATGCGTGCACGCACTCACGCACGCATGCACACACACACACACATATATAATAAAGGGTATCTTTGGCACCAGGAGGCTATTGGGTATATAGTGCCAGTCCCCTATTTATAGCCCAATCTGCACTCTATGGGTCATGAGGTCAGAATCACACCAACTGCCATTACTTCGCAGCGCTGTGAAGAAAATCTTTCACTCACATGAACTCACACGCATCCACATGAACTCACAGGCACCCACATGAACTCACACGAACTCACACACACCCACATGAACTCACACACACCCATATGAACTCACAGGCACCCACATGAACTCACACGCACCCACATGAACTTACATGCACCCACATAAACTCACATGCACCCGCATGAACTCACACGCACCCACATGAACTCACATGCATCCACATGAACTCACACACACACCCACATGAACTCACACGCACACACATGAACTCACATGCAGCCATGTGAACTCACATGCAGACACATAAACTCACATGCACACTCAAATATACATGTATATATGACACAATAAATTAATATCCAACATAACACTACATATACAAACAAATGATAGTAAAGTAAAGCTAAAAGTACCCTCCTGGCAGATACTGCCATTGGAATGTGAGTGTTGGGTCTTCACATACACTATGTTACAATATAATGAGATAAGTGGCAAGTCCCCTTTCTTGTCCAAACAATTACCAGAGAATTTTTATGAGACTGGGTAAACCTTCAGGGCTGTGCCGACCAGAAGAAAATTATCCTACCACTGCTGGGGATTGATCCCAGTCCATTGTCTTGAAAGGCAAATGCACTACTACAATGCCACCACTAATAAATGTATATCAAACATAATATCATATATATACCAGCCATGGCCTATTCATTACAAAATGTTTCGCACAGAACTAAATGTCCCCCCACAGAATTTATAAATTGTTTTAACTATGCGTCTCAGGTGCTGGCATAGTGGGTGGTGTTCTTGCCTGCCAAAAATAGCAGTCTGGGTTTAATCCCCAGCAGAGGCAGGATTATTTCTTCTGACCAATACAGCTTTGGGATCAACCCAGCCTCATAAACATGGGTACCAGGCAATTTGTAGAATGTTCTAGCAGGTGTCTAGGAAGTAAATGTGATGTAGATGAGAACTTGTCACACTACATCATACCAGGGTGACCAGATCGCCGTGATCAAAAGAAGCCAAGCCACGAAATAAAAATGTCAAAATAAAGCCAAACATGCCCAGTACAAAATGAAAAAGCCAAGAAAAAAGCCAAACATTGCCTAGTAAAAAGATATATTAAAAATATACTTATATCACATGAAGACCTCTTCTTCAAATAAGTATTCCTCTTCATTGTTGAAATTCAGTACAGGATTCATTAGAATATACTATTCCAGCTTTGAAATCATTCAACATTTTGGATGAAGGTACAAATTCATTACAGCACTTGTTTGAAGATAATGGTTCTGCTCTAATTCTAATAATTGCTTCTAAGAGAGACAGCTGAAGTCTATTCCTTGCTTTGGTTTTTATGCATGTTAAAAGAGAGAACATCCTCTCCACTGCGGTATTGCTAATAAGTGTTATTAAGCAAGTAAGAACAAAAGAAGCAAGCTCTTTAAATTGGGGATGTTTCATGACTTCTTGCCAGAACTGCTCTGCATTTTTAGGCAGTCCATTTTCTTTACATTGTTCTTCTTCCTTCCAATCTATAAAATTTTCTGTATTGTTCTTCAATAATAGTGTGGTTTTCTTCAGCCAAATTCAAAAAGGGCAATTTCGACGCTTATAATGCAAAAATAGTTCTTCATGTAATTCGTGAGGATCTGCCTTACTTTTCTGAAAAAAGGCTATTTAACCTTTCGAATTCCTGCACAATAGGGGTTGTGAAATGAAAATAAAAGTAGTTTCTTTGATCTAGAAGCATTTCCTTTATAAGTCGTGACTTAAATTTAGTGTAATAATTTGCTAATTCAGCAGAAATAAAATAAGCCTTGAGTTCTTCCCAATTTATTAGAATGTTGAACATTACTTTTCCCCGGACAAGCCAGCGAATAGAAGAAATTTTCTCAAAGGAAGTGATGCAGTTCTAGCTTGGTGAAATTCTGTCGATGAGTTCATAATTTTGAATAAATCTTTAAATGCTTCTCGTCTTAGATTGCTATGTCTAAACCAATTTGGTATTTCTGTCAGCAAAAGTCCAATGTTTTAAGGTAGTTTTGACACTGTATATTTGATGCACAATGCTAATGAATGGCAAACACACTTATACTGAACACATGAAGGAGATACATCTGTCATTCTGGACCAAACTGAATTGTTGCATCCAACCATAGTGGAAGCACCATCGGATGCAAAACCAATGCAATTTTTTAATGATTGATTACATTTTTCAATTTCATCCTAATTTTCAGCTAATTTAACTTTGTCATCAATTTTCTTGCTTATTGTCACCACTAAAAGTGTTTTTTGTGAAGAAGATGGCGCGCTCCGCTTGTGTTTTTCTGTTGTTGCATGATTTGCGAGATTTGAAAATCTTGGAACAATAATACAATGGCACAGTTTGCAATATGCCTGTTCAGAACCGTCAGTGGATTTCTTGAGCCACACAAATGTCTTTTCCCATTGATCATTATATTTCCGATTAGTATCATAAGATGGTTTCCACTTTGGCATGATAATAGGTTCAGTCAATAATATTAATAAGAAATACTTGCGAGTTGCGACTCACGATTGCTATGAAGGTATAATTAATTTGATAACTTAACTACTAAACAGTAAGCTGCACAGTGCTTCAGTGCGCATAGAACATGGCCAGATAAGCTTATCATTTTGCATTTGTTTTTGGTTAAAAATAGTAACACAAGACAACAATTAACTTGAAAAATTCAAAAAAGAGGCATATACCATTACACAGTGTAAAAAGCCAAAAAAAAAAAACAGCCAAAAAGCCAAACTGATTTTCTGACGCCAAACCTGTTTTTAAAAGCCAATTTTGTCATATTTGGCTTTAAAAAAGCCAATCTGGTCACCCTGCATCATACCACGGCCTACAATAATGTAAAGGCCTAACATTTCATATCCCAAAGGCAGTTACTGCTACAGGACTAGTTTTACTTTTATGTATCCTAAAATAGATGGCAACCAAATTGAAGGTAATCCCTTGGAACTACCAGCAAGCAGTGACATGTTAGGTCTCTACATATATCAAGGATGGAGTTATACCTCTCCATAGCACAAAGCCTGGGCTGAATTGTAGAGACCATGTGTTGCCCATGCAGCAGGATCGATATCTCGGCCTGCCTAGTTTACTCCAGAGGAAAGGTAACACTAATACATGTGGAACAAGACAAGCTGCAGAAGCTGCCGGATCAGCAAAGCAATACTCTGCCTGTCTGCCAGTTGAAGCTTTGATCCTAGAGCAGTTGCCAAGCAAAGCTTAGGGCCTGGTCTGCTTTGCCATGACATTTAATCTTTAGGTTGCATTTCCTCCCACCAGAATCAGGCTTTTACTCTCCCAATTGCGTTCCTCCATCGAAGCCGTTGGCACAATGTGGTGTGTCGGGTTTGGTAAGCTCCGCCCAACACTCTGCATTAACAGAAAGCAGATAGTACTGTCTGCTGTCATACAGTAGCTCAGTCATATCTGACTAAGACTTGACATGATTACATATAGTAGATCACTGTATAGTCCACAACCTTGCAATCTTTTTTTCTCAGAAAGTTATCTGGCACCAAATTTTCTAGACTGGAGCTGCCCACGAGCTTTACTGGTCTGAAAAATTGCATTCTGTCACAACTGGGGATTGACCTACAGTGCGCCAGTTTGATCTATACAAGTAATGATTGCAAACACACTAACTACCCATCAAGAGCACCAACTTAGAGCAGTCTATTTTTATGGGTGTCAGAGAGCAGACTCGTTGTTGTCACAGTTAGCCCATTACGCTGACAATGGCATGAGTCTGACTGGACAAGGGTTCCATGCCAGCTCTCATCATTCACTATGGGAGGGACAGGTTGGCCACCTATTCCTCTGTGCACTCAGGCCTAAAATTGTAACAGTCCTAACACTTCAGACTCGCAACAGATTCCTGTTACTGAACTTTTTGTTGTTGGGGCATTAGAAATGCTGTGAATTGGTTTCACACTTACTACTTAGGTAATATAGCTACAAAGGTCCAGCCTTCTAGTGATCAAACTAATGGAACGCTGATTAAGATTATTTTTTTTTTGCATATCCCTTACAGGACGTTGCAGTCAACATCAGCATTTTTCAGCATGAGCCTGATGAGCATGATTAAGATTTACAGGTTTAAAAAAAATAAAATTAATTAAGCTGATATACTCACCGAACTTTAGGTTTCCATGGCAGACTTCGATGGGAAACTGTAGGTGTGGCAGGACGGGGAGGTGTGGGGGATAGCTCATCATCACTGCTAGACTTCAAGCCATCCATCAGGTCATCGTCTTCATCCCGGGCAAGCCCTGCTTCGAATGAGTCGTCCAGACTGCTCTGTTTGACCAAACTCTGAGATCAGTGTGGGTCCAGGGAAGAAATCAGGCCAGGGAGAAGGAATACCAAGGACAGGGGTCCAACCAGCCCAGTCAGCAAACCACGCAAGGCAAGCAAGCGACAGAAGGAGGGGAAACAAGAGAAAGACAAGGCAGGTCTGTTATATACTTCTGGCACACTTCTAATGAAGTTCTAATTTAGTTTGTTTTATTAACGGGATGTGTAATGAAAATGAACATAATTATTCAGGGTGTTCGAAAAGTCCTTGTGCAGTTATAAAAATTAATTAATTTAGACACATTATTACCAAATTATCAATAGACCTCATTGTAAAGTGAATTTTGCATTTTTATAAAACAGTAATCATTTTCAAGATGGAAAATACTAAACAGAAACCAAGGAAAGGAACAAAATGGCAAATTTGAATTCTACAATAACAATAGTATTCTAATAAACAAAGAAGAAATTTTGTTGCTCAAGATTGAAAGTCATCTAAGTTCTAAATATATTCAAAATTATTAAATGATACAGAGTCATAGACTATGACATAGCAGTTGGAAGACAGAATTAATGCAGTCAAAATTTAGATATACAGAAATATGGGGTGAATAAGTAAAAGAACAGAGAACAAAAGAAGAAGTAAAATAATTAATGGACCATTTTACAGGACCTGAGGTGTAATGGGTATATGGTGCTAGTCCCATACTGTATATATCAATCGGCACTTGAAGGGTGATGTGGTCAGCATCATGGGGTGAAAGAAGGTCCTTTAATATTTGTGACCTGGCTTTAAACCATGCTAGAGGGAAAGGTGGGGCAAACATTTAAGAGGAAGGTGGCAGCTTAAATGACTAGATAGCATCAGGGGATAAACTGGAAAGAGAATGTTGAAATCTTCCAACATGGCGAGACAGAAAACAATAGAGATCCACAGCAACTGTCCTCTGATGTGACGATGGCAGCTGATCTGAATCAAGTCTAATGAATTTAGAAGTATAATTGCTCCCCGTCAATTGTGTTCTTCTGCTGTTGTTTTTTATTCCCTATTGGTGCATAGGTTCTCAACAAAGTCACACCAAACTATCTCCTGCAGCTCGCTCCATGCCCTCCCCATATCATTCATGTCTGTCTAGAGTTCTCTTCTCCATGTGTTTTAGATCTCCCTCTATTTCATCTCTGTCTAGAGTTCTCTTCTCCATGTGTTTTAGATCTCCCTCTATTTCATCTCTGTCTAGAGTTCTCTTCTCCATGTGTTTTAGATCTCCCTCTATTCCATCTGTCTAGAGTTCTCTTCTCCATGTGTTTTAGATCTCCCTCTATTTCATCTCTGTCTAGAGTTCTCTTCCCCATGTGTTCTAGATCTCCCTCTATTTCATCTCTGTCTAGAGTTCTCTTCTCCATGTGTTTTAGATCTCCCTCTATTCCATCTGTCTAGAGTTCTTCTTCTTCTTCTTCGTTCATCCGGAGTTTTTTTTCGGATGTGATTGCGTTGTGCCTGTTTACAGCAGAGCTGCGTTCTTGCGCCGTTAGGCCGACACATCCGACTTCTGCGGGCATTTGTTGACCGGGTTAACCTTCCCGGGGGTTTCTTAGGACGTTTGACTCTCACTGTTGTGGTGTTATCCCCCATCCCAGCTGGTCCATATAGAACAGCCAAAGATCCTGGTCAGCCCTCAAGGGAAGGCAGGGGCAGACCATGGGCATTCCCCGCCATCCAAGGAGGCTTCCATACTTGCAGAGCCGATACACAGCGCTCTGGTACTGGGCTCACCCAAGGAATCGTCACGTCCTGCACATGGCTGCTTAGCCTCACTTCCGTATATTGGGCCTTCCGTTCACCATAGGCTGTTTCTTCCGGAAACCAGAAGTATGCAGTCTGCAGATGACATCCACACAGTGAGCTTTCGATTCGGACTTTCCACGTAATGGATTTGCTATCCAAGCAATATTCCATTTCATGCCACTAGGGACACTTTTCCACCTTTTATGAAGCCCACACAATGGGCTTTTGATTCGGACTTTCCACGTAATGGATTTTGCTATCAAGCAATATTCCATTTCGTGCCACTAGGACACTTTTCCACCTTTTATGAAGCCCACACAGCGAGCTTTCGATTTGGACTTTCCACATAATGGATTTGCTATCCAAGCAATATTTCATTTCATGCCTCTGGGTCTTCATGCACCTTTAAATGTCAACCTGTATGTAGTTAAAGTAAGCTGCGGTCAACTTGAGCTTGTTGATATCTCCATAGAGCTTGTCCTCAAATGAAGCAGGTGTGGGCCAAAATATCTTTCTCTGTTCTGCATACGTTGGGCAATCCTGCAGCAAATGTTTTGCTGTCATTTTTCCAGTTCTACAATTACATTCATCAGTATCTCCTATCTTTAGTTTATTGAACAAGTGGTATTTCAGCCTGTTATGTCCTGTGCGGAGTCTGAAGATTGCTACTTGTTCTCTTCGGTCGAGTTTGTAATATGCATCATCCTTCTGATGGCCTGGATGCTCAGATTCCCATTTGGTTCTATAAGTGCTTTTTATCAACCTCTTTGCCTCATTATAGGTTATGTCTATGTCAGGCTGTGGTAGTCGTCCGCCATCTTTTGCCAGTCTGTCAGCCTCTTCGTTTCCAGGTATACTGCAATGTGATAGGATCCACTGTATTACAACTTTTTTGGATTTCTGGCATAGACCATGGAGTGCTGCTCTTAGGTCAGTTAGTTCTGTGCTGTTATTGCTCTTGAGTATTGAGACAGCTGACTTTGCATCTGTGAAGATAGCTATTTGCTTCTCTTTATTTTCCTCCATCAGGAGCATTTCTGCTGCAGTTTTCAAAGCCTCTACCTCCGCTTTGAAGTTACTTGAAAATTTTCCAGTTGCCATTGAATGTGTTTTTTTCACTCCATTTTTAAATTTAGGAGAATTCCTCCTCCTCCATTCTCTATTGAATTTTTGGCTGATCCATCTGTATATGCATGGGTCCAATTCCTGCTTGGGTAATGTTCTTTTATGTAGTTTAGGGTTATTTCTCTTCTTTCGGTTTCATGCTGAGTGTTCTTTTTCTCAATACCAGGAATGTTTTCTATCATCTCAGGCAGTTGCTGCTGTCTCCAAGCTGGGAAGTTGTGTGCATTGTGTATGGGCTTGACTGTTGATATGTTAAGAATAGGATCTGCCCTAATCCTTCGTTTTGCAGTTTCTACAAAGTTGCTACGCTTCAGTCTTCCTTTCCAAAACCATTAAATCTGTTGTACATAGGGTGGTCTGTCAATCTTCTAAATTTTTCTGCTTGTTGCTGGGCTCTGCTATCTCTTCTATCCTGCATTGGTTGTAAACAAGTGATCTTTTCTAGTTCATTAATAGGCGTTGTCTTCAGGCTTCCAGTTATGATTCGCATTCCTTGGTTTTGGACTCTACTTATTTTGTTAAAGTTTGACTTAGCTGCTGTTGCCCAAGCTGCAATGCCATATTCCAGTACTGGCCTCACCCGTCCAGTATATAACTTCTTGAGAACTTTCTCATCTGCTCCCCACGTTGTACCAGCAAGCTTTTTCATGATTGCCATTCTCTGCCTTGCTCTTGTTCGATTTTTCTCAACCTGTGTCTTCCATGTCAGGCGACGATCAAAGGTGACTCCTAGATAGTTTGGATTTTCTTCATGGCGCAATATTTTTCCATTCAATACCAGCTTAGGTTGCTGAGTTTTATTTGAGAGGGAGAACACTGTGCATGTTGTTTTCTCCTCACTTATCTTCACTAGCCATGATTTTGACCAGTCCTCTAGCGCTAATAAGGCTTGCTGTATTCTGCTGTTAGCTGTACTAATATATTCTTCAGATGTCCATATGGCTAGGTCATCTGCAAAGGAGGATGTGTGTACTCTGGCTGGACAATTTTCTGTGATGTCATTTATATATGCTAGGAATAATGTTGGTGAAAGAACTCCTCCTTGGGGGACACCTTACTCCAGCAGCATCATTTTGCTTGTTTGTCCTTGTACTTTTGTCCTGGCAGTTCTGTTCTCAAGGTAGTGGCTGATCCATTTATACATTTTTCCACAAACATGCATGTTTTGCAGTTTTACTTTCAGTCCTTCCTTCCATACTTTATCAAATGCTTTTTCTAAATCTATCCAGACTGCTAGTGTGTGCTTTTTCACTTGGAAGGCATCCTCTATTTCCTGAGCTATATAGGTTATTTGATCTTCAGTGGATCTGTATTTTCTGAATCCTGCTTGGTGTGGTGTTAAGAGTTTGTTTTCTTCCAGATGCCATGTTAGCCTGCCATTGATAATGCGTTCCATTAATTTTCCTACACAGCTCAGTAGACTGATAGGTCGATAGCCATTTGGTTCTTCCAGGTCTTTTCCTTTCTTTGGGACTGGTATTAGTATAGCTTCCTTCCATGCCTGTGGGACTATTCCTCTCTTCCAGCTGTTATTTAGGACTGCTAGTAGTTTCTTCTTTGCCTTGGTGCCTAGTCCTATTAGCATTTCATTTGTGATTCCATCCTTTCCTGGTGATTTCTTCTTTTTTAGGGTATTCATTGCCTGTTCCATTTCTTCCATTGTTAGATTTGCCATCATATATTCTGCTGCTGCCTCTGTATTTCTATGATGTGTCTGTTTGTCTTGATTGCTTTCTTCTGTTCGGTTGTAATATCAATGTGGTTTGCATTTGCATAGTGTTCCATTAGTGCATTTGCAGCCTTTTTCCTGTAAGCAAGGCATTTCCTTGTTTAATTGTTATTTGTTTGTTTCTAGGTCCTTCATTGTTCATGGCTTTCACTAGTTTCCATAGTTTGTTTCCATCCCTGTCAAAATTCAGGTTTTCTGTTTTTTCCCTCCAACAATCTCTTGTTGTTTGATTTACTGTTCTTTTATATTTTGCTGAGATGGCTTTGAGAGAGATGTTTGCTTCAATTGTTTGTTCTCTCTCTGCTGTCTTCCTGGCATCTTCAACTTTGTCCTCCAAACTTTGTAGTTCTTCAGTCCAGTATGGTTTGTAATTTTTCCTTGCTCCTCTTGGAATGGACTCAGTGGCTGCCTGTATTATTGCTCTGTTTAGACTTTCCACCATTGCTTTATGTTGCCATATCGTGTATTTATGTTTTCACAATATTTGTCTGTTAGTTTGGCAAATCTGTCCCAATCTGCTCGTTTGTAATTCCAGCGGGGCAAGGGCTTTTGCTCCTGTGGAACATACTCCATATTCATTTCAAGCTTGATTGGTCTGTGGTCACTACCTGCTAATTGGTCCAGCACATGGCGATCGATTTTGTGGAGGATGTCTCCTGTGCAGAAAGCTAAGTCTGGAGTAGAAGTGGTAAGCCATCTTCTGGAGTAGAAGCTCGGTGTGTCATCCGCTTTGTTGAGTAGATGGAGATTTGAGTCTATTTCCCAGTCCTCCAATTCATCTCCTCTTTTGTCAGTATCTGGGTATCCCCATCTTTCTGAACGGCTATTAAAGTCTCCGACAATAATGCAGTTTGTGTCAGTTATTTTCATGTTTGAGAGTGTAAGGTCCTTATCTGCTGGGCTATACAGATTGTAGATTCTTATTTTCACGTCCTTTATCATTATGTCAACACCTATAATTTCCGTTTGGTTGTCAGAGATCACAGATACTTCGCTGCAAGGTATTGTATTTCGTGTAAGTATTAGAACTCCTCCTTTGTGTCCTTCACGGTCGAAACGTGTGGCCTGATATCCTCTGACTGAGAATTTGTGATTGGCGTTGAGGTGTGTCTCTTGAATGCATGCCACATCTATTCTATCTTTATGAAGACGATGTGTTAGGGAGTCTTTCTTCTTGTAAACTCCTTCGGCATTCCACTGTAGTATGTTGAGTGTCCGGGGTATTTGGTCAATAGCTCTTAACCTACTCCTCTGTGCCTTGACTCCACAGCACAGGGGAAGGTGACCACCAGTAGTCATGGGTGGACCCCCTCGAGGCAGGGGGCCCGGCACTATCACCGCCTGATGGGACTTCACGGGATTAGCACCATATCGATTAATTTTGATTTGTGACATCATGAATTAAGTTACGTTGCACTGCTTTGTCAAGCCTGTGGCTCAGTACATCCGATTTCGACAAGCATTTATTCGGGATGCTTTCCCTAGCCTTTGACTGTCCCCAGTCTACCTACAAGGCAGCAGGTTTCACGTTGCACTGCTTTGTCAAGCCTGTGGCTCAGTACATCCGATTTCGACAAGCATGTATTTGGGGTGCTTTCCCTAGCCTTTGACTGTCCCCAGTCTACCTACAAGGCAGCAGGTTTGTGTGTCTCTTCGTCTGGTCCCTCTCCCTTGACCTGTCCGACATGGGTGGCCCTACCAGTAGCTGTGCTACCGTCGGCATAGCTCTTGGGGTCATTGGGACGCACAAGCCCCTCTACCTCGTCACGGTGGACACACAGCAGAGGGGTGTCTAGAGTTCTCTTCTCCATGTGTTTTAGATCTCCCTCTATTTCATCTCTGTCTAGTGTTCTCTTCTCCATGTGTTCTAGATCTCCCTCTATTTTATCTCTGTCTAGAGTTCTCTTCTCCTTGTGTTTTAGATCTCCCTCTATTTCATCTCTGTCTAGAGTTCTTTTCTCCATGTGTTTTAGATCTCCCTCTATTTCATCTCTGTCTCAAGTTCTCTTCTCCATGTGGTTAAGATCTCCCTCCATTTCATGTCTAGAGTTATCTTCTCCATGTGTTTTAGATCTCCCTCTATTTCATTTGCTCTGTGTGTTCCAGTGGAAGGACATTCTTTTTATACTATTCTACATTTTCTTAGTGTGCATCCTATCCACCGCCAGTGTTGTTCACTCTCCTTCTGATAAGCTGCAATCTATCTACTTTTCTCTATACATATTCCTTAAACTCCAAATTAATGAGTACGTTATACCCTCAATTGTATTAACCAATTAAAAACAACTATGGAAGAAGTCAACTGCATGATTTGGTTAACCAAAGTCAAGTGCACAACTAATAGAAATCATGACTGTAGAAGGATATGACAATGTAAAAGGTATATACATGTGTCTGTGTTAGGTCTAAACATTCATAGAGGACAGACAAAGAGAAAATGATGAAACCAAGCAAATAACAACCTGATCTCCCTATGTGAGACCTCACTTCAAAAGGTGGAATCTTATCCCTATTTGGGAAGCAAAGTAGAAAAAAATGGAGGAACAAGTAGAGATATTAACATGAGAATATAGAAGGCAGGAAGAGTTTTCATAGCGCTAGGAAATTTGTGGAAGGGAAAGGGAGATAAACTTACCAGCAAACTCAGAATTTTTAACTCCAACATTAAGTCAGGACTAATGTATGGGTCAGAAAAATGAAGAACACCTAAAGTGATAACTAATAAACTACAAACATTCACTAACTGATGTATGCGCAGAATAGTGGGGCTAAAAGTGGTATAACAGAATCACCAATAGTAGAGTTCATGGAGAGAACTAGACAAACTTCCAATGAATCAAGCGGTGAGGATAAGACTCTGGCACTAGATAGGACACATTGTGAAAATCTGTGGACTATATAACTAGACACTCTCTTATATGGATCACACAAGGCAAACAAAATAGTGAGAGACCTAAAATCTGTGGACTATATAACTAGACACTCTCTTATATGGATCACACAAGGCAAACAAAATAGTGAGAGACCTAAAATCTGTGGACAAAATAACTAGACTCTCTCTTATATGGATCACACAAGGCAAACAAAATAGTGAGAGACCTAAAATCTGTGGACTGTATAACTAGACACTCTCTTATATGGAACACACAAGGCAAACAAAATAGTGAGAGACCTAAAATCTGTGGACTATTTAACTAGACACTCTCTTATATGGAACACACAAGGCAAACAAAATAGTGAGAGACCTAAAATCTGTGGACTATATAACTAGACACTCTCTTATATGGAACACACAAGGCAAACAAAATAGTGAGAGACCTAAAATCTGTGGACTGTATAACTAGACACTCTCTTATATGGAATACACAAGGCAAACAAAATAGTGAGAGACCTAAAATCTGTGAACTATATAACTAGACACTCTCTTATATGGAACACACAAGGCAAACAACAAATAGTGAGAGACCTAAAATCACACTGAGGAGAGAATTACAGATAGAGATGAATAATGTTGGAAGAACATGGAGAGAGCTGTAGGAGATAGCAACAGATAAGACAGCTTGATGTGGTGTGGTTGAGGATCTGTAACCTAATGTGGATAGAACATGGAGAGAGCTGTAGGAGATAGCAACAGATAGGACGGCTTGGTGTGGTGTGGTTGAGGATCTGTAACCTAATGTGGATAGAACATGGAGAGAGCTGTAGGAGATAGCAACAGATAGGACAGCTTGGTGTGGTGTGGTTGAGGATCTGTACCCTAATGTGGGTAGAACATGGAGAGAGCTGTAGGAGATAGCAACAGATAGGACGGCTTGGTGTGGTGTGGTTGAGGATCTGTAACCTAATGTGGGTAGAACATGGAGAAAGCTGTAGGAGATAGCAACAGATAGGACAGCTTGGTGTGGTGTGGTGTGGTTGAGGATCTGTACCCTTGTGTGGGGAGAACATGGAGAGAGCTGTAGGAGATAGCAACAGATAGGACGGCTTGATGTGGTGTGGTTGAGGATCTGTAACCTAATGTTGGGAGAACATAGAGACAGCTGTAGGAGATAGCAACAGATAGGACAGCTTGGTGTGGTGTGGTTGAGGATCTGTAACCTAATGTTGGGAGAACATAGAGACAGCTGTAGGAGATAGCAACAGATAGGACAGCTTGGTGTGGTGTGGTTGAGGATCTGTAGAAGATAGCAACAGATATGATGGCTTGGTGTGGTTGAGGATCTGTACCCTAATGTGGGTAGAACATGGAGAGAGCTGTAGGAGATAGCAACAGATAGGACAGCTTGGTGTGGTGTGGTTGAGGATCTGTACCGTAATGTGGGAAGAACATGGAGAGAGCTGTAGGAGATAGCAACAGATAGGACAGCTTGGTGTGGTGTGGTTGAGGATCTGAACCCTAATGTTGGGAGACCATGGAGAGAGCTGTAGGAGATAGCAACAGATAGGACGGCTTGGTGTGGTGTGGTTGAGGATCTGTAGAAGATAGCAACAGATAAGATGGCTTGGTGTGGTTGAGGATCTGTACCCTAATGTGGGTAGAACATGGAGAGAGCTGTAGGAGATAGCAACAGATAGGACAGCTTGGTGTGATGTGGTTGAGGATCTGTACCGTAATGTGGGAAGAACATGGAGAGAGCTGTAGGAGATAGCAACAGATAGGACAGCTTGGTGTGGTGTGGTTGAGGATCTGAACCCTAATGTTGGGAGACCATGGAGAGAGCTGTAGGAGATAGCAACAGATAGGACGGCTTGGTGTGGTGTGGTTGAGGATCTGTAACCTAATGTTGGGAGAACATAGAGACAGCTGTAGGAGATAGCAACAGATAGGAAAGCTTGGTGTGGTGTGGTTGAGGATCTGTAACCTAATGTTGGGAGAACATAGAGACAGCTGTAGGAGATAGCAACAGATAGGAAAGCTTGGTGTGGTGTGGTTGAGGATCTGTACCCTAATGTTGGGAGAACATAGAGACAGCTGTAGGAGATAGCAACAGATAGGACAGCTTGGTGTGATGTGGTTGAGGATCTGTACCCTAATGTTGGGAGAACATAGAGACAGCTGTAGGAGATAGCAACAGATAGGACAGCTTGGTGTGATGTGGTTGAGGATCTGTACCATAATGTGGGAAGAACATGGAGAGAGCTGCAGGAGATAGCAACAGATAGGACAGCTTGGTGTGGTGTGGTTGAGGATCTGTACCCTAATGTTGGGAGAACATAGAGACAGCTGTAGGAGATAGCAACAGATAGGACGGGTTGGTGTAGTGTGGTTGAGGATCTGTACCGTAATGTGGGAAGAACATGGAGAGAGCTGCAGGAGATAGCAACAGATAGGACAGCTTGGTGTGGTGTGGTTGAGGATCTGTACCCTAGTGTAGGATAAAGGCCAGAAGAAGAAGACATGCTTGTGCTGATCATCTTCCATAGGATCAACACACACCTAATGGTTTAATTTGACATGATGATGTCCACAACAGCAGTTACAAGAAAGTCCAATTTCCATTTGGGGAAATAGATTCATATAGAAATACGACCATCCAGCTTGCAAATGATGTCGATTGAAAGTATGTAATATTTGTAAAACTAAAGTTACTGTTTTAAGCTGCACAAGGACTTTATGGCAATTATATTTATGACAGTGATAAATGAGTGGTAGCAGGCCATGACATGGTTTGTTTAATATGATCACCATGCACTCACAAGTCATCATAATATCCACCAAATGTGTTAGTTGTCATATAACTCTAAAACATATATATCTACGTGGAATCGCTAACACCTGTCATGTCATACTACTAACTAACACTATGTTACTGGAAGCTCCATAACTATCCATGTCAGTTATTTTCTACCCCAAGTGATGCACTAAGTCACTAAAAAGTCAAAGACCTTATCATGCCATGAGACTTATTTGGTATATGATGACAGCCCCCTATGTTTAGACTAACTGGCGCTCAAATGGGTGATCTGTTATATCATGCCAGAAGCCTTTACTTCCCATAAAATGTCCTGATACCCATTTTGGTATATTGAGCCTCCTGTTTGCTATAGGCTTCGGAGACCAGAAGGACAGTCCACAGGTTTGGTATATTGAGTCTCCTGTTTGCTATAGGCTTCGGAGACCAGAAAGGACGCAGTCCACAGGTTTGGTATATTGAGTCTCCTGTTTGCTGTAGGCTTCGAAAACCAGAAGGACGCAGTCCACAGGTTTGGAACTTTGATGGACACACCAACCCATACAATGAGTGTTTGAGTCAGACATTCCACCTAATGAATTTGCTAGCCCAACAATTGTCCCATGTGGTGGCCACTGAGGCACTGTTGCCACATACATCCCTCAGGGCATTCAGTATAGCAGATCAGGGACATTCAGGATCTTTCCTTCAAGTTCATGAAACTTGCATATAAAGCAAGGCTTTCTCTCACAGCACAGATACTCCATTTAGTAGACAACATGTCGTGGGCACTTGAACGGAGTTATCATTCAGTAGGATTCCCATTCAATGGACATATGACCTGTCAATAAGTAGGAATCGCACTCTGCAGACATTAAAACCCATTTATTAAAATTAGAAGAGCACACCTTTGATAAACATAATTTCCGCATGATTTGGGGGTGGGCTGGTGAGTGTCAGAATGGTTTCTGATCACTGCATCTCTAGGGGCCACTAACTCCAAGATTCCCTGCCGGTTCGGTTCAGGCCTATCTGTGGTATACAACTTGGGTAAGGGGCAGATGTAATTCATGGAGTCCCATTAAACCCTCTGGCACCCAAGGTGTGGCACAGGGTATCCCTTTATGCACATCACAACAGCCTTAACCTCCCCCATGCTTGTGTCTGAAGTTACTACACCATTGCGGATGTCTTATCTTTGATCTTCTATGAATGATTTTGGTTGACTGTCCTTTCTATGATGTTCTATGACTGATTTTGGTTGACTGCCCTATATATGATGTTCTATCACTGATCTTGATGACTGTCCTATATATGATGTTCTATCAGTTATCTTAGTGACTGTCATATCTATGATCTTCTATCAGTTATCTCAGTGACTGTCCTATCTATGATCTTCTATCAGTTATCTCAGTGACTGTCCTATCTATGATCTTCTATCAGTTATCTCAGTGACTGTCCTATCTATGATCTTCTATCAGTTATCTCAGTGACTGTCCTATCTATGATGGTCTATCATTGATCTTGATGATTGCAAACATTAACAACTCAGTGGTTTCTAAACTGTGTTCTCTAGGGTTACTGCACATTTCTAGTGAAAATTTGCTGGTGCAATAGTAAAAGTTTAAATGATTACGATATAACAGTTAAGTTCTATGGATGGCTGTGCATGCATTTACCACATTACATTATACATGACCAAGTAAACAAGAACATTACCTTTATATTCATATCTTGGACTACATGTTTTTAAAAAGGACCCATTGGTGGCATAATAGTTAGCGTGCTTGCCTGCCAATCATGTGGTCAATCCCCAGCAGAGCAGAAGCAGAATTATTTTCTTCTGACTAGTATGGCTCTGGAGTCAAACCAGCTTCATAGAAATGGGTACCAGATTTTGGGAATTATCTGAGAAGAAATGGTGATGAGGAAGAGAACTAACATCACCACCTCATATGTTCCAGCATAGAATATATCGGGGGTCTAACACCTCACACCTGAACTGCAGTATCTGTTATGGGACTACTTTTACCTTTAACATTTTGTTAAGTTTCTAATTCCTGGAGTATCTGAATTTTCCTGCAGAACTTGCCACTCTTTTACGCTGCGCCATTTGTGAACTACTAAATTAACTCTATAAACTGCTAAATCTTTTTATTACAATAGTCTTAATGTCACGAAATAATACAGCATTTGTCAAATACTTTACACAAAATGACTTATTTCAGTATATATCTATTGGATGCTTGAAGACACTATAAAATGTTGTAACTTATGCTAGATGCCATCTTCTTCTTCTTCTTCTTCAGCGTTCCGAGCCATTGAGGTTCTTTGCTGCAGATACAATCCGTCTCCATCCGTCTCTCTGGTTGACCTTCTCTTGCCAGTCGTTGATTCCAAGTGCTTGTAGGTCTGTATATATATGCTAGATACCGTGTATGTCACTAATGTACAAGTAGTCCCACAACAGATATTGCCACTAGGGTTTGAAACTTTAGACTTTCACATATTCTAGGCCATGGCATTTGAGGTATTGTGGCCAGTTCCCTTTCTCCTCGCCTTTCCTTTCTAGACAATTCTCAGAAAATTCTGAAAATTATCTGTACCCTTTTTCATGAGCTGGGTCAATCCCAGAGCCGTTTAAGTCGGAAAAAACAGTTCTGACTCTGCTGAAGATCGAACCAGGACCACTGTCTTGGCAGGCAAGCGTATTAACCACTATTCCACTGTGGCTCCTAAAGTATAGATACAGCAAATCACTAGCAGTGCTCAACAAATAAGCCACATGCAATAGTCATACAATAATGTAAGCAAACTAATAACCCAAATTGTATTATACATGCACTGAAATAACACAATAAAATATGAAATGCACATACATATCAACAAGATATATCAGAAACTTGGCTAACATGGTGCACTTATCTTGAAACAATATATAAGCCGTCTGACAAGGAAATAATGCCATGCCCATACATCAAGCAAGCTTACACATGATGCAATACAATGAAAAAGAAAGAAGAATATAAATGACTGAAGAGGCTGGTGGACTAAGAAAAGTTTGGGATGGATAAAGGGGAAACTGAACAAGCAGCAACATATTGTAATCCACAATCATGATTAACTACCCAAACAGCTGTTGGGACCAATATCTGTTCAAGCTCCTTCGGGAGCATGGTATCATCATTAGTTGGTTGCTCTTTAGGAAACCAATGTTTTAACTCTTTCAGTCCCAGAAGGGTGCATAATCATATTCATATATTCATATTTCATATTCATTTTCAAAGTTACAGTAGTTGCCTCATAGGGAAATTAACGATAACAACACAACCACAAGTACATAACTTTCATAGGAGTCAAAATATCTTCTTTTCTTCTTCCCTGCATGTAATTGTGTTGTGCTTGTTTACAGCAAAGCTGCGATATTTGCACCTTTTGGTCAACACATCTGACTTCTTCAGGCATTTGTTGATTGGGTTAACCTTCCTGGGTGAAGGCCAAATATCATCATCATCATGTGCCATGCTGAATAGCATTGTCAGACGTGTTTTGCCACCTCACACAATCACCAGAGTTCACCACCAGGTCTGTGTTCTTCTCCTGATTATGCCATGTGGTGAAGTGATCCAGGTATTTATCTCTTTGCCCTGTCCTTGTTATTCACCCACTGTCTCATTTGTTTCTTGAAGAACTGTCTCATTTGTTTCTTGAAGAACCGTCTCATTTGTTTCTTGAAGAACTGTCTCATTTGTTTCTTGAAGAACTGTCTCATTTGTTTCTTGAAGAACTGTCTCATTTGTTTCTTGAAGAACTGTCTCATTTGTTTCTTGAAGAACTGTCTCATTTGTTTCTTGAAGAACTGTCTCATTTGTTTCTTGAAGAACTGTCTCATTTGTTTTTCTGCAGGTGTGCTGATGCCGAGGTCAACGGTGCGACCACTACACCGGACAGTTGGACTAAACTGTTGACCTCTCATCCTTGACTTTGGGGACGTAAATTACAAGTACCTCTGAAGTCAGAGTGGGTTCGCCTGATGGCGAGGGACACTGTTAATAGGGAAAGTTAATCCACATACAAAATTCAGTCCAGCACTACTAGAAGTAGTGTGTGGACTATGCTTGAGTTCAAAGCGAGCGAGTGCAAAAATCAAACCTTAGTTTTTCTGAGTCAAATCTACACACCTTGTAAAAACAAATGTGTTGTCAGATTTCTTTAGTAAGCTATGACTAAACGTAAGAAATAGAATCTCACATGACACACTGACTGATGAACGTAAACCATAGGCAATTGCATATGCTGCGCTGCTTGGGACAGAGAGAGTTTCAGTGTTACTCAAACTGCACATACCGATGATGTTTGTGGCAATTTATTTACCACAACTGGGTGGCCAGCCTCATGAGAAACTAAGATCTACCTCAAGCAAACACACAACACAATTCTTTGCTAAAACCACATTGTACAATAGCAGGGGTATTAACTACACCAAATTTGTGAAGTATCTAACATCAGAACAACAGACATTTGGGGAAAGCTGTTCACTAAAGTACATAAGCTTGCTCAAACAAGACACATCCCAGCTTTGAACTATTCTTTGTTTTCAATTCTGTATTTGCAAAGGGGTGTATGAACTACATGGAACACTGTCTAGTCACAAGAAATGTTCTAATTTATACATTTGCTGTAACTTCGTACCACCTAGCACACAGTATATATTAATATATAGTAAACAGATTTATTTGGTTGTTTCAAGATTTGAGGTTTGAAGACTGAGCACAACCTACTACTGGCATCACTGATCATATTCCGGTACAAACCTTGGGCCTTGTCAACATCAGATTGGAAGCCCTAGTATACACTAATATAGTAAATAAGTAGAAGGCCCTTTTGCACATCTGAAGGACATATGGTGCTAGGCCCACATTTGTATAAACCAACAGACAATCAACGGGTGACGTGGTCAAATATCCCGACGGATGTCTTTACTTCCCAGGATGTTTCCTGGTACTCATATCTGTTTGGGTTGACCTGGGAGTCCAGGTCAATGTAACAAAATCTACCTCAATGTGAATTCAAACACATGACCACCAGGTCAACAGGCAAACGTGCTAGCCACCGTGCTACCAAGGCGCCCGTATCAATGTATACTTGTCTGAGTATTGTCTGAACAATGTATACTAAAAAAATAAGGCTTATATCACCATCACCAACTGATTGAAAAACGTGTACAATATTGGTATTATAAACAAATGTTCTACGCTTTTCATGGCACTGAATCTGTCTCAGCCTATTATGGCTTTTTAGCCATTAGTAATGTTTTAGCCATTAGGGCTGTTAGGATCTGACAGTTAGGATGGTGAACTACCGAATGTTGGCTTTCATAATGAAACAATGAACTATTCATATTCACTTCATAGTTGTTTTTGTTTGTTTTAAAAATAATTTCCAGAAAAGACTGAGTCCCCGGTCCTTAAGACATAAAAACATTATAATAGATGCAAAAGTAAAAATGTTATGTTTCAAATAAATGTGTAAGAAGTACAATCCAAAGGATTTTAGAGAATAGTCAACTGGAGTTTAAATAATGTGCTTTACAAATGTGTTTGATTTTATAATTTTAATGAATGATTGAGTCCTTGAATTATGAGAAGCTCTTAGGGTAAAAAAAAACCAAAACAAATAGATCATAGAACGTAAAAACGTCATGTGTCCAGTGAACTTTAATAAAGTTAAATATTAGCTATATAAAGGATTTTAAACAAAAGTCAACTAAAATTTAAATAAAACACTGTCAGAATAGTCTGTGCATCTGTCTACAAGTGAACTTTTTAAGAGGGTTTCACACATGTGGGAATATGAAAAACCTGATTTAGTTGACAGCTCTCCTAATAAAATGTGCATTAAAAACTGATAAACTAATAAAAAAACTGCATTCTAGACTTACAAATAAAGCAGTCGCGTCTGAAAATATCTGTCAGCTACTGCAGATATCCTCATGCAACAGTAAGCAACACGAATGTCCCACAATGAATTAATAAAATCAACTTAATAATCTGTAGACAATTAATTATCATTTTGAAAGCCTTATTTTTAAATTAGTCTGTGTGGTTTATAGTTAACAAAAGTATATTTTATGTCCACACGCAGAACTTATTAAATTTTCTAAATATTGAGTCTGGATTTGGATAGTGTCTTCCCCCCCCCATAGTTTCTAATTCTTAATGACTTGTTTGGTTTGGGATCAGTGGAAGGTGTTTGAGATGAACCACATCTTACAGGCCAAGGAATACAAAACCAGTACAGAACAGGTGATATTCCTGTTAACTAAGCAGCAGACCGTGTCGCGTTGTGTTATAACGTGTTGGTATTGGAGCCGGTAGTTCAGAAAGCAATGGCAAACTACTGAACGTAAAATTTCCGGGAAGGTTAACCCGATCAACAAATGCCCGCAGAAGTTGGATGTGTCGGCCTAACGGCGCAAGAGCGCAGCTCTGCTGTAAACAGGCACAACGCAGTCACATCCGGAAAAAAAATCCGGATGAGCGCAGAAGAAGAAGAACGTAAAATTTGCCCAGTACATCAACAGCAGCTGAAAAATGTTGGTGTTGACTGCAATGTCCTGCAAGGGATATGCAACATTTAAAAAAAATAGCTTTAAAGCCTCCGTTACAATATAGCTGAGTAACTGGCATAAAACTCTTCAATTAATAGCAATAATTGTTTCACTTGGTCTCACTAGAAAATACAATAAGAAACAGATGAAGAATCCCAGACACTTCTTCCTCCCTTGTTTGAGTGGAGTCTATGTCACCTAAATATAGACTTCAAAGGTCAGTGTGTCTGACTTCAGCCTGCATTTGTGTCAGGTGTGCTTTCTCTGGCCAGATTTAATCCAACATAAGGGTCACTACCTATCTGTGGGTAGGTTGTCTTTCCTAACAAATTTGACAGGGCGGCAGCCTTATGGTCTGCTGTTTGTTATTTTCAACTGATAGAAGCAACCTTAACAGACAGAAAATGAATTAATATCTGGCCAATTGATATAATTCCCATTCACAAAACAGAGGTTTCTTTGTTGTCTGATGTTGTCCAAGGAAGAAATCAGTAATGGTAGTGCAAGGAAGAAATCAGTAATGAATACAATGTGTTGCTTTCTCTGGTCTTTATACATGACTCCTATTTTTTATAACTATACTGTTCGATAACAGGGAAATGTACGGAAGTAATCATTCATGACTCCCCCGATGTGTCTCCACCTTGCCGTGGTGGGGGAGCTTGAGTGTCCCGTTGACCCCATGTGCTTGCCGATGGGTGAAAACTACATATCGGACAGCGTATGGGATAGGGACCAGACTAAGAGAGACACAACCTGCTGCAGGAGACTGAGGATAGCAGTCAAAAGTTTAAATCAGGCACATGAAGGCAGTTCTTGTTTCGGACAATACTCTAAGGCTCTCTGTCGAGGGTTTTAGGCTGAACGCCTCTAAGCCACAGACCCTCGGATCTGAGAGTCGGGCCGATATCCACCTACCGAAAAATTGGAATCGAGATACTGAGCAAGCTACATGCCCAGTTCTGACACTTGTTTGAAGGCTCTCAGCTGAGGGATATGTTGGATCCCCGGATGAGATGGCCTGGCCGTTTCTCACTGACTGCTGCACGAAGGTAAGGTGCTGAGCCGGCAGCACATGTAGCCAACCTCGTGAGCGAGTACAAAAAGTCAGTAAAATGCCCCAGTCGAAGGAAATGGTTACGAAAACTGTCTGTATCTAACTCATAGACTCAATAACGCGAAATGGAACGCACGGCGAGCGAACCTATTGCGTGGTCCAAAGTCAAAAGCAAAAGCTTACCGAGTGGATGTCGCCCGCAGTCTGACCGCCCCTGGAGCTCACTTGAGCGACCAGTGGCAAGCGAGATGCCCAATACATGGAAGTGAGGAACTAAAGCAGCCATGAGCAGGACGTGGCAACTCCTCGGGTGAGCCCAGTCTCGGAGCAATATGTGCCGGCTCTGCAATTATGGAAGCCTCCTTGGATAGCGAGGGGCTGCCCATTGTCTGTCCCTGCCTTCCCTTGAGGGCCGACCGCGATGTCGTTGGTCGTTCTATCTTGACCAGCTGAGATGTGGGCGACATCACAACAGTCTAACGTGCCTTGAAATCAGAGGAAGGTTAACCTCATTAAAAAATGCCCGCCGGAAGTCGGAAGTGTCGTCCTACGGGTGGCAAACTAAAAATTGACACTACGCAATTACGTCTGAGTGAAATGTCTCGTCCGAATGTCTCTCGTGCTAGGAACAGCTCTGACTACCTAGTTTCCGAATGCCGCTCTTGTTCGGAACAGCTCTGACTAGGTAGTTTCCCGAATGTCCGCCGTGCCTGGAACAGCTCTGATGGGTACAGGGACAAGCACATGTCCGAAAACTCGCTTAGTGGAAACCAACCGCAGAGCTGACTGGTTTGTGCAGGAACGGCCCAGGGCGAGCGAAACGCCCAATATATTGAAGTGAGGAATTAAAACAGCCATGAGCAGGACGTGACGATTCCCTCGGTAAACCCAGCACCAGAGCGTTATGTGCCGGCTCTGCAATTATGGAAGCCACCCAGGATGGCGGAAAATGCTATGGACTGTCCCTGCCTTCACTTGAGGGATGACCGTGTAGTCTTCGACTGTTCCAACTTGACCCGCTGAGATGTGGACGGTACCACAAAAGTGAGAGTCTCCCAGGATTGCTAACCTGGTCAAAAATGCACGCTAAAAGTCGGATGTGTTGGCCTGAGGGTTTCGACCCGAGGGTGCCTAACCAGACACACCGCAATCACATCTGAAAAAATCACTCCGGATGAACGCAAAGAAGAAGAATCATTCATGAAAAGAACAACTGCTATTACTGGCCATCCCACTTCATGAGATTAATTTATTTTATTAAGCAATGTTAGACTGCTTATAGTTTGAAGTTTATTTTCCCTTTTTGTTGTTAAATGTTCAGATCTATAAAATTATAATTATTATTATATAAAGAATATACAATACCCACCTTGTAAGGACATAAACATTCATTAACATAAACCAACAGAAAAACAAAGGCTAACAAATATAACAAACAACAAAAACTAAACACATTCTACACCTAACCATTAACCATACGCCAAACTACAACTACAACCAAAATGCTCCTTCTCTTGAATACATCCATATATAACAACCCAATATATGCTCAAAGATTACCCATACATCACTTACAAAAACAAGAAGCATTTTGGGTCATGAAGTAGTAACTGATTTCCTCTTAATGGTAGAGAATGAGTGGTATATGAAGAATAACAAGCTATACATGACATAATTTCACAGCCTCACCCTTTTGCCAGCACGAATACCCCGCCTGGGAACCTGGTGTTCTATCAGATCCGCAGCAGAGGCGGGTGGTGAGGCTGGCCTCATGGTCTCACAAACAGTGTACAGATCTTCATTGAGAGGTGGCAGCCCGTGTTTCTGACGAACTTCATTTTTTCTTCGCTCCAGTTCTCTCAGGCCGCCTAGTGTCAACTGAACAAGGTAAAATTACATTACATTCATGCAATAAATAAGTGGCAGTTGAGAAGAATGGCAGTGTTTGTTCATGTCCACCCATACTTAAGTGTTTTTGGCACATAAGTATATATGTATGTTATCTGCATGTGAATTGTGTGTCTGCACCAGCTGTAGGTTTTTTGTTTTTTTTTTGCATTTGCTCACTTTGAAAACAAGCATAATCCACACATGTACTACTACTACTAGTAGTCTACTAGTATTACTAGTGAGTGCACTGGATTTATGTTGCATAAGGATTCGCTTTCCTAATTACCAGTGTCCGCGGCATTATGCCAACCCACTCAGACTTCTGAGGCACTTGTAATTTATGTCCCCAAGACAAGGATGAGAAGTCAACATGCCCAAAAGACTGGTGTGTGGAATGAACCCACTATGTCGCGGCCACCAAAGAAAGTTTAAGCACAAGCGCATTAAACCTCTCAGCCATGCTGACCTACAATGTTAGATTATTCAATCTAAAGACAAGTATATTTTTTAAACTGTCACTCAACCATAAATCTAGCTTCATGACTGCCCATGAACTTGTCAGGAAATGCATGTGGTGTTCCCTTGCCTTCCACAGCCACATAAGAGACTTACATGCTATAAATATTCTATGTGAGTCATCATCATGTAACAAGCACCTTGCAGAACATCACTCTCATCATGGCCCACCAGCTGGACTCTATCTTTTGCCTAATTCCCTGCCTCATATATTTTCATGATCAGTGTCTTTAATATCCCATGTCCACCACGTCTGTGTTGGTTGACCCTTGCCTCTTCTTCCAGAAATCATGCCCTCCATTACTGCTCTTTCTTCTTCTTCTGCGTTCATCCACAGTTTTTTTTCAGACGTGATTGCGTTGTGCCTGTTTACAGCAGAGCTGCATTCTTGCGCTGTTAGGCCGACACATCCGACTTCTGCGGGCATTTGTTGACCGGGTTAACCTTCCCGGGGTACTGCTCTTTCCATGCCACTGTGGGGTTTAATATAGCCAAGATATTTCTATTTCAGTTTTCAAGACACGATGTTGTCTGTGTGTGAGTTTTCTTCAATGTTCATATCTGTTAGAATGTCAGTATTTTTCTTCTTCTTGATCCATGTTATAGTAAGAATGTTCTGTAACATTTAAATTCACAAGCCAAATCTTCTCTGGTGACAAATTAGTCCATGATTCATAATTGTATGCTGTCACAGGAAAGTTGCCAGTTCTCAAATTGTTGACTTGTATTTGTTTACTGGTATTGTGCCCAGGTTGTTAAAATTGTTTGTCAGGCTTGTCAATTATTCAATGATTATACTCAAGCAGCTGTACAGACACATGTGTTCACACATGGCCCCATTTTAGAGAGTATTGTTTTGTGTGCTCACTCGCTTTGAACTCAAGCGTTGTTCATACATACTACTTCTAGTAGCACAGGACTGAATTTTGCACGTGGAGTAACTTTCCCTAATACCAATGTTCCTCACCATCAGGTGAACCAGTGAATCCACATCGCTGTCAAGGATGAAAGACTTGGGAGTAAGAATCGGCACTGGCCAGACGCAAGAGGTACATCGGGAAAATAAGGCGCCTCGTCAACCAACACAGAACTGGCACTATTAGCCACCGGACGCTGATGCATATGCTGGGGGGAGGATCTGAGCACCTATGGACATGTCCGGAGTGCAATGAAGATACCCCAACTGATAACTGATAACTGAGGTGAACCCACTCCAACCTCAGAGGTACTTGCAATTTACATCCCTAAGTCAAGGACGAGAAGTCAACACTTTAGTCCAGCTGTGTAAGGGTTGAACCCCTTACCTCGGCATCAGCACACTAGATGTTTTAGAACATGTTCTTATCCAGTCAGCCATGGTGACCTCCCTATAGAGAGTATAAGAAAGGGCAGCAGTGGAATCTACATTACATATGCCAGTGGCAACACACAGAGGCATTCTCTTGTGACAGGGAATCTTGCACCAACTTCAGAGCACAAACAACTTCCCCTCTTATAGCTGTGCAGACTCTTTAACAATGGAGAAATACTGTTTAAAATACTGTGTTTTCACAGACTTTCTCCCAAGCCATCTCGTCCCCATATGGAATAGGCTCTTCAGATAATAATATGCTGCCCAATATAACAAGACTAGTCCTGGAGTGGATATCAGTCCACTGTGCTATCTAAGGAAATTAAAGGCAGAAGATCATATGCAAAAAATGGAGCGGCTCCATCCATCCGAGAGCTTCAAAGAGACATAGACACTCCAAGTAGAAACTGTGGAATTGAAGTGGATGAAACAAAATGACTATAACTAAAGAAGAACAAACAACAACAATTCACCTAAACGAACATCCCTTGAAACAAGTACAGAGTTTCAAGTACCTAGGAAGTATAATATCATCAAATGGCAGATCAGAAGACGAGATCGAAAATAGGTGCAATAAGGCAAATCAACTCATTGGACAAATGGCATCAATACTAAAGAGTAAACATGCATCAATAACTACTAAGAAAGCACTTTACAACACAATCTTCCTGCCAACTCTATGCTACCAATGCCAAACCTGGACAATGACAGAAAAAGAGAAAAGAAAAATCACAACAACAGAAATGAGGTTCCTGAGAAGAATACTCAACGTATCAAGAAGAGATAAGATCAGAAATGAAGAAATCAGAACTAAAGTGGGGGTTAAAGCAGCACTAGATTTTATCAGAAAGCAGCAAGTCAAATGGTTTGGCCATGCAAGTAGGTTACCAGTCAACAGCATACCACAACAAGCAATGATGTACAGACCAGAGGGAAACAGAGGAAGAGGCCGACCACGTAAACGTTGGATGGAGGGAATAGCAGAGTCCATGGGAATATCGATATATGAAGCCCATAATCGGGCACTCTCACGAAGTTTATACTTCACCTCGACACCGCAAGGTATAAGAGGAACTTGATGAGATGAGATGAGATGAGATACAAAATGAAGATTACACACCATAGCAAGATAGCCTCAACAAGCTAGACAGAAACCAGCAGACCAAGAATTTCAGTGAGGATAGAACACCTCAAAGTCCCGTTACAAAATGGGTGTCAGGAGACTCTTCCAAGCGCAACACTGGAGCACCAAAGCAAACTCCAAAATACATTCTACAAGGCTGCTCAGAATTTGAGATACAGAGAACAGAAATCCTACCCACAGGAGCAACCTTACAAATTATGCAGGTTTATAAAAACCTCATGTACACCGTCCTGTTCCTGTCCAGGCCAGAACTGATACATAGCATATGACTGCCGAAGAAGAGAAGGAAGTAAATGGTGTCCACAACTGGATTCAGAACCAATACTTTTCACATTTTCAAATAAGAGGCTGGCACCCTACCACTCAAGCTTTAATATGACTGTTAGTTGCACATCCTTTACAGGATATGGCAATCAACCCCAGCAATTTTTGACTGTTTGTGATTTTCCAGTCAATTTTACATTCAGTAGTTCGTCATGGCTTTCCGAATGACTGACACTGCACTCATTGTGAAAATCAATGCTATAGGTCTGCTTCCAAATTGCTTGCTGCTGATTTTGAACCCTGTATGCAAGATCGTGAAACTACATTCACTGCCCTTAAACCACAGATGTCTGCTTAATAAGAATAGAAAATACAAATCCATACTTTCCTGTACGAAGAGATACAATTTACTTTTTCAAAATACCTTCTTCTTCCTCATCCACACTCACATCTTCACGTTAATGTATCTAGTAAAAGTAGTTAGTTTAAAGTTCATGACACTTCCATACAGTGTTTGGTGGAAGGAAAGTCTGTCGTTACCATGTTTATATTCATTAACCCTTTACCAAGAGTAACGGCCGAAAGCGGCTTTTCCCGTGGCCGGGCAAAACGCCCGAAAACGCCCGTGAATACAATGCATTGTAAAAACGCGATCTCGTGGCTTTCCAGACTTCTGATTGTCTACTTTCAGTTTCGCCGATAGCTTGACAACATGGCCGCCATTTGCAAGCGTGTACTTTGAATTTGAATGGATTTTTAAAATAGTTTTGGGGGGTTTTACGCTTTGTATTTCGAAATGGATTTCGACAATTCTTCAAGTGATAGCGGAGATTTCACTGGGTTCAACGTAAGTGACATTGAAACGCACAAAGTTGGCTATTAATCGGAGCTAGATATCAGTGATCAGCGCTAGCAGTCATGAGTCGGACTTTAAAGAAAGTGATTCTGATTCTGAAAATGTGTTTGTAAATTGCCGTATAAATGACTGACAATCACAAACAATATGTTGTATTTTGTAAATATTTGCGTTCATGTGTGGATTACCGGCAACATTCATGTGAGTAAAATAATCTGCGTGCTTTTTCCTTCATTTTGTTTTTTATTTCACTAAAATCTGTTGAATAACACCTTACATGTGATGTTTTTACTAACATAACCCGAAATTTTACCGAACCTGAAAAATCTTGCCCGCTCAGAGCTAAAACAAAACGGACAAACGTCTGCCCTGTAAAGGGTTAATGTAAGTTAGGTAGGACTGTAGCCATTACAGGGCCATTACCACACACATAAAGATCCGCAGAACCTTTCTTGAACATATAATACAGATTACATTTCAATCTGTTGTGTCCTGTTCAGTCTAAACAATGTTGACCTGGTCTTGCCTTGCATGTTGGTGGGCATAATTATTGTGACATCATGATAGCAATTATTTCAACACTGTAAACAATCACATACATATCATCATGGTTTATGACTTTCATTCAGTCGTTTCTTTCTTTTACATGAGAGTACATGAGAGGCAAGTGAAATATTTCAGGCCATGTTAAAAGACACAACACTCTCACAAAAACCATCCTGTAAGGGTAAAGTTGAAGGCAAGCGAGCAAGGGTTAGACAACAATACAAGTCAGAAGACAACATCAAGAGACAGACGAACAGAAGTCTGCCAGAATGTACAATGAAAGCGAAAGAGAGTGTTGGAGATCTATTGCAGCCAAACTTCATTGTGGAGATGGCACCCGATTGACTGACTGACATGAAGTAGTTGCATGATTTCAAAAGTGATGCACAATTTATTAGTGAAGCTGTCAGAGTAAACTGCTGTATGAATGTAAGGTGAAAGTCATCATTCAGAAACACTCAATAATGTAGCAAATATGTAACTAGATGACCTAGAAGGTTGGAAAACGTGTGCAGCCACATATACAAGCACATTCTGTAAATGGACACCGGTTGCAAAAGAGCAACAACAACAACATGGAGAAAATCAAATACTGACCAAAATAACTTTCCACAAGAGCAGCAAAACTTTCTTCATTGGGTAATGTGGTGCGCTACCACTACAAAACCTGGTTACCATGCCAAACAGTAGCACTGAAAGTGGATCCTCACCAAACACAGCTTGCACTGGATTCAATATAACAATTAAACATGAATTAGGAATAATTCACATTTTCACAATGAATTATATCTTTATTAGGCCCAAAAAGTACACAATAATTCAGTTATCATGCATTTGTCATTATACTTATAGGAAAACAGTGAAGATAATGAAAAAGAAGTAGATATACAAGTCAGAAAAGAGAAAAGAACGAAAGTTAGATACATACAAAAATCAGAACTTGTCAAAAGAAAGAAGAAAGAAAGCTTTAGATAACACACTTGATATCAGAGCCCATCATTCAGAATTATGTCATTTAAATGAAGAAGGCAACTAGTTTTTATGCTAGAGCAGCTAGCTAGTGTGTCATTTGCTAGCGTGTTTTCTTGTATGTTCTATTGTATCTTCTATTTTCTGTCTAGAGTGTTACTCCATGCATGATGTCTAGACTCTTGTCATGTGTCTCCTAGTATACCTACTACTTTTTTCCCTAGAATCTTAACATGTATGCCCTGGGATATCTACTATTTTATTTCTAGATTCTTTCCTATGTGTCCTGCTGTATATCTGGTAAATATTACTCTGCGTTTCTATTACTCTTTTTCTAGTCTATTTCCTTATGTGTCCAAGTGTTTTGACTAATTTTCCAATTGTCCCTGAGAAAGTGAGTAAAGTGGCTGGTGACCCCATCTCATGATCTATGTACACATACCTTAAGAACTGCACACACCTCGACAGAAATATGTTACGTGACTATCCTTACTTTTACAGAATTTATTCTCAATGCAAATGTTATCATAATACAGATCCCACATTACTAACTTATATTATATATGATTATGAGTCATGTAAACTAACCTAACTCATCTTTGAAAAGCTCCCTAGCCTCCTGAAACTTCTGAATGAATGGATCACTGGTGTCTTTTCCAACATCACAAGTACGAACTGTCTCCACCATAATATACAAAATATTCAAGAGAAACCTGAAAATACAAGATATGACTACATACAATCCTGTTGTTAAGTGGTAACTAGCCTCCAATGTTTTGAACAGCTAAAATTGTTAGCAGCACGAGTCACAGAACAAAATGGTGAACTTTCATTTGAAATAATGCTCTAGCGGGAGGACTGTATGATGAGCTGCAGTAGCACGGAGGCTAGTCTCATATCTCCTGGCTCAGTGGTCATGGGTTTGAATCAGCATCAGATTATTTAACTGACCTGGACTTCCAGCCTAACATGGGTACCAGAAAAGTCTTGGGAAGTAAAAGAGGTCAGTGTGATACTGACCACATCACCCACAGTGACGATAAGTCTACAAAATTACGAGTCTAGCAACATTTGCCTCATGCAACTTAAGGCATGTAAGAGGGTCCTTTACTTTTATTGTTTGCAGGATGGTATTGATTTTTTTTTTTTTTTGCGCTCGCTCGCTTTGAACTTTAGCATAGTCCATACATAGTACCATGGACATACACGGGCCATTTTATAGTAGTGATGGGCTGAATTTTGTGTGTGAGTTAGCTTTCCCTATTAACAGTGTCCATTGCCATCAGGCGATCCCACTCCGACTTCAGAGGTACTTGTAATTTACGTGCCAAAGTCAAGGACGACATGTTAACATTTTAGTCCAGCTGTCAGGTGTAGTGGATGAACCGCTAACCTCGGCATCAGCACACGGGATATTTAAGAACAATGTTCTTATCCATTCGGCCATGCAGACTGTATTGATGATTGGGAGTCTCCGTGGCAACTGCCTTGTGCTCTGAAGGTTGTGGGTTTGATTCCGGGCCAAGTCCTTCGGTTCACAAGTGCATTTTTCTCTGAGACTCCTGGGGGTTGTCGCTGAAGCTACAGAGTTTGTGCTTTCTGTGACACTTTCGGCATGTCGCCCTGCAGAAAGAGACCGAGCCATGTGGGATAAAACCCATTGCAATGAATCGATCCTCTCGACTTTTAAGACATTTTTAAAATGATGTCTAATATACTCCCAGAACCTAATATCCCCTCTGACATGTTTCCACCTTGTAATGGTAGAGGGGTTCCAATGACCCCAAGAGCTATGCCAACCGTGTCGGACCAGGTCAAGGGATAGGAACCAGACCAAGAGAGACACACACCTGTTGCTCTGCAGGTAGACTGGGGACAGGCAGTCAAAGTCCAAATCAGGCGCATGATGCCACTACATTCTTGGTACAGACACATATTCTACGGCTCTCAGCTGAGGGATATGGCTGAACGCCTTTTAGTCAGTATCCTCCGGATGCGAGGGCCGGGCGATTACTCACTCACTGCAAAATGGAGGTGAGATGCTGAGCCTCTACATGCTCGGTCCAGACACCTGTTCTATGGCTTTCAGCCGAGGGATATGAAGGATCCCCCGGATGAGAGGGCCTGACCGTTACTCGCTCTCTGCTGCATGGAGGTAAGGTGCTGAGCCGGCAGCACATGTAGCCTACCTCGTGAGAGTTAATAAAGGTGAAAAATCGCCCCAATCGCACGCAGTGGTTACGAAGCAAGTCTCTATAAAAAACTCAATGAGTGAGCGTAATCAAAGCTGGAGAAACTTCTCATTAACTAGAAATGGAACGCTTAGTTAGTGAATCTTCTTCTTCTTCTTCGTTCATCCGGAGTTTTTTTCCGGACGTGATTGCGTTGTGCCTGTTTACAGCAGAGCTGCGTTCTTGCGCCGTTAGGCCGACACATCCGACTTCTGCGGGCATTTGTTGACCAGGTTAACCTTCCCGGGGTTAGTGAATCCATTACGTGAAAGTCCGAAGCGAAAGCTTACTGAGTGGACGTCTCATTTACACAAAATAGAATGCTTCGCTAGCAAATCCATTACGTAAAAGTCCGAAGCAGAAGCTTGCCGAGTGGATGTCGTCTCATTAACACAAAATGGAACGCTTGGCTAGCGAATCCATTACGTAGAATTCTGAAGTGAAAACTGCAGAGTGGATGTCGTCTGCAGACTAGGGCGGAAAAATGTCTCATTAACACGAAATGAAACGCTTGGCTAGTAAATCCATTATGTGGAAGTCAGAAGTGAAATTTTGCTGAGTGGATGTCGTCCGCAGACTGACTGTTCCTGGTTTGTGTGGGAAGCGGCCAGTGGTGAACGAAATACCCAATACATGGAAGTGAAGAATTAAAGCAGCCATGAGCAGGATGTGGCAATTCCTTAGAAGAGCCCAGTCTCAATGTGCTATGTGCTGGCTCTGCAATTATGGAAGCCTCCTTGGATGGCGGGGAATGCCCCTGCCTTCCCTTGAGGGCTGACCATTTGGTCTTCGACTGTTCTAACTTGACCAGCTGGGATGTGGACGGCACCACAACAGTGAGAGTCCCCCTGAAATGCTAACCTGATTAAAAAACGCACGCTAAAGTCAGATGTGTTGGCCTAAGGGTTTTCGCGCAAGGGTGCATAACGAGACACACCGCAATTATGTCTGGAAAAACACTCTGGACGAACACAGAAGAAGAAGAACCTAACATCAGCTGACTTTTAACATAACGTCCACTAGCTGAAGAAACTGATACATACCACTTCATTTTGCATCTACCTCAACATTCTCTCTACATCTGTGCATTGTCTTTCTAAAAGTCAATATTTTGTTCATGTGACCTTCATAAGTGCCCTTCTTACGTGTCACTGTCGCCTTAACTTTCCTTCTTCACATGCCTATGAGCTAGGCTCACCATTAAAAATTATTTTTTCATTCGCTCAATTTCAACTCAAGCCTAATCCACACTGAACTGATGTTTGCATGTGGGCCAGCTTTCCCTATTACCAGTGTCCCTCACCATCAGGCAAACCCACTCTGACTTCAGTGGTACTTGCAATTTACGTCCCCAAATCAAGGACACGAAGTCAACATTTTAGTCCAGCTGACCGGTGTAGGGGTTGAACCTGCTACCTCACCATCAGCATACAGGAAGTTTAAGAGCAAGAGCTCTGACCCATTCAGCCATGCTGACTTCCATGCCACAACATAGATAAGCCTACAATAAAAGAAATGTTGTAAAACATAAACACCAACCTCAACTCCCTGCTGTCTGTGATGGACACTGCTGGCTTCCTCAATGCCATCAAAGCTGATGTGCTGTTTCTAACATTACAATAAAATCAGTGGTATGTTAAAAATCCATAACATTAATTGTTAACTGAATAGGCACTATGTAAATTTAATAAAACCAAATTACATACACACACACACAAACATGTTCGCGCGCACGCACGCACGCACACACACACACACATATACACAAGCACACATGCTTGCACACACATATTACAACTATTCCAACATCAGACAAACTCCACGGACAAAATAATTGTGTTTTTTATTTTGTATCACAACTACTACATCACTGCTTACAACAGTGACTCCCAAACTATTATTTATGGGCCAACATCTGTCGGTCTCCGTGGTGAAGTATAGGGTGTATTTTTAATGACTGTGCAGTGTTTGAAAATATTGCCAACCCAAGTTTTGTAGTCACCCTCTGTAAAATTCATGCAGCATACATTTTTTTTTTAAATGTTGCATATCCCTTAAAGGATGCTACAGTCAACACCAGCATTTTTCAGCTGCTGTTGATGTACTAGGCAAGTTTTTACGTTCAGTAGATTGCCACTGATTTCTGAACGACTGGCTCACATACCCCCGTAAGTTATCAGTGCGGTGCGCACCGCTGCCGATTCTTGCAGCTGCTGTTTCCCCATGTGGATATACGAGGTTACAAACAATGTCGTTAGCCTCTTGGCCAGGGAGACTGGCAACATAATAAGTAAATACAAAACTTGGATCGGCAATATTTTCAAACACTGCACAATCATTAAAATTACACCCTATAGTTAAACGACCTGCCTCATGCTCCAAAGGTTGTGGGTTCCTTCCCGGACTCATTCAGTTCAAAACCACAATTTTCTTAGGTCATGACTGGAGCTATGGAGTCTAAATCAAATCAACTTTATTAGGGTCACAAATTGGGCACGCAGGCCCGTCTTACATTCGGCCCTTCCAATCAGTCGTCTTTCGTTCATCAAGAGCATTATACATTTACATAGGAAGAAAAATAAACATTGTGAAATGAATGTTGTAAACATAAACAAGGCAAATTACCATGTTATGAGGCCCATCTCCTACCCATACATCACCCCACCCACACACACCAAGGGACACATACATACCCCACCAACCGACCCATCCCCCACCCACACACACTGCCTTCACCTGTTCCCCCCACCAAAATACTCGCCACCCACAAGCATTCCCCGAACAACCCACACATCCCACGCCCACCCACATACACATCCTAACCCACACATCCTCTCCCCACCCACACCTCAAACCACCCATCCCACAGCCTCATCTCCATCGACCACATATTTCCCACCCACGCACACAATCCCCCACCAACCCACACATCGCACATCCACTCACACATCCCCAAACCATACACACATCCCCACCAACTGACATCTCCCTACCACCCCCCCTCCAACACACATCTCCCTAACCACCCATACATCCCCAATCCACTCACACACACCCCACCACCCACACATACATCCTCCACCCACGCATTCCTTAACCCAATCCCACACCCATCCACACATGCCTTAACCCAATCCCCCACCACACAATCCCCCACCCGCACATCACATACATCCCCTACCACGCAATATTCCCAACCCACGCACCGCACACAAACATATCCCTCACCAATGCATCCCACACCCACATACCACCACACACATATCCCCCACCCACATACCACACAATATTCCCACCCACACCCACACAGATACCCTTACCCATCCACCCCACATACCCCTCACCCACACACCACAAAAATCCCCATCCACACACACATACCTCACCCACACAATATCCCTAACCAACACACGACACACCTCTCCCCACTCACACACGCATTCCCTACCCGTCTCCCAACACACACTCACTCACGCACACATCCTCCACTACGCACCCACACACTCCCAACCAAACATCTCTCGATCGCAATACCCCTACCCACACACATCCCCACCCACTCACGCATCTCACCCCAACACATACACATCCCTCACACACCTACACATCCCTAAGCCACTCACACATTCCCCATCCACGCAAACATCTCCCACCCACACCCCCACCACCCACACATACTTCCCCCAACCATCACACATCCCCTACTCACCCACACATATACCCCACCCATGCACACATTCCCCGCACCCATCACACACATCCCCCACACCACACACATATCCTCACCCATACCACCACAAACATACCCCCCACCCACACACCATGCACACATACCCCACCAACACACCGCACACATATCTCAAACCCACACACCATACACTTCTCCCCACCTGCCCTTGCATCCCCAATCCACCCAACACAATCCCCTACCCACACAACCCCGCCACCCAAACATACTTCTTCAAACCATCCACACATCTCCACCCACATAGACACACATCCCATACACATATCCTCCACCCATACACACATCCCCCACACCCATTCCCACACCCCTACTTTCACCCCCACACATCCCACCAACACCCACAAATATCACTACCCATCAAAACCCACACACCCCAACCCACACATCCCCCACACACAGACACATCCTCCACACACACTCACACCTCCTCACATCTAGACACATACAAAATGTCTCACGTTAGCATTGAAACTAGTATGAACAAACTCCCACACTTTACTCACCCACATACACTGACAATTGTCATGAGCAGTCTCATAAAAATGTTAAACATGGAGAAAAATTTGTACATAAAATGTGACGAAAAAATAGTGATGATCCCACACACAGAGAACGCAGGCAGGCACACACACACACACACACACACACATACACACATTCACTCTCACGCTCACTCATTCTGTCTCTCATTCACACTCACTGACTCTCTCACTCACACTACAGTAATGAACATGAGTTTATATTATGCATGATAAAATCAAATGGTATTTAACTGATAATATGACAGATGAGAACACACAAACATATGGATTCGCGTGTTACATAACATGCGTGTTACATGACATGCATCTGCTCAGCTCTCTCTCTCTCTGTGTATTCTTTCACATACACACACTCACACGCATGTGCGCGCTCACACACACACTAACACATCAACTCTCCCACTGTCTCACTCTCTCACACACAATCCTTCACACACACACTCACTCTCTCAATCACACACTCTCACACATATACATACGCATGAACTCATGCACGCTCGCACACACTCCCTCACTCACTATCAAACATACACATACGAATGCATGCACTGACACATTCCCCCAACATTTCTCGCTCAATCACTCTCTCCACACACACGCATGCACGGGGGCACACACACATTCACTCTCTCACTCTCTCTGACACCCACTCTCTCTCTCTCTCAATCCCACACGCACACACATAGTTTAGTGAACAATTATAGTTAAACAATTATAATGAACAATTATACTGAACAATTATACTGAACAATTATACCAGTAAACGAATTATGGTGGCATATAGTCGGTATGGATTAAGTATTGAAAGAGTCTATGTTATACAAGATACTTATGGCTAATTGCTCTGCAGAAAATAACAAAACATAACTATAAAAATATGAAGGAGATATTAGGAAATTGTGCAAAGAGGTAAAAAAAAAAACACAAAAGCATGGCTTGAGGAAAACTGCAGGGAAATTGAAAATCAATAAAATACCCAGAATACCAAATTAATGCACAAAAGAATTCATGACATCACTAAGAAAAGAACACACATCAAAGGGTTGCTTAAGAACCAAAGATGGCAATATCATAATCGATAAAGATCAGATTTTAAATGCATTGTCAGATTTTTTTTTTTTTTGGTAGTCAAATTATGTGAAAGATCTTTATAACGATACAAGACAGGAACAGTATGATGTTCTGAATAACTATAAAGGACCATCAATTTTGAGGATGGAGGTTCAGAATGCTCTTAACCATATGAAAACTGACAAAACCCCGGGTCCAAACAACATTACAATAGAAATGATCAATGTCTTAGAAGAATATGGACAGACCAGGTCATCAGACTGCTGAACACAATTTACTATACTGGATATATAAAAAAGTTGTTCTTATCCTTTATGGACATAGCAGTCAAATCCAGCATTTTTTGGCTGTTCGTGATTCCTGGGCAAGTTTAGGTTCAGTAGTTTGCCATTGCTTTCTGAATGACCGGCACCCATACCATTACATACTGCATCTGCAACCCCTTCGCCATGGAGCCGGCACTGGATATATACCTCCAGAAGAAATCAGGATCCTTGGAATGTGATAAACATTGAACAACTAACATAATGAGCCACATCATGAAGATTTTACTAAGAATTATCATGCAAAGAGTTAGGAAGAAAATACAACCCAAAATAGGGGAAGAACAGTGTGGCTTCATAGAAGGCAAAGGTGCAGTAAATGATGTGTATTTGCTGAGAACATTAACTGAGTGTTCAATAGAAGTAAACAAATACCTACATCTTTGCTTCATTGACTACACAAAAGGGTTAGAATTAAATTGTAAGAAGACAGAGATTATGGTCGTCACTAGGAAGCAAGAAATACCACAATATAATATACAGGTAAATAGGAATATTCTTAAATCAGTGAATCAGTACAACTATCTCGGAACAGTCATGACATTTGATGGGAGGTGCCCTGATTAGAACAAGATAGTGGTGAAGGTAACCTTTTGCATGACACAAAACATACTGACCAATAAAAAGATGTCAACTGTAATAAGAAAAAGAGTGTTGATGTGCTACATAGAACTTGTAGTTTTGTATGGATGTGAAATGTGGACAAAGAGCAGACAAGCTGAAAAACATCTTATGGCAGTAGAAATGTACTTTCCGACATGGACAGACAGAAAATCAGTGAGCAAGTCTTACAAGAAGCAAATGAAAACCGTGAACTGATTAGAGACTTTATACGTAGACAGTCACAATTTCTGGGCACGCTAAGAGAAGAAATAAACTAGAAAACTTGATGAAACTGGCAAGATCGAGGGGAAAAGAACAAGGGGAAGGCAGAGAAAGTAAATATTTGGATGGTCTGAACATGTGGCATGGTCAAGACAAGAACACAGAGCTGATCCACGACTCTGGTGATATAGTGGCATGCAAAACACGACCTCCCAAGCTTATTGGCCCAGGATGATGAATGAAGTCAATCCTTTCACCATTAAACCAATTTTTTTAAACTACAGAAGTGAACATGTTGATTGTTACCAATTGACACTTGAAGGTTGATGTAGTCAATATCCCAACGGCTGCCTTCACTTCCCAAGTAATTTCCTGGTTCTCATGTTAAGCTGGGTCAACCTTGCAGCCCATATAAAAGATTATCTCTGCCTTGAAGGGAATTCGAACACATGATCACCGAGCCAGCAGGCAAGCATGCTAGCCAAAGCATTACCACGGGCCTCCTCAAACAAAAGTAATCACAACTAACTATAGTTTCTGGTACTTACTCAACTTCCATTGCAAGTAGTTGTACGAGGCAGGTGTACAGACCCAGCTCTAAACACAGGAGTACACTCTGTCTGCTAACTTGAAACATGTGCTCCTGAGATTTGCATTCGCCGTACACACCTAAGAGTAAGTAGTAATACAATCTGCTACTGCAAACCAACAGTCTTAAAATACGACAAAGAGGTGCACTACCAAAAATAGTTAGCTGCATATCCTTTACAGGACACTAATCAACCCCAGCATTTAATGGCTGTTTGTGATTTTCTAGCCAATGTAATGTTCAATAATTTGACATGGCTTTCTAGCCAATACTCATACCATTGTGAAAAATCAACACAAAGCGATCTACTTCCAAATCACCTGCAGCTGACTTGGAACCCTAGATGCCCAGATTGCGAAACTACGTTCACTAACCTCTAAGTCACAGGTGCTGTCTATTAAATTGTGAAACTGCGTTCACTAACCCCAAAGACACAGATGCTGGCTATTAAATTACTTCGTTAGCCTACCACTTATTGAACTCAATGAGAGGAATCAGTTTCCTTCTCAATGTCATGATAAATATCACCAGCAGCACAGAAGACTACTACATGCTGTTCTCTGTTAGATCTATGCATACCCTCGGTGGGCGTGTACATGCTCCTTATTTTCCACATTTACTAGAAAGGATACAAACTGAGGAAACCAGTTCACCGCATCACTAGGCAGTCTTACCTCCGGAAGCCACAAGTCAGTTAGTTAGCTGCATATCCATTACAGAACACAGCAGTCAACTCCAATATTTTTTGGCTGTTTGTGATTCCAGGGCAAGTTTACGGTCAGTAGTTTGCTATTGCTTTCTGAATGACCGACACTCACATCATTGTATAAAAACCAACACAAGGCTTCCGAATCACATGCAGTTGTGTTTCGCATGGGATATGCATATTATAAATTGCATTTGTAACTCCTTCCCCACAGACCCGGCAAATCCACAAGGCAAAAGAAAAATTGAGAGACCAAAAAAACACATGAAGAAGAGATTGTTAGATAGATGAGCACAATGATAGACAATGATGCAAACACCAGAATGAACCAGAAGATACAGAAGGGCATGGCATAAAATAGTAAATGTCCCTAGCTTGATTTTGTTGTTGTTTGGTAGGGGGGGGGGTGTTTGTTGGAGAAGGTGAAGGAGATGGGGGAGATGAACAAGTAGAAGGAGGAAGAAAGCAGTAGGTGGCGGTAGCAGAAAAGGTGGCGGAAAAGAGAAATAGCAACATTTTTTTTTACAAACAATAAGTTAAGAAAAACATTAACTGAAGACAGTGTAAGTTGGAATATATGTACCTTGTACAAGATAAAGTAGAGCCTGGATAGCTTTGACTCGTCTCTCCCTCTCTGTCACCTCCAGGTCATCTTGCAAGCTAACAATAAACTTGATTTGGTCATCTCTTGACAAAGTTGTCCATTTTTCAAAACCTGCGAGAAATGTATTCACTGACAGTTCTATCATTAACAAAACAATTTATATGATGTGTAGTTTGGTTTATAAAGAATCACTTTCATCCCACATGGTCATCTCCATTAAGTGCTCCAGTCTCATCTACAGATCATACCAGGAGAACTTCAGCATGGTGCATGAACTCCGAAGCACCAAATAGGATTCAAATATGAGCATGGCAGAATGACAGATGCCATACATTTTATATGATTCGCTTTGTTAATTTCAAAATGTTGCCTGTGCAGCGGCCTATTGAGTCGTTCTATTGTATTTTTAACTGCCAAGACATGATTAACGTGCACAACTTGCACACAAGTCCTCAGAATGTTTCGCCCTTGTCCAAGAAGATAAGGCATCTGGTCTGTGACCCCAGCATTAAGCAGGAGAATACCATTCTTTTTTCTTACTTTTGTGGAAAACCCAGCAGACGAACATGGTCCGCTTAAGCCAGAGTCAGACGCCATAACCTCCGGGTTTACTCAATATGATTTATTCCCCACATTCATTCCCTTTGAACTCAAGCGTAGTCCATATACGTGCTAGTACTTCTTTGCACTGGATTGATTTCTGCATGTGGATTAGCATTCCCGCTTACCAGTGTCCCTCGCCATCAGGCAAAACTACTCAGACTTCTGAGGTACTTGAAATTTACATCCCCAATCAAGGACGAGAAGTCAACATTTTAGTCCAACTGACCAGGGTGGAACCCGCTACTTCAGCATCAACATACTAGAAGTTTAAAAGCAAGCAATCTTATCCATTCTGCCATGCTGACCTCTTGTCTAAGTGAGGTATATAGTGGTACTGTTCAGAATTGTGCAAAGACAAGTAACTCTTGTAGGACATAAAGGATTTCCATGTATGGCAGGTTACATGTATGGCAGGTTACGTGTATGGCAGGTTATGTGTATGGCAGGTTACGTATATGGTAGGTTACGTGTATGGTAGGTTACATGTATGGTAGGTTACATGTATGGTAGGTTTGATTGATTGATTGATTTAAGAACCGACATCACAGCATTCGGGGCATTCCCATAAGCACTCCATCCCCATCCTCAGAAGCCAGCGAAGAGTTCCAACCCCAATAGTACCAGTAGCAATCTGATTATATGTGCGTCTCGCCTTTCCTCTAAGCGTCAAGCATCGGCCAGATCCCCTCGTCACTCCTCACTGTCGCATTCTTGCCAGACCATGGTAATCCATTTGCTCCTCCGAGGTGTACACGTGCTTCCACAAGGCCGCAACCACGTCTGCCTTATCATGCATTAATACTCCACCAAGTTTTGCAGTATGGTAGGTTACAGAAGCGAAAGAAAGAAGAAGGCAGGTTACATTGTGTTACTAAGATTTACTTCTCTTAAGGGTCCCAGAAACACACGGACAGAGACTCCCTTAGCAGCCTCTTATGACATGCATGATAAATCTGTTCAGTTTGCTTGTCACATGAAATCAGATTATAAAACATCTTACCATGTGCTTTGGCCAATTCCTCAAAGCAAGCTTGATTTGAACCAAACTCTGGCTCTTCTGTGTAACTATACAATTCTGTTGAACAAGAAATAGAGCAGAACAAAGTCATGACTGTCTCAATTAAGTGACGAGTCACAAACAACATTTCTAACAAATACAACATAAAACAAGGACACACAATTTCTTACTAGAGGAGAAAAAAACAATGCTATAGATTAAGATTATTTCAAGATCGCGTTAATACAAGAACTGATTACTTGATATTGTTTTTCCCTTCACGCTTTACGATTCTGTACGTCTCACCCTTCTGAAATTCATTTTATAACGTAAGTAGACCCGCAAATCACGTTTTATGTAGATGTCTAGACTTGTTTTAGTATGTGCTATTAAATTTAGCTTCCATTATTACGTATACTGTGTAGAGGCGGGGGGAATTTTTAGGGAGGAATTACGAAAGGGGGGGAATAATGTTCTGAAAATATTGTGAAGGGGGACACGGGCCAAAAAAGGTTGAGAACCACTGGTCTAAATGAAATGTGTAGGGAACATAACATGAAAATTAGCACAAGCAAAACTGAGGTAATTACTATAACCAAAGAAGAAAAAACAACAACAATTCACCTAAACAAACATCCCTTGAAACAAGTAAAGAGTTTCAAGTACCTAGGAAGTATAATATCATCAAATGGCAGAAGACGAGATCGAAAACAGATGCAATAAGGCTAACCAACTCATTGGACAAATGGCACCAATACTAAAGAACAAACATGTATCAATAACTACTAAGAAAGCACTTTACAACACAATCTTCCTGCCAACTCTATGCTACCAATGCAAAACCTGGACAATGACAGAAAAAGAGAAAAGAAAAATCACAACAACAGAAATGAGATTCCTGAGAAGAATACTCAACGTATCAAGAAGAGATAAGATCAGAAATGAAGAAATCAGGACCAAAGTGGGGGTTATAGCAGCACTAGATTTTATTAGAAAGCAGCAAGTCAAATGGTTTGACCATGCAAGTAGGTTACCATTCAAAGCATACCACAACAAGCAATGATGTACAGACCAGATGGAAACAGAGGAAGAGGCTGACCACGTAAACATTGGACGGAGGGAATAGCAGAGTCCATGGGAATATCGATACATAAAGCCCATAATTGGGCACTCTCACGATGTTTATACTTTACCTCGACACTGCAAGGTACAAGAGGAACATGATCTGATGAGATGAGCTCTGACTTGTATTTTTTTTGGGGGGGTGGTTAATTTCCTAACATTTATCCTCGTAGATTGCTTTTTGCCCTGGGATAAATAGGGCTGCTCAATATTTTGTCCAGTCTTTGTTAGCTTGTTTGCCCTTTCATGTCTAGGGATTCCAAAATAGGCTGGACAGCATTCTAATGTTGAATTTTATTACATGAAAGATATTGTCCTGTTGGAGTTATACGTGCTTTATAATTATAATATTTGACAAATTTGGATGAGCTAATTATTCATCCAACTGTATTCAGTTTACTGCTGTCTTCTTCATATGACAGTTAACGAGCTAAACCCTAGAGCTGTAACTTCATATCCCTTCTTCACCAGTGTTGTTTTACAATAACTGCCTTGAACAATAAGAGTTAACATACAAACATTGGTCAATACAACAAAATCCAGATTAACTTAGATTTCACACAAACACCAAATTCATGCAATGTAAATATAAACTATTAAGTATTATTATTAAATATAGAGCCTCTATATAATGTCAGAAATTATGATAATGACAAAACAAAAATAACTAACATAAAGGCATTAGTCAGTCATAAAAATAAGACAGCATAACAAATCCTTCAAAGATATATTTCACACAAATAACAGTTTCATATGGCACACACACGCACGCACACATGCACACACACACATACAAAACTATTAACTTTCATATTATCCCTATGTCATATCATTATCTGCACATGTAACTTTAACAAATGTAGGAAATAATGGAAGCTGCTGTATTAAGGCCAGTGGGGTGTGTACTTACCAAGTCAGTGAAAGGTACAGGTTCAACACCCAGCAGAGGCAGGATTCCTTTGGTTGTTTTTATTTTCAACTATTGCTCTGAGCCCCACCCAGCCTCATAAAATGGGTTTTAAATTAAAAAGTAAAGGACTCCTTTTCATGCTATGAGACATATGGTGCTAACCCCATATTTTAGACCAACTGGCACTTGATGGTGATGTGGAGGACATCATGGTGGTAGCCTTTCATTTTCAGATCAGCTGTTTAAACATCCTTGCCTTGTAGGGGGGTTACAGCACATAACCACTATGCTGGACAGGCTAATGACTAATGCACTATCCACAGCTCCAGCATAATGTGGGCACTGGGCAGGTTATGTTCAGAATTCTGTAGGAAAAGTCTGGGAAAGAAGGTGATGAGAAAAAGAACTTGCCACCCTAACTCATTATGAAATGATCCTAAAATTATGCAAAGGCCTAACACAATTTAGTTTAGTTTAGTCGATGGATCAACATCACGGCACACGGGTGTAACCCATAAGTGCTCCAGTCTACTCCTAACTCAAGCCCGAGTCTGGAGAATTCTCAGCACAGTGCACGAACTCCGTAGCACCTGGCGAGGATCCTGAACAACTTTGGGTAGATTTTTAACTCAAAATTTAGCCCAGGGCAGCGCCATTAGGCTACTCTTTTTCGAATTTCCAACTGCCAAGGGATTTTTTACGTGTGAACAATGCACACGGGCATCCAATCTCACTACCCAGAGACCAGGGGAAATTTTGTTACTAGAAGTCCACGTGAAAAAATCCTGGCTCTCACTGGAGCCTGAACCCGGGACCTCCAGCACTCGAGGCGGACACCATACCTCAAGACCACTCAGCCCCTCCCTAATACATTACACCCAATACCTGTCATTGGACTACCATTACCTTTTTAAAAAGAAATCAAGTCCAGTATAAATACCTGCTATCTCAAACTCATATTTGTCAGCATCAGAATATGTGAAGTCCACTTTTTCAACTTCAGACATTTCTGGCAGTTCAAATGTGTTACTGTCATTTGCTCTTCCTAGGGAGGAACTACCAATGCCTACAGCTAAAGGGCCTGCAAAATGTGAAAGAACTATCATTTTCATGAAAGTATCAGTGAATGCATGAATCAGCATAAAATAGAAATGGATCACTTTACACATATCACCGTGTGTCATAACGATAAGTGTGCATGGTTATGGTTCGCCATTTCACAAACACCACAATGGTTCCCCATTTCACTCGATCACCACAATGGTTCGCCATTTCACATGATCACCACAATCACAGATCACATTTGTTTATATTGTCCCAATTATGAAATGTAGCCAAACCATCCAGGTGTTCTTCTTCTTCTTCTTTTGTTTGCTAAAATTTATCTGTATCTGTAATGTTGTCTCTTGTATGAATTTCACTGTCTTTCTGATTTAGTTCACTCAGTAGCCCATAGAGTTTATCTTCCACTGTTGTTTCTCTAGGCCAGAAGGTTTGCCTAGATATGTCGCATTCTGGACAGTCTTGAAGTATATGAACTGCTGTATGCGGTGCCAAACCACATGTGCATATGGCTGATTCATCAATAGGTATTGATATTCATGTTTTCCCCTTGCTCTTTTCTCAAGTTTGCCTATTGTCACTGGATTTTTAAGTTCATTTCTCCTCATAAAATGACTAAAAATTTGACGACCTACATTTAATTTCTCTAATGAATTTAGTTTTTCATAATTTTCTCAAAGAACTGCCTCGTTTGTTTTTTCTGTCTGTCAATGACATCTTTTACAATTTTCTAAGAAACCACATTTCTGACGCCGTTAGATTTTTCTCTGTGTGTCTACTTAGTTCCATGTTTCACATACATATAAATAACAGTATAGGTTCTATATAGCACTGGAATTGACAGCGCTTTATTGGTGAGTATATTGTCCATCAGGCAAAAGGCGACTTTTACCATGGCAATTCTTGTTCTAATCTCTTCCAGTCATCTTCCATCAGAAGTTACCACTGTTCCAAGATAATTGTACTGATTCACTTGTTTAAGAATGTTCCTATTTACTTGAATGTTAAATTATAGCACTTCTTTATTCTTGGAGATTACCTTCCGTACGTTGCACTTTTCTTTTCTTACAATTTAATTCTAACCCTAGCTGCAAAGTATGTATAATAGAAGCAGCCCCTAATGCTGCAGATCCTGTTCATTGTCTGCAATCAATACTGCACCAGCAGTATATCTTATACCAGGGGTCACAGCCAAATGTACCAATCCTTTTCCTAGCTTTTTTTTTTGGAGCAATTATGAATTACTTTTATTTTCAAGGCTGTTGGGCATATGCCACATTTGGTCCCAAAAATACTGCAATCAGATTTTAAAAGGATGCTTCCAGACACTGAAGAAATCAGAAGTTCCAGATGACCTGCACTAAAAATAGAATTGGGAAGTCCATTGGTGTTATTAAAATGACAATATCCCTTGGAAAGCACTGAAGCAAATTCTTCACCCCTGTGAAGAGAGTTGATGAAATAAATAAAGAGGAAACAAATGAAATATTTGTCACGTAAAAGACATGATACTCTTATAAAAACCATACTGGAAGGCAAGATTGAGGGCAAGCGAGCAAGAGGTAGACAATGATACAAGAGGGAGGATAACATCAAAAGATGGATGAACATCAGCCTGATAGAATGTACAGTCAAGGTAAGAGACAGACAGTGTTGGAGATCCATTGCAGCCAACCTTCATTGCGGAGACGGCACCTGATTGACTGATTGAAACATCGGTTGTGCTGATGCCAAGGTAAGAAGTTCAACCCCTACACCGACAGTTGGACTAAAATGTTGACCTGTCGTCCTTGACTTGGGAACGTAAATTACAAGTACCTCTAAAGTCGGTGTGGGTACGCCTGATGGCGAGGGACACTGTTAATAGGGAAAGCTAATTCACACGCAAAATTCTGTCCATAACTACTATAAACAGTGTGTATGGACTACTCTTGAGTTCAAAGCAAGCGAGCGCAAAAAAAAAACTCGGACAATCAGTGAGTGAAGTATGAGTATTATGAATTTATGACTGTTATAGTATAGTGTTATGTTATAGTGATGGGTGATTTATTCAGCTGCTAGGTGAGACAGAAATTCGAATGCCATGATTCAATTTAAATTAATCACTATATCCAAATTAAGTTAATAAATCTATCAATCAAAACAAAATAGATAATGATTAAGGACACTGTTGGGGAGAAACTTAGTCTTTCTTACTCTTATGAGTCATTTGAAAATTTCGAAATGAATCATTAAATTATTAAATTAATGAAGTTAATTGTCTGCAACGGAAAGTGCCGTGCAAATTTCCCTTCTGGTACATTAATAATATATAATTATACAACTCTAACCTTTCAAGTAGTCGTTCATTTTCTTTGTTCAAATGCGTATCCCACAAGAAAGTTAATACGTGGAAGAGAGGAACATTTTAAGTATGCATTAGTTGGTAACAAGGCACTCTGTTTACTTGTTCAGTGTGTTCTTGTCAACCTATGACTAATTATGAATCTACACTTCCTGATGCGTGAAAAGTATGACTTAAAATACTCGGAAAACGAAATAAACTAGACCTAAGCTGAAAAACTATATCTATGTAGAATTGTATACAAAAAGAATACATAACTAAATATAACGTATAATGTGTATTTTAATTTTAACCCGGAATGGTTATAATATTTGAAAATCCCCTCTGCTGTGTGTCCACCGTGACGAGGTAGAGGGGCTTGTGCGTCCCAATGACCCCAAGAGCTATGCCGACGGTAGCACAGCTACTGGTAGGGCCACCCATGTCGGACAGGTCAAGGGAGAGGGACCAGACGAAGAGACACACAAACCTGCTGCCTTGTAGGTAGACTGGGGACAGTCAAAGGCTAGGGAAAGCACCCCGAATACATGCTTGTCAAAATCGGATGTACTGAGCCACAGGCTTGACAAAGCAGTGCAACGTAAAACCTGCTGCCTTGTAGGTAGACTGGGACAGTCAAAGGCTAGGGAAAGCATCCCAAATAAATGCTTGTCGAAATCGGATGTACTGAGCCACAGGCTTGACAAAGCAGGGCAACGTAACTTAATTCATGATGTCACAAATCAAAATTAATCGATATGGTGCTAATCCCGTGAAGTCCCATCAGGCGGCGATAGTGCCGGGCCCCCTGCCTCGAGGGGGTCCACCCATGACTACTGGTGGTCACCTTCCCCTGTGCTGTGGAGTCAAGGCACAGAGGAGTAGGTTAAGAGCTATTGACCAAATACCCCGGACACTCAACATACTACAGTGGAATGCCGAAGGAGTTTACAAGAAGAAAGACTCCCTAACACAGCGTCTACATAAAGATAGAATAGATGTGGCATGCATTCAAGAGACACACCTCAACGCCAATCACAAATTCTCAGTCAGAGGATATCAGGCCACACGTTTCGACCGCGAAGGACACAAAGGAGGAGTTCTAATACTTACACGAAATACAATACCTTGCAGCGAAGTATCTGTGATCTCTGACAACCAAACGGAAATTATAGGTGTTGATATAATGATAAAGGACGTGAAAATAAGAATCTACAATCTGTATAGCCCAGCAGATAAGGACCTTACACTCTCAAACATGAAAATAACTGACACAAACTGCATTATTGTCGGAGACTTTAATAGCCGTTCAGAAAGATGGGGATACCCAGATACTGACAAAAGAGGAGATGAATTGGAGGACTGGGAAATAGACTCAAATCTCCATCTACTCAACAAAGCGGATGACACACCGAGCTTCTACTCCAGAAGATGGCTTACCACTTCTACTCCAGACCTAGCTTTCTGCACAGGAGACATCCTCCACAAAATCGATCGCCATGTGCTGGACCAATTAGCAGGTAGTGACCACAGACCAATCAAGCTTGTAATGAATATGGAGTATGTTCCACAGGAGCAAAAGCCCTTGCCCCGATGGAATTACAAACGAGCAGATTGGGACAGATTTGCCATACTAACAGACAAATATTGTGAAAACACAAATACACGATATGGCAACATAAAGCAAATGGTGGAAAGTCTAAACAGAGCGATAATACAGGCAGCCACTGAGTCCATTCCTAGAGGAGCGAGGAAAAATTACAAACCATACTGGACTGAAGAACTACAAAGTTTGGAGGACGAAGTTGAAGATGCCAGGAAGACAGCAGAGAGAGAACAGTCAATTGAAGCGAATATCTCTCTCAAAGCCATCTCAGCAAAATATAAAAGAACAGTAAATCAAACAACAAGAGATTGTTGGAGGGAAAAAACAGAAAACCTGAATTTTGACAGGGATGGAAACAAACTATGGAAACTAGTGAAAGCCATGAACAATGAAGGACCTAGAAACAAACAAATAACAATTAAACAAGGAAATGCCTTGCTTACAGGAAAAAAGGCTGCAAATGCACTAATGGAACACTATGCAAATGCAAATCACATTGATATTACAACCGAACAGAAGAAAGCAATCAAAGACAAACAGATACATCATAGAAATACAGAGACAGCAGCAGAATATATGATGGCAAATCTAACAATGGAAGAAATGGAACAGGCAATGAATACCCTAAAAAAGAAGAAATCACCAGGAAAGGATGGAATCACAAATGAAATGCTAATAGGACTAGGCACCAAGGCAAAGAAGAAACTACTAGCAGTCCTAAATAACAGCTGGAAGAGAGGAATAGTCCCACAGGCATGGAAGGAAGCTATACTAATACCAGTCCCAAAGAAAGGAAAAGACCTGGAAGAACCAAATGGCTATCGACCTATCAGTCTACTTAGCTGTGTAGGAAAATTAATGGAACGCATTATCAATGGCAGGCTAACATGGCATCTGGAAGAAAACAAACTCTTAACACCACACCAAGCAGGATTCAGAAAGTACAGATCCACTGAAGATCAAATAACCTATATAGCTCAGGAAATAGAGGATGCCTTCCAAGAGAAAAAGCACACACTAGCAGTCTGGATAGATTTAGAAAAAGCATTTGATAAAGTATGGAAGGAAGGACTGAAAGTAAAACTGCAAAACATGCATGTTTGTGGAAAAATGTATAAATGGATCAGCCACTACCTTGAGAACAGAACTGCCAGGACAAAAGTACAAGGACAAACAAGCAAAATGATGCTGCTGGAGCAAGGTGTCCCCCAAGGAGGAGTTCTTTCACCAACATTATTCCTAGCATATATAAATGACATCACAGAAAAGTTTCCAGCCAGAGTACACACATCCTCCTTTGCAGATGACCTAGCCATATGGACATCTGAAGAATATATTAGTACAGCTAACAGCAGAATACAGCAAGCCTTATTAGCGCTAGAGGACTGGTCAAAATCATGGCTAGTGAAGATAAGTGAGGAGAAAACAACATGCACAGTGTTCTCCCTCTCAAATAAAACTCAGCAACCTAAGCTGGTATTGAATGGAAAAATATTGCGCCATGAAGAAAATCCAAACTATCTAGGAGTCACCTTTGATCGTCGCCTGACATGGAAAACACAGGTTGAGAAAAATCGAACAAGAGCAAGGCAGAGAATGGCAATCATGAAAAAGCTTGCTGGTACAACGTGGGGAGCAGATGAGAAAGTTCTCAAGAAGTTATATACTGGACGGGTGAGGCCAGTACTGGAATATGGCATTGCAGCTTGGGCAACAGCAGCTATCTCAAACTTTAACAAAATAAGTAGAGTCCAAAACCAAGGAATGCGAATCATAACTGGAAGCCTGAAGACAACGTCTATTAATGAACTAGAAAAGATCACTTGTTTACAACCAATGCAGGATAGAAGAGATAGCAGAGCCCAGCAACAAGCAGAAAAATTTAGAAGATTGACAGACCACCCTATGTACAACAGATTTAATGGTTTTGGAAAGGGAAGACTGAAGCGTAGCAACTTTGTAGAAACTGCAAAACGAAGGATTAGGGCAGATCCTATACTTAACATATCAACAGTCAAGCCCATACACAATGCACACAAGTTCCCAGCTTGGAGACAGCAGCAACTGCCTGAGATGATAGAAAACATTCCTGGTATTGAGAAAAAGAACACTCAGCATGAAACCGAAAGAAGAGAAATAACCCTAAACTACATAAAAGAACATTACCCAAGCAGGAATTGGACCCATGCATATACAGATGGATCAGCCAAAAATTCAATAGAGAATGGAGGAGGAGGAATTCTCCTAAATTTAAAAAATGGAGTGAAAAAAACACATTCAATGGCAACTGGAAAATTTTCAAGTAACTTCAAAGCGGAGGTAGAGGCTCTGAAAACTGCAGCAGAAATGCTCCTGATGGAGGAAAATAAAGAGAAGCAAATAGCTATCTTCACAGATGCAAAGTCAGCTGTCTCAATACTGAAGAGCAATAACAGCACAGAACTAACTGACCTAAGAGCAGCACTCCATGGTCTATGCCAGAAATCCAAAAAAGTTGTAATACAGTGGATCCCATCACATTGCAGTATACCTGGAAACGAAGAGGCTGACAGACTGGCAAAAGAGGGCGGACGACTACCACAGCCTGACATAGACATAACCTATAATGAGGCAAAGAGGTTGATAAAAAGCACTTATAGAACCAAATGGGAATCAGAGCATCCAGGCCATCAGAAGGATGATGCATATTACAAACTCGACCGAAGAGAACAAGTAGCAATCTTCAGACTCCGCACAGGACATAACAGGCTGAAATACCACTTGTTCAATAAACTAAAGATAGGAGATACCGATGAATGTAATTGTAGAACTGGAAAAATGACAGCAAAACATTTGCTGCAGGATTGCCCAACGTATGCAGAACAGAGAAAGATATTTTGGCCCACACCTGCTTCATTTGAGGACAAGCTCTATGGAGATATCAACAAGCTAAAGTTGACCGCAGCTTACTTAAACTACATACAGGTTGACATTTAAAGGTGCATGAAGATCCAGAGGCATGAAATGGAATATTGCTTGGATAGCAAATCCATTACGTGGAAAGTCCGAATCAAAAGCCCATTGTGTGGGCTTCATAAAAGGTGGAAAAGTGTCCTAGTGGCATGAAATGGAATATTGCTTGGATAGCAAATCCATTACGTGGAAAGTCCGAATCAAAAGCCCACTGTGTGAGCTTCATAAAAAGGTGGAAAAGTGTCCTAGTGGCACGAAATGGAATATTGCTTGGATAGCAAATCCATTACATGGAAAGTCCGAATCGAAAGCTCACTGTGTGGATGTCATCTGCAGACTGCATACTTCTGGTTTCCGGAAGAACAGCCTATGGTGAACGGAAGGCCCAATATACGGAAGTGAGGCTAAGCAGCCATGTGCAGGACGTGACGATTCCTTGGGTGAGCCCAGTATCAGAGCGCTGTGTATCGGCTCTGCAAGTATGGAAGCCTCCTTGGATGGCGGGGAATGCCCATGGTCTGCCCCTGCCTTCCCTTGAGGGCTGACCAGGATCTTTGGCTGTTCTATATGGGCCAGCTAGGATGGGGGATAACACCACAACAGTGAGAGTCAAACGTCCTAAGAAACCCCCGGGAAGGTTAACCCGGTCAACAAATGCCCGCAGAAGTCGGATGTGTCGGCCTAACGGCGCAAGAACGCAGCTCTGCTGTAAACAGGCACAACGCAATCACATCCGGAAAAAAAACTCCGGATGAACGAAGAAGAAGAAGATATTTGAAAATAAAAATAATTAAGAAATAATTTAATAAAAATCATTGAAGCCGTTAAACATATTTAATCTTCTCATCTCATCTCATCTCATCTCATCATGTTCCTCTTGTACCTTGCGGTGTCTTATTCCCTGCGTCCATCGTTTACGTGGTCGGCCTCTTCCTCTGCTTCCATCTGGTCTGTACATCATTGCTTGTTGTGGTATACTGTTGTTAGTTGGTAACCTACTTGCATGGCCAAACCATTTGACTTGCTACCTTCTAATAAAATCTAGTGCAGCAACATTGATGGGAAAGATTTAAGAATAATAAAGAATATATACTGGAACCAAGTAGCAGCAATTAAAATGGGAAATAAAGAGGGTAGTTACGAACAGATAAAGCTAGGAGTACGACAGGGGTGTGTCTTGTCACCCGATCTCTTCTCCCTGTATAGCGAAGTAATAATGAGAGAGATCAAAGAGAAGCCAGGAATACTAATCGGAGGATATAATATAAACAATATACGCTATGCAGATGACACAGTATTGGTAGCGGATAATGCAACAGACCTACAACAATTGTTGGACAGTGTAGTAACAGAGAGGGCACAGAAAGAACTGTCCTTGAATATCAAGAAAACAGTAACAATGGTGATATCAAAGAAAATGGGGACGCCAAAATGTGACATAGAAATATAAGGGGAAATTCTCAACCAAGTGGATAATTTTAAATACCTAGGGGCACTTATAACATCAGATGGAAGATGTACAAAAGAGATTAAGAGCAGAATAGGGCAGACAAAGACAGCATTTCAGAAAATGAAGAGTATCTTATATAAGTTATGCAATAAGTCGCTATCAATGAATGTAAGAAAGAGAGTACTATATTGCTATATAGAACCAGTTTTGCTGTATGGCAGCGAATCTTGGAATGTAAATGAACAAATTAGGAAGAACTTAGAAGCAACAGAGGTGTGGTTTTTAAGACGAATGTTGCGAATTCCTTGGACTGCCAGAGTAACTAACAACGATTGCCTGAAAGAGGCTAATGAAACTAGAACACTATATACAACAATAAGAAAGAGACAAACAGCTTTCTTTGGTCATGTGATGAGAAGAGAGGCATTGGAGAACATCGTGACAACTGGGAAGATCGAGGGGAAGAGAGGCAGAGGCAGACCAAGAGAAATTATGCTGGACGGACTGAGACGGTGGCATGCAGGAATATCATCAGCAGAGTTGATCCAGAACACCAAAGACCGAGATCTGTGGAGAGCCATGAACGCCTACGCCAGCCGGCACGGCACTTGATGATGATGATGCAGCTATAACCCCCACTTTGGTCCTGATTTTTTCATTTCTGATCTTATCTCTTCTTGATACATTGAGTATTCTTCTCAGGAATCTCATTTCTGTTATTGTGATTTTTCTTTTCTCTGTTTCTGTCATTGTCCAGGTTTGGCATTGGTAACTTAGAGTTGGTAGGAAGATTGTGTTGTAAAGTGCTTTCTTAGTCTTATACTGTTGAGAAAAAAAAAATCATTACCGTATTTATACTATTAAAAGAAATGGGAATTAGAGATGACAGATTTCTAATTCCAGTCTGCCTGTGCGGAGGCCTGCAATCTGTTGGCTGTCTTATTTATAAATATGAGTGTGAATTTCAGCGAAAATAATCAGTGACATTATTATAAACCTTGACATATTCAAAAATGGATAAATGTTGCACTTTAATAAGTGGCGTGCCTTCGTTAATACTGTAAGCAACTATATATTTACTACTGCTACTTACCTTTTTGGAAGGAAAAATCCTAACTGCACCTCCTAGTGGCGGTAGGTAGAAGAAATTCACAGGTGAAGTTGTGCCGCTAACGAAAAACTATGTAGACTGGCGGCGCTAAGAATTGACTTGTCCTGGCAGTTAGAAACGGCTGTCAACGGCGGAGGTAACTTACCCATGACTGGTTGTGGAAGTCAAAGAGAAACCACCACATTATTTTTTCAAGTCTTCCTTAGGCCTACTCCATTATACATAACTACAAGAAATAGAGGTGTTTTTTTTTTTTTGGTTAGATGATAGGCATTGAGAAACATCACGACGACTTGAAAGATCAGGGGTTGAAGAAACAGACAGATCGAGATAAATGATGGTTGTTGGTCTAAGATGTTGACATGGGGAAGCTCCATCAGTAGATTCGATCCAGAACACGAAGAACCAAGATCTGTTTGGAGACATGGACGCCTAAACCATATTGCTGAGAACATGATAATGAAGAACTGGCTGTGTTGTCATTTGCTGCTGATAGATTTATAATATTGGTGTGCCTATTGCTTTAAATAACAAGTTTGCTGGTGTAACGGTTGTCAAGCTGCGCTGACAAGGGCATGAGGACGGTCGGACGATGGTTGTAAATCATGGTCAGCCAGCATTGTTTCCTCAAGTTTAAATCATGGTCAGCCAGCATTGTTTCCTCAAGTTTAAGTCATGGTCAGCCAGCATTGTTTCCTCAAGTTTAAATCATGGTCAGCCAGCATTGTTTCCTCAAGTTTAAATCATGGTCAGCCAGCATTGTTTCCTCAAGTTTAAATCATGGTCAGCCAGCATTGTTTCCTCAAGTTTAAATCATGGTCAGCCAGCATTGTTTCCTCAAGTTTAAATCATGGTCAGCCAGCATTGTTTCCTCAAGTTTAAATCATGGTCAGCCAGCATTGTTTCCTCAAGTTTAAATCATGGTCAGCCAGCATTGTTTCCTCAAGTTTAAATCATGGTCAGCCAGCATTGTTTCCTCAAGTTTAAATCATGGTCAGCCAGCATTGTTTCCTCAAGTTTAAATCATGGTCAGCCAGCATTGTTTCCTCAAGTTTAAATCATGGTCAGCCAGCATTGTTTCCTCAAGTTTAAATCATGGTCAGCCAGCATTGTTTCCTCAAGTTTAAATCATGGTCAGCCAGCATTGTTTCCTCAAGTTTAAATCATGGTCAGCCAGCATTGTTTCCTCAAGTTTAAATCATGGTCAGCCAGCATTGTTTCCTCAAGTTTAAATCATGGTCAGCCAGCATTGTTTCCTCAAGTTTAAATCATGGTCAGCCAGCATTGTTTCCTCAAGTTTAAATCATGGTCAGCCAGCATTGTTTCCTCAAGTTTAAATCATGGTCAGCCAGCATTGTTTCCTCAAGTTTAAATCATGGTCAGCCAGCATTGTTTCCTCAAGTTTAAATCATGGTCAGCCAGCATTGTTTCCTCAAGTTTAAATCATGGTCAGCCAGCATTGTTTCCTCAAGTTTAAATCATGGTCAGCCAGCATTGTTTCCTCAAGTTTAAATCATGGTCAGCCAGCATTGTTTCCTCAAGTTTAAATCATGGTCAGCCAGCATTGTTTCCTCAAGTTTAAATCATGGTCAGCCAGCATTGTTTCCTCAAGTTTAAATCATGGTCAGCCAGCATTGTTTCCTCAAGTTTAAATCATGGTCAGCCAGCATTGTTTCCTCAAGTTTAAAAACAAATGTGACCATGCAGCATTACATAACCATTCCATTAACATTCCATAACTGCTTCTAATAAATATCTTGGCTTCATAATAGGGTTGGGTATGTACCAGGCTGAAGATCTCGTGCAGCACCATTTGCCTATTTGTCAGACTTCATTTCTAGTATGTTGCAACAAGATGTGATCCATTGTACTACAACAACTTTTATATTTATTACATTCCATGGAGTGCTGTTCTTAGCTTAATTAGTTCTGTACAACTTTGCTTTTCAGTATTGAGAGGACTGATTTCGCATCTGTGAAAGAGATGTGTTGTTCTCTATCTTTCTCTGTCGACAGCACTTCTAAATATTGAGCACAACCCACAACTGGCAACGCTGATCGTATTCAGGTATGAACCTAAGGCACTTCTGTTGCAGCTTTCACGTTCTCTGTCTCTGCTCCGAAATTACTTGCCAATTCCCCAGTTGCCACTGAGTGCGTTTTCTTGGCTCCATTGTTTAGATTCAGGAGAATTTCTTGGTTCGCATAATTAATGACAATGGGGACTGTTAACCGAACCCTGAAAGAGGCTGCTCATAGAAATACAGAGGTTAAACAGCGTGAACAGCCTATGGCATAACACCAACAAAACAAGTACAATTACAAACTTTGAAAACATGTATCTGTGCTTTGGCAAAATACGTTTGTTACACGATGAACTATTTGACAAACACTCAAGAAAAAAAAATCAACACTTAAATGTAACATACACATTCTTATACTATTGCGGACAAGGAGAAGAAAAGATACTGACATTTTACACGATCTGAATTCGAAGAAAACTATTTCAGAACAGATTCTTTGAGAGGGCAATCCTTTGTGACAATCCTTCAAGCTAGAGCCAAATTAGATCTTTGTATCAGTCGTAACTCCATATAGCAATCGATTTGTATTTCCTCGTGCCACAGGCAATAATTTATAGACAATATGTCTCCTTTTCTCATGTTTCCATGGAGGCCTACCAACACCACCTGCCCATACCCCTCCCCACCGACCCTTTATTCACGTAGCCGGCATGGCATCAAAAGTCGAGCGACGACAGTTTTCATTGGTGTGATGACTTCAGTCATGCCAGCCATTCATACTAGAAATATCCTGACTGATACTTCTAAAATATTGGCTGAGATTCAGTTACTGAATGGAGTTACAATAAGTCATCTCAGAGCTGCAGTGACCGCTCCACTTCCATTCTCATAGATTAAGACGAGGCAGGTCCTGAATGGCACAGGCAGAAATATCTATACGTCAAGTGAATGGTCTTGAAACCATCAATCGCGAAAAAGAGTGGGTTGAAGTACCGGCAGACAGGGCGGACTGCCACAATGTAATAGTGACACTAGGTCGTGAGTGCAGAGAATGGGTAGCGGGCCGCACAGAGTTTGAGGAGCAACAGCTGATCCAGAATTACACACACCAAGATGACATAGTCGTCTATACTGATGGGTCAGTGGTGAGAAACAGACGGAGTGGTTGGGGTTTCATTGCGAAAGCTAATGGTCGATTCTTAAAAAAGGAGAGTCTGGCATATGAGACTACAACTTCCAGCATGAGAGTGGAGGTGGAAGCAGTCACAGCGGCATTCCGTTGGTTAAAGGAGGCCACTACAACACACATTGTCTTCATCACGGACTCAAGGAGTATGCTTAGTAAGGTGGAGAAAGGAATGTTTCGTGTTGAATGTTTCACTTCGCTTCAGAGATCACAGATTGTGAGAATTGTATGGATTTTTTGCCCTGGCCACGCGGGAGTGCAGGGGAATCTTCTTCTTCTTCTTTTCGTTCATCCGGAGTGTTTTTTTTTTCAGATGTGATTGCGGTGTGTCTGTTAAGCGCCCTTGGGCCGAAACCCGTAGGCCAACACATCCGGCTACAGCGTGCTTTTTTGACCAGGTAGCATTCCTGGGAGACTCTCACTTTTGTGGTACCATCTACAACCCAGCTGGCCAAGTTGGAACGGTCGAAGGCAACGGTCATCCCTCAAAGGAAGGCAGGGACAGTCCATAGCATTTTCCGCCATCCAAGGTTGCTTCCATAGTTGCAGGGCCGACACATAGCGCCCTGGTGCTGGGCTCACCGAGGGAATCCTGCTCATGGCTGCTTTAAATCCTCACTTCAATATATTGGTCATTTCGTTTGCCCCGGGCCATTCCCGCACAAACCAGACAGGTTTGCAGACGGTATCCACTCAGCGAGTTTTCGGACATGTGCTTGTCGTTGCGCCCGTCAGAGCTGTTCCAGGCACGACAGACATTCGGAAAACTACCTAGTCAGAGCTGTTCCGAACAAGAGCGGCATTCGGAAACTAGGTAGTCAGAGCTGTTCCTAGCACGAGAGACATTCGGACGAGACATTTCACTCGGACGTAATTGCGTAGTGTCAATTTTTAGTTTGCCACCCGTAGGACGACACTTCCGACTTCCGGCGGGCATTTTTTAATGAGGTTAGCCTTCCTCTGGTTTCGAGGCACGTTAGACTGTTGTGATGTCGCCCTCATCTCAGCTGGTCAAGATAGAACGATCAACGACATCGCGGTCGGCCCTCAAGGGAAGGCAGGGGCAGACCATGGGCATTCCCTCGCTATCCAAGGAGGCTTCCATAATTGCAGAGCCGGCACATATTGCTCTGAGACTGGGCTGACCCGAGGAGTTGCCACGTCCTGCTCATGGCTGCTTTAGTTCCTCACTTCCATGTGTTGGGCATATCGCTTGCCACTGGTCGCTCAAGCACACACCAGGAGCGGTCAGACTGCGAGCGACATCCACTCGGTAAGCTTTTGCTTTTGACTTCGGACCACGCAATAGGTTCGCTCGCCGTGCGTTCCATTTCGCGTCATTGAGACGTTCTTCCACTTTTGTCTACACTCTCTATGAGTTAGATACAGACAGTTTTCGTAACCATTTCCTTCGACTGGGGCACTTTTCTGACTTTTTGTACTCGCTCACGAGGTAGGCTACATGTGCTGCCGGCTCAGCACCTTACCTTCGTGCAGCACTGAACGAGAAACGGCCAGGCTCTCTCATCCGGGAATCCCTCATATCCCCCAGCTGAGAGCCTTCGAACATGTATCAGACCTGAGCATGTAGCTTGCTTAGTATCTCGCCCCTATTTTTCGGTAGGTGGGTATCGGCCCGGCTCTCAGATCCGAGGGTTTGTGGCTGCCACAGCCCTCGACAGGGAGCCTTAAGAGTTTTGTCCGGACCTTCGTGCACCTGATTTAAATTTTTGACTGCTATCCTCAGTCTAACCTGCAGAGCAGCAGGTTGTGTCTCTCTTAGTCTGGTCCCTATCCCATAAGCTGTCCGATATGTAGTTTTTCATCCATCGGCAAGCACATGGGGTCGATGGGACACGCAAGCTCCCCCACCACGGCAAGGTGGAGGCACATCGGGTGAGGTGCAGGGGAATGAACAGGCTGATTGACTGGCAGGGAATGCACCCCTTCATGGTAGATTACTTATTGACAAGGGGAGGTTGGCGAAGGTGGGTGAACAAATTGAGAACCCGTGTGTGGAAAGGATGAGGTTGCAGGGGATTGACAGGGGTTCTGGTAGAATCTTAAAACTGAGAGGGGAGATCATGAGAACTCATCCGCAACTGTGGAGCTCTATCAAGAACAAGTCACTCAAACTGTTCAAGAAACCTGATACTGGGGAGAAAATGACACGTTGCAAGACTAACACCAGAATACAACCGACATACAAGATGAGCAGCGTGGAGGCCGCCAA